>OX638070.1:14193272-14548579 GCA_951804385.1 Trifolium dubium
AATTCAAGACATCCGTTCCTTTTTTTTGTCGTTTTAGAAAGAAAAAAAATATTTATTCCTATTTATTTGTTATTGTCGCGCCGCGAAAATTGCCTGAGCGTTTAGACACTCGAATGACACAGAGTCGCCACCTAAGTTTATTTTAAGGGAAAACGTTGATAAAACCTTAATGGTAAGACGGTCATCGCAACCATCTTTGGGTCCGGGAGTTGGTTATGCAAGGGGAAGGTACTAGCACCCCTCACATCCGTTGTACTCAACGGGAACCTCCTAATTAATTTAAGGGTTTAAGGCTTTTAGGGTTTGTTTACATGTTTTTTATGTTATTAGAATTTTTTATTTACTAGAGATATTTACAAGAAAGATGGGGGAAAATTAGGTTTTTTATTATTATGCTTGACAAGAGTTTGGGTCTTGCTTCTACGTATCCTCCGGTGCGACTAATCGAATTCTAGTGGTTAAACTCAACTTGTATGCTCGCACGATGGAGGCTTTAAGCTTCGTTTGTATCACATTTGAATTGATTGTATACATGTTCGTTTTTGAAAAGAATTTTAATTTTTAATTGGCCCGAAGGCGAAAATTTAGTTTGATGTGTTGGTATTTTTTAATGTCTTACTTTGAAAGAATTGTTTTTTAGTTTAATGAACGGAAGACGAATATTGATAAATGAAGTGTGCACTAGGCCACCAATGATCCTGGAGAAAAATGAAAGTGCATTCGTCCTCTCCTTTTTAATCCAAGACTTAGGATAATTTTCTTAGTGGATTACAAATCATTGGTAAATTAAGTGTACACAAAACCACCAATAATTCAAGAAAAACGAAAGTGCATTCGTCCTCTCCTTTTTAACCCACTTTATAAAAATAAATATAATTTTAAAGAGACAAAGATTAATATTTGTAAGTTTTATACTATACTATATACTATTTGAGTATGTGGCATATATGTTTAAGCAAAATAAATCAAATGAACCGAATAGCAAACAGATGGCAGTTATATACAACAAACAAGTACAATAATATATACATGAAGACTTTAATGGAAAGAAAGAAACATTGAAACCATAAGAACCTGTTTTTCTTCTTCTTCGATCTCCTTTGCGACTGCTACGGTGGAGAATGATTATTAACAATGGTGGAGGGTAGCCATTATGCCTTCTATATTTTCTCTACCTTGTGTTGCAGAATTTTTGTGTATGTGAAGAACTTTTATGGTTTGTGGGAAATTGTTTTGTGTAGAGAATGTTTTTTGTTGTTTGAGAATTTTTGTTGTGTCTTTCTTTGTGAAAACAAGCCCCTATTTATAGTGTTAGAATTAGGGGTTTAAAATTATGAATGAATCTTTGAGAGATTTGCTTTGAAAATTAATATGGACAGATTTTGCTTATTTTTATGATTGATTTGCTCTTATTTTATGTTTTAGTGTTAATTCCCTTGCTTGCTCTCCAAGACCAAAGATTTGGTTCTCTTTTATTTTAATTCACTTCATTTTTTATGTTTTTGTGTTAATTCTATTTTCTTTCCATACAAGTCTATATATGTTTCTTCTTTTTATATACATGCTCTATTTTTTTTTATAATTTTGGACAAACAAAAAAGAGATAATAAATATTACCAAAAATAAATAGAAAATGTTTCTTGTTAGAAAAATAAATAAAAAATTAGTATGATTAATGAGATAAAAATATAAAGGTATCAAAGTCAATATTTCTAAATGCTCTTCTCACTACCATCTCAACTAACTTGCTATTTCAAAAAGTAAATTGACCAAAAAAATATATATACAAAGTCAAGAGGGCAAAATTTGGGGTATGACAGTTATTTTGGAAATTTAAGTTATATTTTGCATATTATACCCTCCTTCCTAATTTGTTTGTTTGTTTTTGAAACAGAATTGTTTTTTTTTTTTGGTGATTTTTTAGAAAGAGAAAGTGTGTGTTTAAAATGAAAGAATTGCTTGGTAGATTAAAATTAGGATATATATTCTAAAAAAAGAGAGGGTATAATAGGAAGATTTGGTGCAAAAATACACCTACATAAATTGGTCATTTTTTCCGAAAACGACAAATTAAAAGGAATGGAGGGAGTATACTTTTTCACCGATCTCTCAATTTTTTTCAACTTGTTTTTTATTAATCCAAATATAAATTTTAAAAAAGAAAAATACAAATGAATAGAAAATATTGCATATCACAAAACTTTAACATATTTTTGTGAAAAAATAACTTTCATACTCAGTGATTTTCCTACATTTATCGTAGATTTATTCAACTAAATTTCATCAAACTACACAATTTTTTCACGTGATGTGGATTGAGGTTGCTCAATGAATATTTTTTGTATATGTAGAGAGGTTGTAACTTTATTGTTGTTATGCTAGAGTGGAAACAAAGTAAATGTTATCCGTAAACTGTTCTCTTTTTGTTGTTCTCTATAATTTGTTTTAATAAAAAAATAGAATTCATTCTATAAAATATTATAAAAATAGGATTATTGTTGTCAATGAGAGTCAAACAACAAACTTTAGCTAAAAAAAATCTTTAAAAAAAATATATAAAATTGAATTATTGTTATCTATGAGAACCAAACAACAAACTTTATCTAAAAAAAACCCCAAAAACAATATATTAGAGAAGATCAAATTAAATGACACATAAGCAATTTTTCTTGATAATGCACGAGAAAACTCCGTGAAATTATCGTAATGTGTATAATAAAGATAAAGATAATATAATAATAATAATAATATCCATAAATTGACATTGTAGAAGAAAATTTGATATTGTCATAGAAAATTGTGTTGCTTGTTGACATTTTAGAAGTGTCTCAATATTGTCTCTAGATGTGATTTTCAGTAGGTCGTATTCGATGGATAGCTTTTAATAAACAATTGCATATATGCATAAGTGAAATTTATTAAATGTAAATGTTTTATATAATAAAGGAATCATGCATCGGTTTTAACGTCGCAACCTTTAGGATATATTGGTTAAATATGACTCGAGAAGAACCTAAACTGGTGTTTAAATTCTTTGACCCTATATAATTAATTTAAATATGTAGGCTAAATTGTCAAATAGAAATAAAAAAAATTCATAAGACAATAAATTATAATTAGATTATTGTCATGTATACCATTCCAAAATCTGAATTTTGCAAAAAGAATTGCAACAACTGCATTTGTAGAATTCCTAGAGGTAATGAATGAGTTAAGTTGATCGACTTTAAACCCAAACAATGTAACTTTGAAACGGTAGCTGTAAAAAAAATTTTTATAAGAATTTAGTATTCATCATTAAAAAAAGGCGTTAATAAAAAGTTGATGAGTCATAATATTTGTTACTGTTTGTAGTAAAGTTTATTATCTATGGATATCCAGTTCGACATGATAAAATTTTCTTTTTTTCCCTGCCTGTCCGAATGAATGTTCCATGTCAATATTACAAAAAACCCCATAAGATCTGCACAAGAAAAAGTAGTTTTAAAAATCGTATAGTGTATGAAGAATATACCCATAGATATTGATGATCATAAAAATAAATATAAATTTACGACAAAAATAATTAACATAATATGTATCAATAAACATATCTTTAGGATATGTGAAAGTTAGAACTTCACTGGGAACTTCAGAATCAGACATGTTTTTTTTTTTTTACAAACAGAATCAGACATGTTATCAACATTTGTACCATTTTCCCAACTAATTTGCATGGGTGTCTAGCTGCACGATATTCACCCCTATTTGGAGTGACAATCAAACCTTTCAACTTGTAAATCTTTCCTTCTTCAAGTTTATCCTTAAATAAGTAGAACAATTCAGAAATCAATTAACTCACAATAAATCAAATCAAGAATGAAGAATCTGACCTATTATCGAACTCGATTCTGTTTATTATCTTATCAAATATGGTTAATATACTTATGAAAATTTTACTTTTAAAAGTGCAAAAAATAAAACTTAGAGTATGTACCCGAGAATCAAAGAGAACACACTTCATTGAGAAGACCATCTTAGGATTCTTTGGATCAACGGCAAACCACTTCCGGAAAACTCAGACAACACAGTTAACATTAGCACACTTAGTTGTGATGTCTTTTAATTATTTGTTGGAATAAGAATAAGAATAGTTTTTATTTGTATTCTAGATGATTTGGAATGAATGTGTTATATATATATATATATATATATATATAGTGGAAACAAAATAGTTTTTATCCGTAGATTTGAAATAAATTAGTTGTTATCCATAAAATTTTCTTTTTGTTGTTATTCATAATTAAAAAGTATTAGAGCTGCAACTGAATTATGCTAAAAAAATCTCTAAAAAAAAATATAAAAAAAAAATCTTTAGAAGCTCTAATTGAATGCCACATAAGCAAATTTTCCTGAGAATGCACGAGAGAGCTCCGTAGAACTATCGTAATGTATATATAATAATATATACTAGTATAACTGACCCGTGCAATGCACGGGATAATAATCAAAACTATAATATATGTTATTAACATTAAAGTAAATTAGTTGAGATATTAGTTTTTTTAATTTAATATTAATCAATAATGAATTTTTTGTCAAGTAATATTTATTTTTTCAATTACTTGGAAAATTGATTTTATATTTTTATTATTTAAATATGAAAAATAATATATATATATTTAGCAATTTTAAAGAAATAATATAGGGTGCATAGTGATCTCCCGCTCCCCCGTTTCGAACAATATGGTATTTCGTTTCTAGTCCCCGTGAAATTACAAAAAAGATAGGATCGTGTATTACAAAAAAGATAGCGTTCCCGTATTAATATATCTATAAATATTTAAATTCCTATGTAAAAAAGTCTTTCGTCTTGTATTAATAAATTTCGTATTAAAACATTCGTAGAAATATAATTCCGTAAAAATTACAAAAAAAACCGTACATGAGTATAAATATAGCTCCTGTAGAAATAAAAAAAAAAATTATCCCCATATTAATATATGGGTAAAAATATAGACTCTCATAGAAATATATGTTCTCTTAAAATTACAAAAAAAATGTCTTTAATTCCCGTGTAATATGAATATATATAAATATAAATCTCATGTATATATAGCCACTTATATTAATATATATAAATATTGATCCCGTGTAAATTAAAATAAAAAATACAGTCATATATATTAATATAAGTATTAATATTTTTCATAAAAAATAAAATAAAATATCATAAAATTGCATCAAAAAATATTATAAAGATATAGTTTTAGTTGTTAGTGGAAATCAAACCGTGTACTTCATACTAAATTTTATTCGTGACAGAGACATAGGTGATACATATAAACTTTAATTCATTGGAGATTGTCACGTGCAATTTTGTTCATGAGAGAGACATTAATAAATATATACTATAGAGATTAGTAACTTTTTAAAAATTATGGTTAGTAACAATTAAGTAAAAAAATACATCATAAAAATAATTATTTTCATGTTCCTCTTGCTAAAACTCATAATTAAATATATGTAGTATAAGTAAAAAAAATATATATCATAAAAATAGATTTTTTGTTGTTGGTGGGAATTGAATCATGTTACTCTTGGCAAAACTTTTAATTAAATCTAAGTAAAAAAATAGATTTTTTTGTTGTTGGTGGGATTTGAACCATGTTACTTTTGCTAAAGCTTTTACCTAAATCTAAGTAAAAAAATAGATTTTTTGTTGTTGGTGAGATTTGAACCATGTTCCTCTTGCTAAAGCTCCTAACTAAATTTATTTATGTAGTATAAAATAAGGAGGAGATGACACGTAGGATTATGTTAATTGAGAGAATGTCACGTAGGAAAAAAATCAGGAGAGAGACATCCTTAAATATATTATACTAGTATAACTAACCCGTACAAAAGTATGGGTTAAAATTCAAAATTATATTAATATATATAATTAAAATTACAATAATTTAGTTGAAATATTATTTTTTTAATTTAATTTTATTTTTAATTAATGAATTTTTTTTTGTAATTTATGTTTTTCTAATTACTTGTGAAATTGATTTGATATTTATATTATTTAATTATAAAAAATAATTATATATTTAGGGTTTTAAAGCGATAGAACATGGTTGAGAGTGATATTCTACTCACCATTCTCAACAGTATGATGTTTTCTTTCCGTTCCCATAGAAATTACTAAAATAATAAGATCTGTTATAATATATAAGTATAAATATGCCTTGTATAAATTTCAAAATCAAAATACACTCACATTAACATGAGTGTAAATATAAGTCATAGTTAATATTTTTGAGAATGATCTCCCACTTTCCGTTCTCAACGATATGATATTTTTTCTCCCATCCCCATAGCAATTTAAAAAAAAAATATAGGACCTTGTTTTGATATGTGAATATAAAGTCTCACTTTTTTAAAAAAAAAAATGCTCTTGTATTAATATATGATTATTAATATTGATCCCGTGTAAATTATAAAGACATGCACTGATATTAATATTAGTGTAAATATAAGTCATCATAAAAATTACAAAAAAATGTGTTTCTTGTATTAATATAGGAATAAAAATATGTTCTTAATAAAATACAAATAAAATATGAATAAGTATGATTTATATTTGGTACAACTTAATAATAAAAAAATTAATAGAGAGAAATGAATTAAATTTTGTATGTGAACAAAAGTTAAAAATGAAACTAATAAAATATACTTTATTTGAGAATTATGACTCTTTCTATCATAATAATATTTATGTAATAGTATATATTAATTCATACAACGTTATTTAAAAAAAATTAATACATATAATTGTTTAGGTACTTATACTTATATAATAGTATTTCAGTTTTTGAATCAACTAAATTTTTTATGACATACCAATAGTTAAAAATTTATGATGATTAAAAAGAATAGTTATGGAAAAGTTATTTAGAATTTTTTTCATTAAAAGTCTTAATCTTAAAAAATTATTGTTAATTGTTAGAAATTGGTTTGATTTACTTGTTTTTATTCAAAAGTTTTGTTTGTTTTTGTCTATAAGTGACTATTAATCTTAGTTATCCAATATATGTATCTCAAAAATATCTTTTAAAAAAAGTCTCATTCATAAGTGAGAATAAAAAAATGATACATTAAGGAATTCTAAAAAAATAAAATAAAATTTATGATAATTAAAAAAATGTCATGAGTGGGAATCGAAGAATGGTACATTAAGGAAATATAAAATATAAAATAAAACGTGTCATAATTGAAAAAGTGTCATGAGTGAGAATCGAATAGTGGTACGTTAAGGATCTCTAAAAAGTAAAATAAAATGTTTCATAATTAAAAAAGTGTCTTGAGTGGGAATCGAAGAGTGATACATTAAAGAAGACTTAGTTTGTTATGTAGATAGTCTCATAGTTTGCCACATAGGTATATAAGTACTTGATAACTTGCCACATAAGATTATGATCAGGAGAGAGACATCCGTAAATATATTATATAGAGATAAAGATAGTTGAAAGCCACGTGTCATCAACAATTACACCTTTAACACATTGCTGTTACTACCTCGGGATAAAATATAAGCAAAATTTGGTTCAATTTTTTCGGTATAATGTATTTGGTAACCAAAATACAACAATTTTTTTTTATAATTTTGTTTTAAATTTTTTGCTTATATTTGAAATTGACCCATGCAATGCACGGGTTAATAATCAAAATTATAATATATGTTATTAACTTTAAAATAAATTAGTTGAGATATTAGTTTTTTTAATTTAATATTAATCAATGAATTTTTTGTCAAGTAATATTTATTTTTTCAATTACTTGGGAAATTGATTTTATATTTCTATTATTCAAATATGAAAATAATATATATTTAGCGATTTCAAAGAAATAAAATAGGGTGTAGAATGATCTTCCGCTCCCCCGTTTCGAACAATATGGTATTTCGTTTCTCGTTCCCGTGAAATTACAAAAAAGATAGGATGGTGTATTAATATATGAGTATAAATATTGGTCATCGCGTAAATTATAAAATTAAAAGGCACTCGTATTAATATGACTGTAAATATAAGTCATAGTAAAAAAATAGCGTTCCCGTATTAATATGTCTATAAATATTTAAATTCCAATATAAAAAAGTCTTCCGTCTCATATTAATAAATTTCGTATTAAAACATTCGTAAAAATATAATTCCGTAAAAATTACAAAAAAAAACCGTACATGAGTATAAATATAGCTCCTGTAGAAATTAAAAAAAAATTTATCCCCATATTAATATATGTGTAAAAATACAGACTCTCATAGAAATATATGTTCTCTTAAAATTATAAAAAAATGTCTTTGTTTCAGTATATGAATATAAATATAAATCTCATGCAAATATAGCCACTTGTATTAATATATATAAATATTGATCCCGTGTAAATTAAAATAAAAAATACAGTCATATATATTAATATAAGTATTAATATTTTTCATAAGAAATAAAATAAAATATCATAAAATTGCTTCAAAAAATATTATAAAAATATAGTTTTAGCTGTTAGCGGAAATCGAACCGTGTACTTCATACTAAATTTTATTCGTGAAAGAGACATAGATGATACACATAAGCTTTAATTCATTGGAGATTGTCACATGCAATTTTGTTCATGAGAAGAGACATTAGTAAATATATACTACAGAGATTAGTAACTTTTTAAAAATTATGGTTAGTAACAATTAAATAAAAAAATACATCATAAAAATAATTATTTTGTTGTTGGTTGGAATTGAATCATGTTCCTCTTGCTAAAACTCATAATTAAATATATGTAGTATAAGTAAAAAAAATATATATCATAAAAATAGATTTTTTGTTGTTGGTGGGAATTGAACCATGTTACTCTTGCTAAAACTTTTAACTAATTCTAAGTAAAAAATAGATTTTTTGTTGTTGGTGGGATTCGAACCATGTTCCTCTTGCTAAAGCTCCTAACTAAATCTATGTAGTATAAAATAAGGAGGAGATGACACGTAGGATTATGTTAATTGAGAGAATGTCACGTAGGAATAAAATCAGGAGAGAGACATCCTTAAATATATTAGATATATATATATATATATATATATATATCTATCAGGAAGTTATTTGTAATTTGCAGACGGCTTGGACAGTCAGGGTGTTCACTGCATTAAACAAAAATAGTATCTCACCGTGTTTTTTTTTTGTAATTTTTACAGAATTATATTTTTTTCTACGAATGTTTTAATATGAGACGAAAAACTTTTTTTTATTAGAACTTAAATATTTATACACATATTAATACGGAAAACCTATTTTTTATACTATAACTTATATTTACACTCATATTAATACGAATGTGTTTTGATTTTATAATTTAAACGATGATCAATATTTATATTCATATATTAATACACGACCTATCTTTTTTGTAATTTCAATGGGGACTAAAATGAAACATGATATTGTTCAAAACGGGGAACGAGAGATCATTCTCCACCCTATTTTATCTCTTTAAAATTCTTAAATATATATTATTTTTATATTTAAATAATAGAAATATAAAATTAATTTCACAAATAATTGGAAAAATAAAACTATTTGACAAAAATTATATTAATTAACTTAAATTTTTTTAAAAAATTAATAACATATACTATAAATTTAAATATTAACCCGTGCATTGCACGGGTCAGTTATACTAGTATAATATAATTACGGATGTCTCTCTCCCGATCACCATCTTACGTGGCAAGCAACCAAATACTTAAATGTCTATGTGGCGAAATTTCAAAGCTTTTAAGTGTTAAGCTTAAATGCACTCTCTTCGATTCTCTCTGGCTACACTTTTCTAATTTTTATCATATTTATTTGTTTTACACGTTTTTTTCCCTCAAGCATACTCCAAAAATACATACTAACCGAAAAAAAGGCTTTTAAGTTTTAAGCACAAATGCACTCCCTTCGATTCTCTCCGACTACACTTTTCTAATTTTTATCATATTTATTTGTAACCAAATTTTTATCATATCTAAAGGCTTTTTAGTTAAAATTCAATTGATTCATAATTAACGTATTATAACCAAATTGATTAAAAAAAAGTTGTAACCAAATAATTGTTAGAATTGTTTTTTGTTTTCTTTTTTAATTTACACGGATAAATATTTATACTAATATATTAATACAATTGCATAATTTATTTGTAATTTACATGAGATTTATATTTATACTCATATAACAATACAAGGTCTATATCTATATATAATTTTTATAATTTCTAAGTAGACGAGAGAAAAAATACCATATTGTTAAAAACGAGAAGTAAGAGATCACGCTCTAGAGTATTT
The DNA here is from genome assembly GCA_951804385.1 of Trifolium dubium. Classification (NCBI taxonomy): domain Eukaryota; kingdom Viridiplantae; phylum Streptophyta; class Magnoliopsida; order Fabales; family Fabaceae; genus Trifolium; species Trifolium dubium. The sequence goes on from OX638070.1 coordinate 14,203,606, forward strand.
TATCCTTTTAAAATACTAATTTGTATTATTTTTCATATTTTAATAAAATCAATATAAAAAGAATGTCTTCCAAATATAAAATTAAAAATCATATACTTTTTTTTGGTACGTGAATAAAAATCATATACTAATACAAAGACTTTTTTTTGTTGTAATTTTACGATAAAAAGACCTATATTAATACCTATATATTAATATGTGGACAATTTTTTGTAATTTCAATAGAACATATATTTATACTCATGTACGAAGTTTATTAATATGATACGGAAGACTTTTTTTCTATTGGAACTTAAATATTTAAACACTTATTAATACAGGAAATCTACTTACACTAATATTAATACAATAGCCTGTTGATTTTGTAATTTACACAGAGATCAATATTTATACTCATATATTAATAAAAAGTCTTATGTTTTTTGTAATTTCTACGACAGAAGAGAAAACACCATATTGTTGGAAACGGGGAGCGAGAGATTACTATCCACTCTATTTTATCCCTTTGAAAATCCCTAAGTATATTATTTTTCTTATTTAAATAATATAAATATAAACTCAATTTCATAAATAATTCGTAAAATAAAAATTACTTGCCAACAAAATTCATTAAGTAAATATAAGATTCAAATAATTAATATGAAATTAAAAAAAATTAATATTTCAACTAATCAATTTTAACTTTAATTACATATAATAATATAATTTTGAATATTAACCCGTGCATCATTTGCACGAGTCAGTTATACTAGTATATATATATATATATATATATATATATATATATATATATTAGTTACACAATTTGGTCCTTTCAGTTATTTTTGTGAAAAATCTGTTAACTTATGTACACGTATTATTTTTGTTAACTTATGTACATGTGTTACACAATTTGGTCCATTCAGTTTTTTTTTTCTTCATCTCAAATCTTCATGTGTTTCATCCTTTTTTGAAAAAATAAGAACAACAATGACAGCAACAACAAAATAAAGCAGCAACAATTTCAGCATCATCATCTCATAATTCATAAGAAGAAGAACAACATCAGAACAACGTCCAATAACAACAACAACAACAAAATTAAGTAGCAACAACAACAATCAAATAATTATAACAAAATTGCACATCTATTTCACAACACACCACAAAAAAAAGTAAATCAAAAGTTGGAATTTGAAGGAATGATTATGAGTAAAACCACCAACTAAGTCTATCCACCACCTCTTGAATATTTTCAAAATTCTCTCTGCCAATCTCAAATTCATGGTCCGTTAAATTCTACCTACATCATATTCTTCTATCTTTGTGTTTAATGGAGTTGTGGATAAGAAAAAGAGAAAAAAAAAAGGTTTTTCAAAGAGGGGAAAAAGGTTTATTTTTTGTCCAAGAACTAAAGCAATTGTTCCACAATATACTTTCTACATGAAACCAACAAGGAAATAGGGTTCTTCTTACATACATAAAACACATATCCAATTGAATTCCAAAATTTATGATTTTTTTTTTGACAAAAATAAAATGATATTCATTCACTCAAATTGGTAGAATACATACAATTCAACTACATTCAACATCGCTAAAAACATAAATGATGAATATTCAAACAAACTCACAACATCCATAAATGATGAATATTCAAACAAACTCACAACATCCAAGTGGCAAAATGCCTACTACAAATAATATGATAAAATTAAAATTGCCGAAATATTGGTTGAGTTTGTAATTGATTGAAGCCGATCTTCCAAAAAGAAACGAACAACACAACGCCGCACTTGTAATTTTAATCACCTAAGACATTTGGGGTTACTTTTGATGGAACGAGACCAAATTGTGTAACGGAAATATATTTAAAGGACTGAAATGGAGCAAAATTTAGTTATGAGACCAAAGTAAAACCTCAAAAAATTAACCACCTACACACTATTTCTATCCGGAAGCTTTGTGCGCCGCTCCACTGGTTTTCCTTTTCACTATAACACTAACACAAACCTTCACCTCTCTCTATTTTCTTAACCACCATAAACATCAAAAGTAGAAAATAAGATCATATCTAGATTACTCTTAGTTATTTTTCTTCATATCCGATCGGAATCGCAAAATAGTTTATATTTTTGAAATGGAAAAGTGTTTCATCATCATCATGGTTGCTAATGGATTGCAGGAAAAACCTCAAGAATGCATATTGGTGAAAGGGGATGTTCCCTTCTTGTTACTTCTTTCTTTCTTGTTTTACTTAGCTCTTCTTCTTTACCTCTTTTATGTTGATTCTAATCTTTTTTTACTATGTTGCCATTAAGTGTTGCGACATATCTTTTGTTGGTTAAGTACTTCAGCTAGGGGCGACAAATGGGACGGCCCACTCTGTTTAGGCCCCACCCCATTTAAACTAGTCCAAAAAATGCACAGACCAGTTGAAGTGTCTAAGCACAAAATTCAAGACCGTCCCATTTTTCGACAGGTTGGCGGGCCAGGCCGCCAAACAATTTTATTTTATTTTCTAGTGATTAATTCACTAAATTATTTATAATTTATTTTAAACAAAATAATATTTTTCAATATCGCATAAGTAAAAAATTTAACAAACTTAAACCATATAATAAATAATAATGATCAATAATTTAACATGTCATCAAATTGCTTTGCTAATGTATTACTAGTTAATTTTCTTTCGATTCGCCACAACACATAACAATATCAACGTTATTCTCCAACATAAAGAAGTTTCAAAATAAAATAAAGCACTAATAAAAATACAACAAATTTCTCAAAAAATAATTTCAAGCTTCAAAATAAGTCTCAAAATATATTATATTAAAAAAAAAACAAAAAGAACAATAAATTGATTCACCCACTAAATTTAAATTTCATCTAGAGCATTAAAAAAAGAAGAAAAGCAATTAAATGTATGTGGGTCAACTCGTCCCTGCTCCATCTTTTTTGATATACTTCCTCCGTTCTCAAATATAAGAAACAAAAAAAAAGCACATCTTTTTAGGAAGTGGGTAAATGATGGAAAGAAATCATGTATTACCAATTTTATCCTTACTTTTTGGTAGTAGGTGACCTTTGATATTCTCAAAAGTAATCATTATAGGCTTCATAAAAAAATTGAAAATGTTAAATTAAGGGTAAAATTGGAATAATGGTAATAAATGTAATGATTGTAGTTCCTTTTTCTTATATTTGAGACCATCAATATTTTTTTTTTGTTTCTTATATATGAAACCAGAGGGAGTAGTGACTAAATGTGAAAAAAAAAGCAGAGAAAGATGAAAGAAAGAAAAAAGATAAGAAAATACAAAATATATAAAATAATGAAAACAAGTGAGAAATGAGTAAAATAAAATAGTTTTACAAAATTTTATAAGATTATTTTATAATTTTTTAGATAGGTATAGGATATATTTTTTTTTTGGTCGAGACCGGGGTATCCACCGCCGAACGCAGTGACTATTCCCTCGCTAGATTGGAGGCACCTCGAAGGGTGGGATAGCTGGTCCAAGGATTTAAAGCTGCTCCATACCCAAAGTGAGGATCGAATTGGGATGAGAGGATGGTGCCCCAATTCAATATATGTAATAGTTGAAATGTAAAAATAGAAATTAATTGTATTTCAATAATATTTAATATTCATTCTCACATTATATGCATGGCTCTAACGGTCATATTTAATATATGAAAAAAATGAGAGAAATATCTATATTGTTTTAATTACAAGATATATTCATGGGTATGTACCGTGAATATAGTTGTTGATGTTCTTTGTAATTAAAATGCATGACTATAGTCATATTTTTTGGTATATAAACGAAAGATCGAACCTCAACTGTAGATGTATGACTTAACAATTTTAATATTTTTTGTTAGTTGTACTAGGACTTTTGAACTGACTTTAGTCATATTTAATTCACGAGAATGAGAGAAAATTAAAACTAAAATTAACATAGGCCAATTTTTTTTTTTAGTAAACAAAGAGGGCCAAGCCAAAACAAAAAGAAAATTATAAGTCTACTCTAACATTCCTAAACATGTAATCCCCAAATATATCATTAAAGAGGAGGTTTTTGAGGTCCCTAAGAAGATTCTCCAAAACTCTCACATGATATGAACCCTTGTTGACACAAAAACTAGCTAGTCAACAAAACGTTAGTTGGTCTAATGGTGATTGACGTTGAATTTGGTAGGAAGAACTACGGGTTGATCCCCTGCAATTGCATTTGCAAGGGAATTGTAACCACTTGATGCTAGAAAACCTCAAACTCTTGATTACTGGACCTCCTTCCCTAGAACCAGAGGGTGAAAGCTAAAAAAAAAACTAGCTTTAGTGAATCAAAATAAGAGTGCTTCCATTTAGCTTACAACTTCACGTTATCATATCAATTATAGTAGAATCTTAGATTCACTCCACTATGAGACATATATATCATTATTTTCTCGCGATTTGAATTATTGTATACATTCCCCTATATAATTTTTATATAATTTAACCCATATGAATCTTATAATATTCACTGTTGGATTAAAAATTTATATCATATTGATCATTTGTGTAAAATTTCAAACAAATTCAAATCATTTGATATGTTATGGAGACAAATAAAGATTAATGGTGTTTAAAAAACACACAAACTGTTAATTTAAATGCAACTCAGTAACAATTAAAAGGAAAAGTAAAAAATAAAAATAAAATTAAAGAAATCCTCATATTATGTACTTTTTCTACTCTTTGATCGGATATTATTTAACTGAAATCCCTTCGCCATATTTTTTTTATTTCTTCTTTTCCTTATATAGGACTTCTATAAAAGGATCTTCACTTATGGTAGAAAGATTATGTAAATATTTAATAGCTACAGTTGCCTCTTTCTCATCACTATAAATCCTATATGCATAGTTTCTGTAGCATTATTATTTTTTAAATTTTGCAATATCTTCGAGTAATAGAAACATTGAGATATATATTATCATTACTAATAATAATATTTGAATATGCACTAATTTAAACATAGTCATTATTTGTCATGGTGTCACTCCAAGAGCCAACAATACGTATTTTGGGATATGTATTACCATGTTGGTCATCTGTTTGTTTTTGTTGTTCTCTTAGTTGTCATGAATTTTGATCAAACAACATATTGAGTAAGATGTCTTGACATCTTGCCAACAGAGGTTTGTGACATGTTTCCTCTGCAGAGCACATCAGTCAAAGTAATTCAAGTGTGCGAAATATGATCACAAACTCTCAGGATTCGTTTGTAAATTACTTAGAGATGAAGAAACAAATACTCCAACGTTCTCAGTTGAAGTATATTCATTAAGTAGTTTGTTATGGCGCGTTTTTTGTTTGAAGAAGATTTAAAATCAAATATTGCACACAAATAAAGTTTATTACAAGGTTCTTAGCTCAACCAAACAAATAATAGATCAGAAGACTACTTGTTTGCACGCCTCATATTTTTGGAATAGCTTGAAAAAGATTCAAAAACAAATATTTTATCTTTTGAAGATAAAAGATTTATTCTCAACAAACTTCAACAAACTTTCCTATTATTTGGCTTGCCCTCTATCTCAGATCAAATACCATAAATAGAGGTTCAAACATTGAAGCAAAGTATGATTCAAGATTATAGTTATAGTTCTTAGTGTTCTTAGTTGTTATTGAGTTCCTTTCTTTGTTTTTGTGGTGTTGTTTTCGTGCAATTTGTGCAGCGTAGCTATTGAGTTTAATCTCACTCCTCCAATTGATTGATTGGTTAGGGAGAATCACTTATTTAGGGGGAGCCCTAAATAGTTTCATTGAGGTAGTTAGTGAGAGGCTTTTAATATGGGCTATTCAAATAAGATCTAGAGACTAAGAATTATGATATAGTGAAGGTAATTCTCTTGGATTGGTATCCCCAAGATTAGTTGTTTTGACACTGAACTGAGCAAACAATTACTTGTGTTCTTTTAGTATTTTCTGCACTTTATTATTGTTATATTGCTGCGCCATAAAGCTAAGCAAGTTGTTGAGACATCTTGCCTAAAACATCTTTCCCACTGGGTAATTAGAATTTCAGTTTTCAACAGTAATAAAGATGATTTATTTTTATGCTATTGATGTTACTTACAATTTAAAGAGTATTATTCCATTTGAATTTTGGCATTTTCATATTAAGGGTCTAAATTTTTAATATTCGGTGTCGGGCCTCCAGTCGAACTAAATATACTATATAAATTAAGTGAAAACTAAACATAAAGGATCTTTCTTTTACCGTGGAGTATTGAGTGAAAACAGAAGAATGAAAAAACCATTTTTATTGTAGCGTGTTGGTACCTTTGAAAGTGGTGAAATAAGACAATTTTTTATGAAGATTTTTATAGATCTGAAGACCTTATTCATGTAGTCATTAAGATGGCGAAAGATATTGATAATTACGCGCATGACTACCCTTTTCAGAGGGTATAGGCTTTAAGTGTCCTCCAGAAAGTTGAATCAAACTTAACTGTAATTGAGCTTATAAGGAGACTATAGATTTTGTTGGGTGTGGCGGCCAACTGCGTAACTCAAATGGTGGTTCGATACAGGAATGTACACATGCATGGAGGTGACGCAAAGACAAAAACTCATCAATCTCATTGTAGAAAGTGATTCAAAGTTGCTCATTGACATGGTTACATGGAGCTACAATCTTAACGGAGCCACACCCATTTTGATAAGATGTATCTAACATATCATGAGTCGAAGTTGACAAATTCTGTTCAAGCACACACATCATGAAGGAAACATAAGCGTTGATTAATTAACTACCTTTGATGTAATGATATCGAAGAGTTCTCCTAAAGAGCTCGAAAATATCTTTCTTAATAACACTTTTAGAACTTGCATGCTGAAAATTATTCTTATAGTGTAGTTTTTTCTTTTGAACTATGTTATACCTTCTTTATGTACAAATAAAAAAAAATCGCCATGCTTTAAGGATACATATTAAGAATCTAAAAATAGAATTATTTTCTTAAACTTTGTGCATTGAAAACATAAAAAGTTTAAAAATTACATTAAATACACAATTTCTCATACAAAAACTTCTTTATTTATCTCACTAATATGTGTCCTTAGAACACATGTTAACATTTTTCATAAAATTTTTCTTACTGAATTTAATAAGAGAAAACAAGAAAAACAATTGAATAATTGAATTACAAAAAACAGTCCCACACTCACAATATAACAATAATGTTATGTTACTAAAGTCCACCACTACTACTACAACTACAACGACACTGACACACACACACACATACACATACACCACCACACTTTGATATTTTTGTTGTTAAAGAAAGTAAACAAAGTCTCTTTTATTTATTTATTTATTTATTTATTTATTTCTTCTGTTATTAGTTTTCGTGTGTGTTTGTGTGGTGTCATTTTGCGTGTATCCTTTTGGACTCTTGCCATTTCATTGCATCATCCATAAACTAACTGTCTCTCTTATCTCTCACTGCATCCATGTCGGCCATCATCTCTTTCCTTTCTATTCAATCCACCTCAAGATTCTCTCTTTTCTAAATTCTCTTCAATTTTCTTACTCTTTCAACAACATCTTCTTCCACAGAAAAATATACTTATTATTTTCTTGTCAGTACCTGATTTTTTTTTTCTTTCCATTTTTTTCTTGGATCTTGAACTGTGTTTTATTATATAAGAAAAAGTTCTTGTTTTTGTAATGATTCAGATGTAATTTTATCACTTTCTCACCAACCCTTCTTTCAAATTGTTTCTTTGAAGCTTCTTCTGTAAAAAAAAAAAAAAAAAACCAGAACAGAAAGAAAAAAAAATTTGGTGGGTATGAACAATTTTCATGAAATTTCAAATTTTGATAAACATGGTAACAACCCTTTTACATATATAATTTTCCAACACATTAGGATTTTCATGGTGTCAATGTTTTGGAGACAAAGCAGTTAATTGAAGGGAAAAAAATTAAATTTTTTGAAATCTGAATTATGAGTCTGTCAGCAAAATTGAAGAGTTAAAGAGAAGCAGTGAGAGTAACTGGGATTTTTTGTTTCTGAATTTTGTGGACACGTGGCACTCAACTTTCTTCTGGTTTCAGCGGTTACTGTGATCATATATGACATTTCAGGTAGAAAAAAGCTCATAAATTGCAACTTTACTAGTAATCTTTTAATTCATGATGGAAGAAAAAAAAAAGTTAATGTTTTTTGTTTATTTTGTCATCATGAATTTTTATTACTTAATTTGGTAAACTAATACAGTTGCAGAAATTTTGCAGTGAAAGTTATTTAAAGATGAATACATTTAGAGAAAATAATAATAAGTCATTAGAAGAAGTTGAAAGGTGTTTAGATCCTCAGCTATGGCATGCTTGTGCTGGTGGAATGGTTCAGATGCCAAAAGTGAACAGTAAAGTTTATTACTTTCCTCAAGGTCATGCTGAACATGCATGTGGACCTGTTAACTTCATGAATTGTCCAAAAGTTTCACCTTTGATTCCATGCAAAGTTGTTTCTATTAAGTATATGGCTGATCCTGAAACAGATGAGGTTTATGCTAAGATTAAGCTTGTTCCTTTGAATGGAAATGGAAATGGAAATGATGGTGTAGATTATGGCAATGATGTTGTTGTTGAAAATCAAGATAAGCCTGTTTCATTTGCAAAGACATTGACTCAATCTGATGCTAACAATGGTGGAGGTTTTTCTGTTCCTAGGTATTGTGCCGAGACGATTTTCCCTCGTTTGGATTACGCGGCTGATCCTCCTCTTCAGAACATTTTGGCTAAAGATGTTCACGGTGAGACGTGGAAGTTTAGGCATATTTATAGGGGGACACCGAGGCGGCATCTTTTGACTACTGGTTGGAGTACTTTTGTTAATCATAAGAAGCTTATTGCTGGTGATTCAATTGTGTTTTTGAGGGCTGAAAATGGTGATCTTTGTGTTGGGATTCGTCGAGCGAAAAAGGGTATTGGTGGTGGACATGAGGACCCTTCTGGGTGGAATCCTGTTGGAGAAAATTTTCCTCTTCCTTGGTTTACACAGAATGAGAGTCAAATGATGAGAAACATTAACGACAGCAACAGAAACGGTTTGAACTCGAGTGCAAATATAACGGGGAGGGAAAGAGTTAGGCCAGAATCGGTCCTCGAAGCGGTAACTCTAGCTGCGAATAAGCAACCGTTTGAGGTTGTTTACTACCCTCGCGCAAGTACACCGGAGTTTTGTGTGAAGGCGCCTTTAGTAGAGGCAGCAATGCAGATTCGATGGTGTGCTGGAATAAGATTCAAGATGGCCTTCGAAACCGAGGACTCGTCTCGAATTAGTTGGTTTATGGGAATTGTATCTGGAGTTCAGTTTGTTGATCCCCTTCTTTGGCCTAACTCACCTTGGAGGCTTCTACAGGTAAAATTATAATTTATAATCATATTTATTAAACTTTATGTGAATTAACATAACAAAAAATTTCATACTACTTATATATGGTGATTTCATTTCATTCTTGCTAATGTTTAATTTATTTTAAACTTAAATAGCTTATCACCAATAATGTGCTTAGCTATTAAGAAAATTTGTATCTTTCACACAATGCACTATGGATACATGTAAAATTGCTTATTGATGTTATAAACTGCTGCAATTGCTAATTAACTTTCTTTGGACAATTTGCATCCACTTAAGAATAATGTGCTTCTGTTTTTTTTTTTGTTACTAATTGTTTTGTGTATGCTTAACACAAAACCAGGTTATATGATTCCATTTAAAAAGACTAATTGCAATTTGACTTCTTATACTAATTTTATCGAGTTATAATTGTAGGTTAAATGGGATGAACCGGATTTACTGCAAAATGTGAGAAGGGTAAGTCCGTGGTTAGTTGAATTGGTAGCAAACATTCCTTCCATCAACCTTTCCCCTTTCTCACAACCAAGGAAGAAATTGAGATTATCGCCGCACCAAGATTTCCCTCTTGACGGCCAAATTCCGGTGCCAACGTTTTCAAGTAACCTTCTAGGTCCGAGCAACTTATTTCGTTGTCTACCCGAAAATACTCCTGCTGGCATGCAGGGAGCCAGGCATGCGCATTATGGTCTTCCAATATCGGATCTCCACCTCAGTAAAGTTCAGTCAGGTCTATTTTCGGCTGGTTTCGTGCCTTTTGATCATGCTGCTAAACTACCTATTGTCTCTAATAACCTATTGATGCAAAAATCTAGCACGAGCGAGAATGTCTCTTGCTTATTATCTATGGCAAGTTCTACTCCGTCTTCGAAGAAATTCGATGATGAGAAGAAACCTCAGTTTGTTCTTTTCGGTCAAAAAATTCTCACGGAGCAACAGATCACCAGTGATCGTTCCTCAGATGGAAATGCTGATAAAATGAGTAGTTTTTCCGATGGCTCGGGAACTCCTCTTCCTCGACAAGGCTTACATAAACACCCCTCTTGTGACAGTTTCTCATGGTATAAGCATAACAACCAAGAAACTGAGATGAGTTTAGAGAGTACTGATCACTGTAAAGTTTTTCTCGATTCGGAGGATGTTGGTCGGACAATTGACCTCTCTTTACTTGCGTCTTATGATGAACTGCACAGAAAGCTGGCAGAGATGTTTGGCATAGATAAATATGAGAAGGTAAGTCGCGTGCTCTACCGCGATATATCAGGAGCGGTCAAACATGTTGGAGATGAACCATTCGGGTAAGAATCACAATCGTCGCTACCCTCTTGAATTGCAAAATATATTTCATCATATCTTTAGGCCCGCTTTGGATAAACAGCTTAAATAAGAGCTTATAGTATAAGTTCTTATCATATAAGTGGTTATTTCTATAACAAAACGTAAAATAAAGTCAAACTATTTTCACATAAGCATAAGTTGTTTTCATAAGCTATCATGGAAATAAGCTGAAAACCAAACTAATAGACATACTATAAGCTCTCTCAAACGGCCTCAAAATTGTTTATGCCGGTAGATAAGCTCAAATAAGTTAATTCAAGATGTTTGCTTATTATATGTTTGATGTTGTTGCAGTAACTTTTCAAGAACAGCAAGGAGGTTGACTATTCTAATGGATTCAAACAAATAAACAATTCTTTTAATTTGTACAGCTGGTTCATGAAATCCTTCATGGAGCAATAGAAGGAAGTAGAGTGATCTAATTTTTGAATGTTTGGATTTTGAATTTTTCAATGTAGTAATCATAACTCCAAAGTTTTTCATTCTCTCTTTTTGTTTGTTTCATTTTAATCTTGCTAAATTACTTGATTTATCTTTTCAATTGAGTTTTTGTAGGTATAAGAGGATGAATATGATTGGTTTTTATGGAGTGAAAAAAAAAAAAACAAGTATTCAACTTGAATACTTAATTGAACCATTTATTTAATTACCATTGTAGAGATTTTAATTTTGTCTCATTTATCTTCTTATTGCTACCTTATACATACATTTTACTAGCAATTATTTAATCAATAATCTTGAATCATATGCAATTCTAAGGCCTAAAATGAATGTAACATCATCACCTATAAATTTAGGTCATGTGAACAAAATAATGGATGTTATATTTTGGTTGGTAAGCCATTGGTGTATGATTGTATATTTCTATATATTGTGTTAGAATAGCAACAAACTTAGAAATTAAATAAATGTGAATAAGTTTCCTTTCTAGAGACACATCATGTTAAATTTTGGAAGGATGCCCCCCTAATCTTCCCAATTGATATTTTCTTGGGTGATAAGGGAGGAAAAAACAATTAAAACAAATAGAATAAATGTACATAAGAAAGAAAAAAAAATTAAAGTTGGTTCGAAAGTTAAATCGTAACCTAAAAATATTATGAAACAGTTCTGGTCTCTTTTCATCCTAATTAGATACTTTGAATCAAAAAAAAAAAAAATTTGATAACTTTTAATGGCGAATTCTAACATGCACAACTTGTGCATATGGTGCACTATGCATAAGTTGTCGATTTTATCATAACAAATACGAATTTTGTAAAAACGATCGTTGAATTGAAAGTTTATATTATATAGATTATCAATGCAAAAACAATTTTAAACGGTTTATGAGTTTTTATTGAACAGTTATTTTTAATAAGTCTCAATAATATATCAAACAATTTTAAATTTTTTTAAAATTTTACATGAATGATTTATGTGATATAAACTTTCAATTCAACAGTCGATTTTACAAAATTCGTATCCGTTATGATAAAATCGACATACATTACATGGTGCACCATATACACAAGTTGTGCTTGGAAGCATGAGTCCACTTTTCATATTATATTAATTTTGATGAATTAATTTCTATAATTACACAATTAGTTTCAAGATTCATGTACAACAACAAAAAGTCTAATCAAAAGAGAGAAACATGTGTGAAGTTGACATCATGCATAGTCAAGTATCAATCAAATTAATGTTTCACACACGGCAATATACAAATTTAAACACATCACGAGCCATGACTTGAATCAAAGCTAGCTAGTAATAATGTGCCACATGGAAGACATTGGCATGAAACAACAACAACAACAACAACAACAAACAAGTCATGAAACATGGTTCATCAAGCATGGAATTCTCCATACCTAAAAATCAAAACCAAAAAATTCAACCAAACATAAGTCTCATGCTGATGGCGCAAAGTATGGGGAAGTTTAATTTAATATAGTTATGTTAATTAATGTGACAAATTAAATTATACTTTAGGGGTTATCTCGGGATTGCAAAACTAGAGTAGTAGTTGTCAAACACAAAGTCAAATAATGTTAGATTCGGAGCGTGACACCCATAAAATATTAGAACTAAGTAAATGTTAACATGTGCCCTTGAGGCATATGTTAATGAATCAAAAATAGAAATATTCGTTTTAAAAGTCGTGCATGTGATTTTTCAAAGTCAAAATATTATGTTTTTCAATGTAAAACTTCTACTTTTAGTTCCCTTAATATGTGTCCTAAGAGCACATGTTAACACGACCTTAGAACTATTACTAACATTAAACAAACAACTATTAGTAAATTATAAAGAAAACAAATTTGTAGTAAGAAGAAAGGAAGAGCTGGAAAGCAGAGAACACAATCCTAATTGACTACACAACAAAACATTAGAAAAATAAATTAGAGAAAAGATATTTTGACATGAAGATCGACAATAAGTTAGATAGCTAATAAAATTTAAATTCAAATAATTTTTTCAAATAAATTTAATCCCATGAGCTTAGCTCAATTGGTTGGACGTCGCATTATATATGTAGGGGGCGGGGGTTCGAACACCGGTCATCCCACTTCTCCACTTTAAAAGTAGAATTCCTAGCCGCTACGCTACTTGACAAAAAAAAAATTCAAATAATTTTAATTTTTTTAAAATTTTCTATAAATAATTTATATGATTATTAACTTTTAATCTTACATTCAATTTTATAAATAATTTATTCATTATTATGTCATAATGTAATCAATAACCAATACACTATACACAATATGTTTAATTTGTGCATGAAAACATTGACCTACCAACACATTACTACATTAATTTATTTGTGATCTTTGTCAAAAAAAAAAATTCATTTGTGATCTAAAAATTATACTGTATTATTGTATTGTATGGATTGTAACATAGTATAGATAAACTTGCCACACGTGAGAACGTGGGGCCATACATGTGTTTAAAGTAAAGGTAAAGAAAGAAAAAAAAAAACAGAAGAAAAAAAAAAGAGGTAATGGGAAAAATGAGAATAACATAGTTTCACGTGTGGGTGACGCCATGAACGGTGAGTTTACGCATGTGTTGCTGCTTGTTGGCGACCGGGCTGTTTTTTAGTTGCCACTGTTTCATCGGTTCTTTGAACTTTTAATATTGTTATGTGCAAACTTGCAATTATGTTTTTAACTCCGTTGCTAAATGTTAATGCATGGGATAGAGAGAACTATATATTGATGACAAAACAACTAGTAGCTTCTGACCCAACAACTTCTTATATATGCAATAACTTGAATTACATGAAAACCAATACAAAGAACATGAAAGAAAGATATTAATTGTGATAGTAAAATATCTAGCACGATGAGTGGGCACTGGGTATAGAGTTGTATTTTTTGTTTTGCTTTTTTGATAGAGCGGTATTTTGTTTGGTATGAGTATTATATGTATTTATCCTATTAAATTGGGTTGAGTACATCTTATATTTTTTCCATTTATAATATCTAATAAATTATTTGTTGTTAAAAAAAATTGTGACCGTAAAATTAATACAATATGATACTATGTGAGTGGAATTTTTTTTAATGGTTTTGTATAACACGCACAAAGTTGATTAAGAGATGAACTGTGCAAAGTCGTGAATATATAACACAACAACAAATATAAATTTAATAAAATTTACTGTTTGATTGAACATTTATGTCATAAAAATTATTTTTATTAAATTTTAAAGAAATTGAAAATCATTTGATATAATATTGAGACATATCAAGATTAACGATTTATGAATTTTTATTACATATTGTTAATATATATATTTTGTTGGATCTCAATAACATATCAAATAATTTTTAATTTTTGTAAAATTTGACATGGATGGTTATATGACATGAATTTTCAAATATATTTGTTAAAGTGTTATTTACGACTTGTGCACCGTACACTATTTGATCAATTTGTACATGTTATAACACATGCCCTCTTTTAATATATTTATGTGAGAATATAATTTCATTTTAATAGTGTTTGTTATAGATTTGTTCAAAAACTATTTAATTTCAAAATAAAAATCTAATTTTATTACTACCTCCATTCATTTTTACTTGTTGTTTTAGAAAAAAATATATGTTCCTTTTTACTTGTCGTTTTGGCAAATTAGGTTATATTTTGTCTATTATGCTCTCTTTCATATTTTATTTTATTGACTAAATTTTGTACGTAGTATAATTTTTTTGTTGAAATAATATATTTTTTTATTGTATACAAATATTGTTTGTTTTTAAATAAAGTTTGTTACAATTTTGTTGGAAATAAATATATTTGTGAAAAAGTAAGAATTTATTTGATTAACGTAAGAACAAGAAATTGAGGAAGAAATACTAGGGTTGTAAAAAAAAGGTCCACTTCTATTATTTTCTTGAAATTATTTGGACCTTGGCTAGAGAGTAGAAACTAACTTTTCTTTTTTCATTTTTCTTGGAGAACAGAAACTAAAGTGTTAGTGTCGAAATGATTTTTACAAAAGAATCGCCAAACCATGCAAGTTTGAAGCTTCCATGTTCAAGCATTTTTAGTATTCGTGTAAGGGTGTAAATATAAATCTATGTTGCTTGAGACAGAATCCGAAACATGAGGATCCCCATAATTAATCGGATCTTGTGACTTGAAATCGTATTATCAACGATATAGTGTAGTAATTGACTTAATTATATAATTTTTTTCATATTATAAAATCTCTCCAATATGATTTTTTATTTTTGAAACAATCTCTCCAATATCATAAACTCAAAAAATATATTGAAGGGGGATTTTGAGGGTTTTGAAAAAATGCTTTGAATCATTTTTATATTATTCTTAAAATTAAAAATATGTTAATATAAATATCTATTTATCCTATAACAAAAAATAAATAAATATATATATATATATATATATATATATATATATATATATATATATATATATTTATCCTTTTGTACAAAAACATTCTTTTGAAGGTGAAATAATTTTCTCTTTTTTCTTCTTCTCTCCCCCCTTCTCCAAACTTTCAAAAAGAGCTTATGG
Organism: Trifolium dubium; assembly: GCA_951804385.1. Lineage (NCBI taxonomy): Eukaryota > Viridiplantae > Streptophyta > Magnoliopsida > Fabales > Fabaceae > Trifolium > Trifolium dubium. The sequence goes on from OX638070.1 coordinate 14,219,386, forward strand.
TTTATTTAAAAATTAGAAGGAGATGAGAGGAGTTTTATAAAAAATCCATTTTGAAGAAGAGATTTAATTTTTCTTCATAATAGAAAATCCATTAATATGGGGGAACTAAAAATGTATTGGAGGTTTAATAAAAAAAATGTATCAGTGTCAAAAAAAATTGTATTGAGGGTTTGATTTTGGAAAATTTTAAATTATTTTCATATTATAGTAAAACACTCTCAAAATTTCAAAAATATTATTCCTGTTTTCATTCTCAACAAATGATGTTTTTCATATTTTTTTAGAAATGGAGAGGATTTTAACTCAAAAATAACAAATCAAATAAAGTGGAACCTCTCGAGACCAACATTATGTTCGTTATAATAAAATTGGAGTCGAATCAATTAAACTTAGTATTGTTTTAAAAAAAATAATAAACTTGGTATTATTCTTCTATTAAAATTATCTATCAGCAACTCAGGTTGAGCGGTTGGGGCTTATCCTCCCTTAATCAAGGGTCGATGGTTCGATCATCACCTTGGATATGAAACAACTTTAAATCTTTTGACCAGTTATCCATCCTTCAAAGTGCTTCCAATCTAGCGAGTGATTAATCACTGCGTTCAGCGGTGGATACCTCGGTCTCGACAAAAAATAATAATTTTATATCAGCAAATTCAGTGGATAATTCCCATAAATAATACTAATATTTACCTAAAAGAAAAATCACTCACACCCAAAGATTAATTAGGAGAAAAGCAATACTAAATTACTAATATAGTCAATGAATGACAAAGCAAAGAATGAAGGGGACATGTGAATAGAAACGGTTCCAAAGCACCATTGCTTTCAATTTCGATTACTTTGTTTTCAGGACCCAGTTTCCACCAAATATGGCATGGTTTCTATCAAGATAATTAAACAAGAAGACACTTAAATAAATGAGACATCATGTGGTGTCTTTGCCTTGTACGATTTGGTCAAGTAAACATCAACTTCGAAATGGATGATCATTAAAAAATTTGTTTTATTAACATTAATAGAGTAAATTACAAACAAATTAACAATAACTTATTTTGGAAAATAAAATTTGATGAATTGTCAATTGGTTTAAATAAAATTTTGTTTGATAATTCTTTAAAGATAAATCTTATTATCACTCTCTTATACCTCTATTGTTTAAAGTGGAAGCCTTAGTCCAAAAGTTTTTACTTAATGAACAGAAAATATCAAAATTGTTAGGTTAGATGTTTATGACAGAGTTTGAACCCCAATCTCTTTGTTTTGTGTGTGTAAATATTCAATTATTTGTTATTTTGTCTACGTAAAAAAAAAGTGGAAGCTCAAAACCTCTTAGGAAGGACTTAACAAAATTCAGTGTAATTGATGAATGTTAACTTAACAAAATTTATTGATTTGGCAATGGTTACACGCCTCCTTTATATAGGAATGACTTATAATAAAATAACACATAAAAGTTACTCCCTTTGTTCCTTTTTAAGTGTCGAGAATGATGAATTTAGCGTTTCGATTTAACTGTCACTTTTGTATTTTAGTTGTCAATTACTTTTATATTTTTCAATAAAATACTATATTGACTGTATATTTAAAAAACAAAAAGAAATTTAACAAATTTTTTTTAAAACAAAGTTTCCTTCTTGTAATATTCAAAATTAAACAAATATGTGGTACATAACGTATTAATTTCTTGTGTAAAAAAAACATTAATTTTAAGTGTGAGTAACAAAATAGAAATTTATTGGTGGATTAACATACAAGTATAATAGAAAGGAAAAAAAGTGCAAAAATTCACTTTCATAATTAAGTATTACTATTCCAGACCAACACTTAAAAAGGAACGGAGGGTGTAACTAAAAAATCAAAGGGATTTCAACAATTTATTATTATGATAGTGGACTAAATTATTATAATGGAAAATGCAAAATAAATAAGAGATATTGGTGCTCTTGGTGTGCCACTTTCACATCATGCTTAATGGAACATTTTTATTCGTCACTATCACATGCTTAGCAGAGCTATTTATTTGTTACTATCACATGCTTGGATGATAATCACCAACTTTAACTCTCTTAGGACCTCCTAAGCTTTGGATTGCTACACTTATGTCTTTTTGGCTGATGTCCTCATCATTCCTCCCTCTTGAAGATAATTCGACCATGAATTTAACTTATTATCACCTACATTAAAATGAGACAAGTTACCAACATTAAAGGTAGCACTAACACCATACTCACCCGGAAGTTTAATTTTGTAGGCATTGTCATTGATCCACGAAAGCACTTGAAAAAGTCCATCTCCCCTATGTAGAAATTCTTACTTCCTTTGTTGTGGGAATTTTTTTTAAGTACATCGAAATGATAAATGTTTCCCGTCATAAATTGATCTTTGAACTTTTCCCTTATCCAACCCAAATATCCTCCAGTTCTTACCACTTGAGCTATTATACGGGCATGAATCTTTCTTTTCTCACATGTATGTGGATCATTCATTATAAAAAAGTCTCGCATAAAAAATGAATGTTAAAGAGAATGTTCAAAAGAGAATATTGATTGCACATTTCACACCATAATATTAATGCTCATCTTTTTCCACCCTATTTTTTTTACCTTTTACCATTCATTTTCTTGTAGGGTTGCTCCCTAAACGACGAGTGGAGAACTCATCACTATTCACTAACCATAATTTTCATTCATTATAAGGAGTGTGGAACATCTTAGATATTTGGCTAGTTCAAAATAAACACGAAATTTTCTCATTCCACCCCTCATGCTTTTCTTTCCAGTGGCTCTATTCCATGCCTCATTAAATCAATCAAACAGTGAATATAAATTTGAGAAATGCATCCACAAACCATTAGTTGCTAAAACTATGTAACACATTCAAAACAATTTGCTCATCCCTTGATGTCTCCACATATATACTCATGAAAATACATTAAAGGCTAAAGAAGAACCTTCAAAATATGTCAAATCAGTCAATCCATCTTTCGGAATAAAACAAAATTTTACACAAGGCAGGAAAACTACGCACTACCCTTTTGTAAACCACACTGCCAATCATCAACTCTTCTAGCATCCTTAAACTCGAGAAAAAGGGACTGATGTAAAGTCACTATAAATTCCCAGAAAAACAAATACAGCTGTTGTTTTGCATTGTGCATTAGATCCCAATACCTTTAACAACATAATTTTTAGCTTATCTTATCATCGAAGGATGTAACATAACATGGTACTATTATTGATACCCAAAGCTTGGGAATATACAGAAAAAAATATCCTGTTAGGAAAGTAAATCCTATTAGGAATTCACAACGAAGATACAACAAGATAGGTCTACAACCTGTAGAACATTTAAGTTTCACTGCACACCAGGTGCCTAAGTCAAATGCATCACATAATCTATTGTAAATTGTATTGATGCAGCTTGATTACATTGATCTAAATAATATATATCTTAGTATTGAGAGCTAAGAAGCCAACTACACAAAAGCTTCAAATAAATAAGGTTAAGAAACCTTTGATAAAATAAACCAATAAAAAAACTGATATATACATTACACATACATGTATCAATGTATGGACTACAGGCTTTTCTACAAAAATTATTTCCACCCATGATACTTAACAAAAATTATTCAAATATATGAAGTGATACCTGAGTGAGAAGCTGAGAAGTATGGGCCACTTTGGAAAACAAGTCAAAAGGAAATAGAAGAGATAATGAAGCCTTTCAGGCTCTCGCTTGCTAGTGCCTCCACGACCACCACCGTGCACAAACACCAATTTGAGTCCTAAGCAGCCCCTGCGACACACAATGTTGTATGCGCAAACCTCTTCTATTTGGTAGGAAATGAACCACTGTTCAAAAAGAGAATGCAGAGAGGGATCTTGTGTTTCAAGGTGTTGATCTTCATGGGTTCATCTTCAAATCGGGTGAGGATTGTCATTGTCTTCTTGAGATTGCCTTCATATCAGTCACAGACAGTCATGACTCATGAGGACACAAGGAAGCCGATGAACTGGTTAGGAGCCCTGGCAGAAGATGAACATGAACGGTGGACAGAGGAAAGAGTGGGGAGAGCAGAAGAGATGAAGAGAGGAAAGACAAAGAAGATGCATTACAAAAAGAAGAATGAAATCAGAGAGAGAGATAGAAAATTCCTCCATCACTATGGATATAGATATATTGGAATTTGCCAACCTACTCAGATCACAAATAATAAACAAATACTAAACATGCTGCATGCTCCAGATTTTATTATATGGCATCATAACAGTGTCTTAAAAAACAGGATATATATTACCAGACATATGCTGCAGTAACAAGATAGAAACCTACAATATAATTGATGCATAAACAGGACAGTTGTACTTCTTTAAAGAAGGTAAACAATGTATTCTAATAGACATCCCTGGAGATACAGAAACACTGCATTTATCTATAATAAAATCTACCTAAATAATATAATCGGGGAGAGGGGATGACAAGTCTGACTCATGTATATCCCTGGATGCCAATGTCTCTAAGGAGAAAAATTGAGACCACGAATCATCCAATCAAAATTCTTCCATGGTTGAAAACAGGTATACCACAAATATCATTCATACATCTGAGCAGTGACAGGTAATCCAATTCGCGTCAATGCTTTCATGATTAGTTCATGTATTGTGATTTGCACTTCTGCTTTTCCTCTTCAATCCCTCGTTTTAATGTTTCCACCCTTTCAAGTAAGATTGCATTCTCCTGTAAGATTGAAGGTCATTACAACACTCATAATGTTACGAAAACAAACTATCCATACCAAAAGAGAGCCAAAAGTAATTTGAACCCACTTGAAAGGGTAGAAAATCAGAATAGTTTATACAAAAAATTATAGTATTTGCATTAAGTAAAATTGGCGGGTTTGGTAATAAATGTGATTTTTTAAATTTGGGACTGATTATAAGTTGGTGCTGCATTGACAAAATTAGTAGTTCATAGTGTGTTTATCCTTCAACAATTCTATCCTTGTTTCCCAAAGTTGGAGAATGAATAGAAACACTATCGTAGGGAAGCAGAACGAAGTTTGACTGATAAGCTGTAAAGACGTACCTTTTCTAATATTGCCAATTTATGGTTGTTACCAGAAGCATCCTCAATTTTCCGAGACGACTCCTGAAACTGCCAAATGCAAGATTATACAGGAAAGACAAAGGGAACAGCTTGTTCTTTAATTTAGTTGAAAATGTAAATGCTGATTTCTATAAGTCTGTTTCATGATTTCATCAAGCACTAATTTATATCTGGATGCAGTTGTATTGTATGAAACCCCATTCCTACATGCCAAACTTAAGGCAGCTAGGTGTGAAGTACTACGAAGTACAAACCACAGTAGTATAATATTCGAAGCTGAACCATCCTGATCATTCAATTTGGAAGGTAGAAAGTGAATATCCTAGGAAGAGAATACTTACCACTTGAAGTTCCTTGACACACTTATTCACCCTATCTAACTCAGTATCATACTTTTGCCTCCACTCAGCAGATTCATCCATGGCCTCCCTATTAGCAATATCAAATTGTCGCCTACATACAGTTGAGTGGACCAAACGTTATCATTATAATCATTATAATTTATAATTAAAGATAGAAAACACCAATGCTATAACCTACAAAGCACAGACACAGGACACAGACATGGAGCAGTTGACGCTTACCCATAGACGCTGACAATAATTTAAGAAAATTGAAGTGATTCAATGTAACTAGGTGTCCGTGTCCTATCAGTATTGAATAACAATGTGTATCGTCAGTTTTGTCAAATAGAAGCTATAGTAGCACTATAGCACCATAGCATACTAGAATTTAAACAATTTGCTATTGTTCCACAATACACTATTTATTTAAAGTAACTATAGCGGCACTATAGCGCTACAATGTATTAGAATTCAAACAAACCACTATTTTCTGCTATCCGCAATTGACAACATTGAGCGTTGAACTCTAGACACATCTTCAACCAGAAGTGCTCCTATTACAATAACAACAACAACAACCAAGTCCTATCCCACTAAGTGGAGTCGGCTACATGAATCAAACGGCGCTATAGTGTTCTATCAAAAACCATGTTCCCTCCAACATATTTTTCTCCAGATCATTCCAAATAGTTTCTCTTATACAGTTTTTTTAGGTTTACCCCTACCGCTAGTGATCTGACTCCCCTCCATCTGATCAACTCTCCTAACTACAAAATCTACATGTCGTCTCTCTACATGCTCAAACCCCCTAAGTCTAGTTTCTACCATCTTCTCTATTATAGGTGCTACCCCAAGTCCCCATCTCTCTCTCTCTAATGTCGTCATTTCTAACCCTACCTCAACTAGTCTTACCACACATCCAATGCAACATCCTCATTTCTGCTACACTTATTTTATGTTCAAGTTGGTTTTTCACCGCCCAACATCGTCGGTCATAGTCATACCATTGTCCAATAAAATTTTCCCTTCCACTAAAGCGCTACTTTCGCATCACATAAAACACCTAAGGCACTCCTCCATTTCAACCACCCGGTTTGGATTCGGTAGTTTACATCTCCTTCTATTTCTCCTTCATTATAAGTTTAAATAAACAATTGCAGCATCCCAATCAATCATAAAACTAAACTAAATTTGATCATATCAGTATAAAGATATGTAACTCAAAGAACCTAAATTGAAAGTATAATATGCTAATTAAAAAAAAAAAAAAAAAAAAAAGCATTTTTTTCTTTCTAAAAGATGAGATGAAAGATAGTGAAGAAAGGGAACCTTATGAGTTCAGTGTCATCAATAGAATCAAGTGCCCAAAGCCGGAAATAAACAGCAATACCCATAAACATTAGAAAACCCAAACCTAATAAAATTGTTCTTCTTTTCACTCCAACCATTCCCTTTTGATTCTTCTTCTAATAACGTTGTTGTTGTTGTTGGAATGTTGTGTTAGGGATTGTTTCTTCTCTTGTTTCTTCTACTGAATGAGTGTGACAGAAAGTCACTTACATTCAACCATGCTTCTGTTCAGGTTGTAATTGTAATTGTAATTGTAATTGTATTTGATTGATCTAACCTCGTTTTTTCTTTGATAATTAGTAATTAGCACAGAACAGTAGTTGCATTTTTGACTTATTATTATTGTGTGTTTGGTTGGTTAAACCATTCATTTAGTACTATGATGAATGATGATGATGACTAGTATTATTTTATTCAGGCTGAGTATTGGGCCTGTTTGGGCTTTCTGAACTGATAAAATCCCTTGAAAACTCCCCCACCCATCATTGGTCAACAACCCTAAAATTCAAAAATTATTTTAAACATGTGAAATGCTTCACTTTTATTTTTCAATTGATTAGATACGATGTACTCCCTCCGTCCCATTTTAAGTGTCGCAGTTGATCAAATCACACACTTTAAGAAAAATGTATAAATGAAAGAGAGATAATATGACTTTTACTAGAATGTCCCTTCTTTTGATTGGTAGTAGACATTGGAATATTAAAAAGTAGATATTTGAGTGTACTTTTTCTCTCTCATAATGATTGTTTTAAGGGATAAAATAGGAAAAACTAATGTTATAAATAGTATATGACACTTATTTTGGGACAAACAATTTTGACAAGTATGACACTTATTTTAGGACGGAGAGAGTACATGTAAAAGTGATAAATTAGTGTCCCATGAATTTAGCTTAATTGATTTGACATATCGCACGAAAGTTTAGGCCACATGACTAAAAAAAACGTGATAAATTAGTGTCTTTTGTTCCATCTAGATCACATATTTCATCCGGCCTTAAATATAAACAACTTTCACTTTTATAAATATATTGAATTAAGTTCATTGATTTTTTTTTTTTGATAATCAAAATTGAATTATAAGGAGTACAATGGGTACTCATCCCTTACAATTCAGAGAACACCACCCTCTATTTACATTGTAAACAAACTAGAGGATTAAGACACCAATTATCAAAAGTTATACTGGGTTTACTCCGCATACGACCAACAAACCAAATCCATGAGATGTACATATTTTTTTGATTCTATAATTACTGATTTATGTGTGGACTTATTTATTTTTTATTGACTACAACATTCATATTTTTTTACATCATTAACATTTAACTTTGGAATTTAGTAAAAAAAAACATTTAACTTTGGAATTAAATCTTTTTTTAGTGGCAGAGATTATATAATATTTATTTATGAAAAAATACAAGTGGTACTACACTCACTTTTACGTCAATTGAAATCATTGTTAAGATTGTAGAGAATTTGATTTGATGAATAGATTTTCAAATGCAAATATTTTATTTGTTAGAAGAGAACAAAATGTAGAAATTGGTCAGAAATACTTTTGCGTCAATTGAACTCATAGTTTGGCCTCTATGGCAAAGTATGTGGCCATGTGGGAAATAGGTCATGGGTAGTGGTGCTCCTCATGTTTCAATTTCTTCTGTTGTTGCAGCTGTGCCTGTTGTTCTATATGATCAAAACGATCGTGTTTCAATTATTACTTAATGAAACATGTTTAACCTAAAAAAAAAAGATTATTAAGATATTGTACAACTAGTACTTCCCCCAATACTAGGTTTTTAAATTAAATCCAAGTATTATTAAGATTAAGATATTAAGATATGATCTATTTGAATTAAATCCAAGTAGGCTAAGTTACATAAATTGGAAATAGAACACGAATTAATACGACAAACTCTAGCATGCCAAACATCAAAATAACACAGAGTAAAATAGAAAGAGACATTTTATTAATTTCAACTTAAACATGTTATCAATGATGTACCATTTCCCAACAAAAATATCATTCTTAAAGATGATGTACAAATCTGCTCCAATATTTTGATGAAACCCAACCTTATTCATAAGAAACCATTAAACAATATTTTTTTTAATCTCAAGAGTATGCATGACATCATCCTTTAACACATAAGGGAGAGAAATATTTTGAGTTTTCAAAAATTTGGAGTGGTTTCACAATGGATTGAGTCAAGTATTCATAAAGCAAGTGGGAAACTGAAAAAAGATAAAAGAGGAATTTGTGGGAGTTGGATGGATTGTTTGACTGAAACGGAACATATATGTGATGACTCAGTGAATAATATTGATGGGCTGTTTGGATGTAAATTTTATTTGGTAAAGAATTAACACTACTATTTGCCATACTCTCATAGAAGAAAACAAATGTGCGGATTTCTTAGACAAATTTGGAACTTTTTTATATTCTGATCTAATGATTCTTACATATCTTTCATAAGATTTCTTTGATAGTCTCCAGAGCGACGTAACTGAAACTTTCTTTCTTAAAAAATAGTTACCGTTTCTTTTTTCATTTTTTTGTTGTGATTAGCCTTCTAACCAAAAAAAGAATTAATATTTAAAAGTACATCATTTTAATTATCCATCACAATTGTTAATTTTAAGAAACAAACAACATTATTTTTAGCAAATTAATTAAAATGAAGGTACTTCTTCAAAATAAAATTAAAATGAAGGTACATTCTTAGAAAATAAAAATCAGAATGGTTGAATTAAGTGTATTGAACCTTACATGAATTAATTTATGTTGGTCAAAGTTATCTTTATGGGAAATGTTAACATGTGCCTTTGAGACACTTGTTAGTGTACTAATAAAAGAAATTTTGCATTGGAACTTGTATATTTTATACTTTTAAAACTCAAACAATGTTAATTTCAAGACAAAATTACTATTTCGAATATCCTTAAAATGTGCCCTAATGTGCCTTTAGAGCACATGTTAACATGACCCTATCTTTATAGCCGAGCAGCATCATCTTTCTTATCTACGGGTACATTAGTTCACCAACCTCTCTTATCTATGAAAATCTTTCTTACCATATTATTCACCTACATTTTCTCATCAAAACAAAACTTTTCCAACATTTAACATTACTCTAAATTGAACTCGAGGCCTGAATCCACTAAAACCAATGCATGTAAGGGTACCTACATTTTCTCATCAAAACAAAATTTTACCAACATTTACCAATATTTTTTCGAACATTAAAAATTGTGTTTTATTATTTTAAAAAAGTAAGATGCCTAAAATAATAATGACTCATTTCCACATTAATAAAAGTTTCATGAACAACATAGCTTAAATAGAAAATATATTTAACTAATATTTTAGCTTTTGTAAGAGTACAAACAATAAATTAACATTAATTTTATATTGATTTATGAAAAAGAAAATAGTTGTAAGACAAAACTTAAAAATTAAAAGGACAATAGTTTCAGAACAAAAGGAGTAGTAGCTAACATCTAACTAACTACTTGTTTTAAAAAAAAACATCTAGCTAACTACTAATCATCAAATTATTTTTCACCTTAACCAAATCTCCTATCCTAAATTTATTGAATAACTGATATAGCCGATCTATATGAGTTTTTCAATGAATATAAAAAATAAATTTATATTTATATAAAAGAAGTAGGAATATCTCTATATCAATACAGTATATGATTACATGACTATGATTAAATTAATCTTCAAAACCAACTTGCTTCCAAATAGCATTCCTAACACTACGCAAATCCCTACCTTTGAGAGTCCTTCCAATCCCTTCTTGCACAGATAAAGAAGCACTTCTAGTCCTTGCTAAATACTCATGAGGGGGTACCCTTTGTTGATCCCTCTCATCTTCATGATCTTCATCATCATCATCATTACTCTCCCAATTTCTATGCTCCTTGTGTTCCTCCTTCAAGATCTTGGGCCAGTTAGGTATGTTCATGGGTAATGAGGCCGGGCCCATTGGGCCTACTCTTCCATCAACCTTCTTTGTTGCTCTTTTCAAACCAGAAATGCTATTGCTATTAGCACCACTCTTCTTGGTTGGGGTGCAAGTGTTCCATAAATCAGCTTCATCAAACTCAAAATCAAACACACCATCTTCTTGAGATTTTTTTTTATTCAAATGGGTTTTTGAGGTTGTTGAAAAAATGTGACTTTGATTTTTTAGAAAGCTATTTCTTGACGCCATTTGATTAGATGAGACTCTTCTTTCTTTCTCTATCTCTCTCTATATAGTTTTCAATTCCCAAAAGTCTTTATTGTACATTTATTTATATGTATATTGCGCATGCTTTTGTAGTACTAAATGGATAAAGCTAATCCATAACTTTGTATTGAATGCAAGTGTCCTCACCTCATTTAACGTGAAGCTTCCGTTTGATTTCATCCATCTTAGCTTGATTGTGAATTGTACCGTTGAAATTGTAGGTGCACATTAAAATTGTGGAATGACACCTATGGGACATGACATTTGATTGAATTTAATGGATTGGTTAATTTGTTTGTTACTAGTTTCATAATCTAGTTGTCATTTTAAGGTTAATTTAATACACATATAAGAAGTTTTCTTTCGTATAAAAAAAATTTAGTTATAAAAAAAAAAATTAAGGTTAATTAATAGAAGATGAATTCTCTCTTTATAACTAAATTATTTTTATACACATAATTTAGTAAATAAACTTCTACTCGTATAGCATAGAGATCAATTCATTGTTGGTTAATTATAATTTATAAACTATTTTATAATATAAAATATTTACGTAATTGAGTTCTATAAACTTAACTCAATTGGTTTGACACCATATTGTATATGCAGGAGACGGGGTTCGAACATCGGTCATCTCACTTCTCTATTTTAAAAGACGGAAAAAAAAGGGAATGCTACGGTACAATGGAGAAGTTATCATGTACCGATACACTAAACATATTAACCAATAATTATTTAATGTGTCATATTATATTATTAATATATACTATAAATGATGACTTGGATAAAATATACATTTTTATTTTTTTTTGACAAAAAATCTACATTTTTATTAGTTAAGTACCAACACAATAAATTTTGACAAAAGTACCGTATAATTTCAAAAAAAAAAAAGAGTTTAATTGATATGCACTGACGGTGTAATATAATTTTACACAGTCATCCAATAAGAAACCTCCAACTTTCCATGTCATATAAAGAAAGTGGGATGTAGTGGAATGACATGGCAGAATACATAGTTGTCATTGATTGACAGTGTAAAATTATTTTACACTGTCGGTGCATACAAATTAAATCATAACTTACTTGAAAACCTCGTAATAATATAAGAGAAAGTGGTCTAGCTGATGATTTTTGTTACCGGAGGAGATATGTATGAATTTCAATTTGGGACAAGTAATCGATAAAATAACACGTAGGCATAAAATAAGTGGCCCATACTCAATCATCGTCATTGTTCAACGATGTTAACGTCTGTGAATGTGAGCATGGCAAAAAGAAACAATAAGACAGATAATAGTAAAATTAAGTTATCCAATTTCTAAAATAGTACACGTGGTCCAACCCATGGCTTCTCTGTTCAAAACATTGAAGAAGTAGAGTTTGTATTGTAGAGAGACGTTCCCAAATGACAATAGAGTATAAGACAAAACTCTCACACATAAATTATTTATGCATGTACTATGTACTTATGTATAGTGTCATTGATTATTACTAATACTATGTCGTGTGGTAATATATGTCGTGTGATGTATCATACATGTACCATTCAATTAATACTTGGTACAATTATATACTATCTCATTTCGTCTCAAAATATAAAATCTTATTAGATAAATCATGTGAGTAGGAAGTTTTATCTCAAGGTTTCTTCGGAGATCAACAACAATCTTTCCTCTTGTTCAACTCGTTGAACGCGTGTTTGAAGGTATCAGGACCACGTTCGTCTAGTAAATGGTGCATGTGCTCGACATGTCATTGGGAGGATGTGCATGCTCGACATGTTATCACTCAATGAAAGGTACCATGTCAAAAAACAAAAGTGAGAGACACATGCGCTAACAAATAATTAGAAGTTCAACTGATCACTCTGAAATAGGAGTGTGGACAATGTTTTCCTCATCTGTCCACCCATCTAGTAGTTGCCAATAAGGGTGTACAACTCTCGCCAACTCTGGTAACTACGATACCACGTTGTGGGCTATATATATTTCTCTCATGTAGAGAACCACGTATCTTACTCTTTCTTTAACTATCTCTCGCTTCATGCACTTATTTGAGCGTCGCAATATCTTACATGTACACCCCCGACTCTACTGATCAAAACACCCAAAACTCTAATTTTCGGCAAGCCACATCTTCTTATCTTTTAGATCATGTAGGCCAAAAATACATTTAAATCTAATCAATTACATTCTTATTTTTGTTTGGTAAAATGTCTTTCATGAATTCTAATAATAGTAGTTTGTTGATATCTTACATAGTTGATATATGGAATTCTCCTGTTTTAAGTTCATCTTGTCAAAAATATTATGTTCTCTTCTTTGATAACTATTCAATTTTTTTGTGAAATTTTCCTATGTCACACAAGGCATGAGTTATTATGCATAAGTCTTTTCTTTATGCATGGTGCATAAACACTTCACAACCACCAGATTTTTTATTCACGCCGAAAACACTGTTTATACCGAAAAGTACTATTCATCAAAAATCATTTCATCAAAAAGTTGCAAATACCTCAAATCCTCACAAAATTCCAACCAAATCAACCCATTAGCTTGTTAAGCATCTGAAATGAAGCCAAATACCAGCAGAAACGCGCAAAATTGATCAAAAACCACCCACTGGAACCGAAAATAACAAAAAATCCAAGGACCCGATTCAGACAATTCATGTAGTAAAGAAGGTAGAAATATGTTGTTTCTTACTCTTGGAACCCTTTAGAAATGTTTCTAACCTTTGATTTTGTTTGATTTCGCGTGAAAACCTTTTTTCAAAATGTGAGGTTCCGTCAGATTCACATCGTTTTTAAAGATTGAAGCGTTTTTAGTGAAAACCAAGGCCGAATTCGTAATCTATGTGGAAAATCCTATGGGTCTTTTGTTCGATTTGGTGAAGTTTTGATGTGTTGTTGTTGTTACCCGAGCTTTCTGTCATTTTCATGGCTTCCTTTTGACTCAATGAGTCACCAACCAGGTGCCACGTGGCGACCTGCGTTACTCCAAAATCATGTACTTAATCATACCAAAATCATTTTGTTTGTGGAATAGTTCTAGAGGGTTGTACTCCAAAACTATTTTTGCTTTGAAATAATTTCAGAGATTTGTACTCCAAAACTATTTTTGCTGTAGAATTGTTTCAAAGATATGTACTCTAAATCTATTTTTGTTGTAGAATGATTTCAAAGATTTTTGCCGTGGAATGGATTATGCATGGTGCATAAGGCATGGATATATATATATATATCCATTTTATCAAAAACTAATACTCAATCAATGTGATAATGATCGTGAATATGTCAATAATAATTTTTCAAAAACGTAAAATAAATGGAATTTCATTTTTGGTTATCTCGCCCTTATACTTCTTTTCAAAATGACAAATCTAAACGAAAAATACTCTCATATTATTTGAACTCAATTAATTCACGCATGCTTACCCTCCTTATTTTTGCCATCATGCTCTTACAATGACAACGTATTTTTTGAACTTTTTACCAAAGAACCCTTCTACTCCCACTTATGAGTGATTGGTTGTCTATCTTTTCCTCTCATTTCTTCAACTACGATATAGAAATTTCAAACTAGCTCTTCACCACGTGTCTTTCTTTAGTATCCGTCAAATAATTGAGTCTATAAATGTTTAAATTTATCATTAAATAAATTAATCAACATAACAAACTATTCTCTTCGTATCAAAATATAAATCACTTTCATAAAAAAATTGTACTAAAATATAAGTAACTTTACAATACAAATGAAATATTTAATGCTATTTTTCTTATTATACCTTAACTATTTATTACTCTCTTATTTTACTTCTTCAATTTATCTTTTTTATATGATTAATGAAGGACAATTTTTAAAACTAACTCATGATTTCTCTTTTCAATACAATAATGACTACATTTCTTAATTTGTGTAATATGTCAAAACAACTTATATTTTAGTACAAGTGTAGTATAATTTACTCAAAAAATCATGGTTTTTTCTCAAAGTTAGTTTTTTTTTTGGTATAGTTCTCAAAGTTAGTTATTATAACTACAAAAAGTTAATTTTAGTTAAGAATCTTATGATCAGTACCTAAATAAATGCAACTAACTTTTTTTTTTCGTTCAATAAATTATCTCCTTCCTTACTTAATAAACCACAGCATGCACAAAATCAAACCCTCCTCCTTCGGACTTAAATTCAATCAAGCCCAACCCACCAAACTCCCTCATCCAAACTGGCCTACAACATCCACCCCATCATTCTCCCGCAACTGCCTAATACCCGCAAAACTGCGAACAAAACTCGGGTGGGTATAGGCAGCAGTTCATAATATATTGCCAAAAATTGCGCACAGACTTCAGATTCTACATTCTGAATCTACGTTCCAAATTGAAAATCAATTTAGAATTTTAGGAATATAATAGAGAATCATGAGGGGGAGATAGAAATTTTTTCCTTCCTATTTCTAACCTCACCCATACAATCTCCTCTTGCCAACACTATTGCACATACTCTTCCCCACTTTTTCTAACCTACTTTACACACAAACACAGTCACTAGGAGTAAACCAAACATTTTTAAGACCAACCAAAAATACTATGATCTTTACATCCATGTTGCATAATCTCTCTTTACCTAGAAACTGTGTGTTTGCACTTACAGACCAAAATTAAAAAATGATGATGGGAGATGAATATAATGCTCTAATTAAAAATGAGATGTGATATTTTGTATCACGACCACCTAATTAAAAATGATTCGTGAGATGAATATAATACACGATACTTTTTTCAAGTAAAGCTTTGAAGAAAATGAACAACATAAAAATGTTAGTGAACAAAGCCTTTTAAAAAAAAAGTCACTGCACAAAAAGTATAGTTAAGATGTAGCTTTGCTAGTTAGCTCTAGCCTTGAAAATGTTCTAACTAGTGGGGTCTGAATCCGTGACCACACGTGGTTAAAAGCAACACGCTTGAGCTAAGTCGCGAGCTAAATTGGATATTATTTTTTGTAGAATTTATCATAAAATACTAAATTTGTTTTAAAGTTTTTTTTTTAAAATTGAAAACTATGTTGGGTTAAACCAACAATTATTTTTAATCAAGGGTTGTGGTTTAGCGGCATGAGGCTCATCCTCCATTAACCAAGGGTCGAGGGTTCAATTCTCACCTTGGATATAGAACAACTTTAAATCCTTAGGCCAGCTATCCCACCCTTCGAAGTGATGGGTATATTTTTGGTATATACCACTGATGTGATTTTTGATTTTGTATTGCGGAATTTGGTGGGATATATTTTTATATGAAGAAGCTATGGAGATTGGAGAATATAACAAATATTTTATTCATTGTTCTTGTTCTCTTCCTCTCATTGTTATTCATGGTATAATGCTCTATTTATTGAGCTACAAAAAATATAATTTTAGATCATATTGATCTTAAATAACAAACAAATCCTAGATATTCTAAACAAAATATAAATATTCTAAACATAAATATGAATCTTAGATCTAATATTATTTTATTTTAAATATAAATCTAAACTATATTTTAATCTAAAATCTTCAAAAGATATTTAGGCATTATTCTCAACACTCCTCCTTGACTGAATATCTTTTTCTTGTATCCAATATAAGATTTGAGCTGATATTTTTCCTCTTCTTCTTTTGTTGTTGTTTCTCAAAACTCCTCCTTAATCGGATTTTTTTTTTTAACCAATCTCAGATTTGAGTTGAATTTTTTTTTTTTTTGTTCTTCACTCCTCCTCGACTGAATATTTGTGTGCATCCAATCTAAGATTCATGTTGATTTATGTTGTTGTTCTTCTTTTTGTTGTTGTTGTTGTTGTTGTTCTTTTTGTTGTTGTTGTTGTTCATCCACATTCTTTACGAATGGGTATGTTTTTGTAACAGTAAATTGTTAGCCATGAGGATGTTATGCCTACATCTTCATGTAATAAACATAAAGATGTGTCTTGTGGTTTTGTAACAGTAGGTTGTCAGCCATGGATGATGTTATGCTTACATCTTCATGTAGTAAAACATAAAGATGTCTCTTGTGGTTATGTGACAGTTATAGGTTGTCAGCCATATGTGACAGTTAGGATGTCAGCCATGTATATTGTTATTCTCTACATCATCATATGATACTTGAGCTTGTTTCATGTATTGGTTATGGTTATGGGTTATGCAATACATGAGCATCTCAAATGTAACACAAGAATGATATAGGTTATGGTTATGATTTTTGTTTATGTTATGGTTTTTGGCTATGGTTATGATTTCATGGTTTCTTCTTCTTCTTCTTCCATCTTCACAGGTCTGAACTTTAGCGCTCTGATGCCACTCTGATGGGTATATTTTTGGTATATACCACTGATGTGATTTTTGATTTTGTATTGCGGAATTTGGTGGGATATATTTTTTATATGAAGAAGCTATGGAGATTGGAGAATATAACAAATATTTTATTCATTGTTCTTGTTCTCTTCCTCTCATTGTTATTCATGGTATAATGCTCTATTTATAGAGCTACAAAAAATATAATTTTAGATCATATTGATCTTAAATAACAAACAAATCCTAGATATTCTAAACAAAATATAAATATTCTAAACATAAATATAAATCTTAGATCTAATATTATTTTATTTTAAATATAAATCTAAACTATATTTTAATCTAAAATCTTCAAAAGATATTTAGGCATTATTCTCAACACGAAGTGCCTCCAATAGTCACTGCGTTCGGCGGTGGATACCCGGTCTCGACAAAAATAAAACCAACAACTATTTTTTATGTATCCAAAGACCAAAATAAACAATACATAACATTTGGTGTTTGGTGGTGAAGAGAAAAAAGAGGAGTTTGTTTGAAAGAGGAGTTGATGTAATGACCTTTTCTTTTAGGAATTTAGGTGGTGTAGAACCTTTTGAAAGGTAGACCGTGAATTATGCATTTCACAATCATCTTTTAGCCCCATAAGCTAGGAAACAATAAATTTTCATGGAAGCTTCCTTAGAATATGTCAAGAATCAATTATGATCTTATTCACACGTGTAACATTTGCCTCTAATTAAGCTTCTTCGTCAAATATTTTCTCCTTATAATTCGTGATTTGAGCTTCTTATTTTTAGCTTCTCTAAATTTAATACACATATATATAAACATAGAGGCCTAGCCTAATTGCAACACATCACAAATCTCCAAAACCTCCTAATTCTTATATCATTTATTCTTTTTTCTCTTTAGATTGTTAACAAAAACTCATTCAAAAACTCTCTTCTTTCTAGACATAGGAGGAGGAGAGAGATTAATTAAGTTTATTTTTCCATTACAAAGATTTAGCATTAATTCAACAAGGTGATTAACAATGACAAAGGGAATCAGAAATCTAAAATGTTGGATGGAGGTTGCTCCTGCACCAATCATTTTCCCAACAAAGCCTTCAAACTCTCCTACTTTGGAGACAATCAAAGAAGTTGTTGAGGAATATGATGATATTCAAATCCGCCATAAATAACTAATCTCATGAAGTAACAAATGTTGCAAGAGATTTTGTTGGGGATTTTGTGAAGCCTGTTCACAATGTTCTACCATATAAAGAGCTAGTAATTAACAATGGGTACTACAAAATTCATGTAGTACCCGTACCCGGTACCTTACCTTAATCGGTACAATACCCGTATCTAGTATTTGTTGGGTACTCGTGAGTACTTTTTCAATTATATTGTATATTATTTTTATATGAATTAATAATAAGCATTTATATTTATTTATCAGATTAATTTGATTCGTAATGTAATAAATTATGAAAGACATTTTCTTCATTTAATGTTACATTTACGAACAATTCCTTATGTTTTCTTATCACGTACTCTAGTTCTTCTTTTAATTATGAATCACATATCTCATTCTTGTACAAGCATACCCATATAAATGAGATATAGATCAAATTGGTTGTGAAAACCACTCCAAGCTAAGTTCTTTGCCTGCATTTGAATTCATTGAGTTGCGCCTATTCTTCCATATTGATGAGCTAATAATGCGAGAATTGCCTTGTATTTTGAATTGATTGAGTTGTGCCTATTCTTCCATATTGATGTTCTATTCAAGATATTAAACTCAAGTGGTACCGAATGATGAATTTCGGAATAATCTGAGTTCGATTAATTAAATTGATTGCTAACGGGATTTGTAGAATTAGCTCATGACTTGTATTGTTGTTATCTTTATTACTAGAATTCCAAATAAATGGTTACGTGAGCTTAATTAGCACTCTTAATTCAGTTAATAATAACATCGCATTTTATATATAGGAGTCGGAGTTCGAATACTAAACATCTCATTTATTCATCTTAATTAAATGTGAAATTTCTAACTACCCAAATAAAAAGAGTTCCAAATAAATCATGTCATAAGTGAAATTTTTAGTCACATAAACTATAAAAATATCTCACTTAGTTATACTATAATATAATAGTGGTCATAACTTGACATCCCTTCATTGGCAATTTTTGTTTTGAGCAGCCCTTCATGGTAATGTTAGTTTACTAGCTAGCCCTCTTGTTTCACTTCCATAGTGGATTTCCTTCTCATTTCCTCCACCCACCAACCACTAAAAACACATTGGCATTAAGTAAACTTAATTAAGAGTTATGCTAAATGCCAACTACTTTTAATTTTATAAATTATAACCTTCATTCTAGTGTCGGTGGGTAGTGATGTTCAAGTTGCCTTGAGTGGCCATGTCCCAAAAAGCACCCGTGGCACAAAGGACACCAAACAATAATTTATTTATTATTTAAGTGGTTTTAATACTCTTTAATGGAATTTATAATTTTCATCTATATTTTTGGTTCCACTCCCTTGGACACACTACTACTATGTGTGGAAATTTCCTCGAATCCAACCACATTTGTAGTAAACTCCAAAAAAGAAAAATATGTTCCTCGTGTGGCGTCGCATTTGGTACTTATAAAAACACAACATGCACGAACGAAAGTGCATCATTCTCATTTCAACCACACACACACACTTTTCTTAACTTCATATCACTCTTTTTCTTTTTTTTTGAAGCACTTCATAATATCACTCTTAGAGTAGCTGAAAAAATTAAGAATTTGATAAGGATTTCCATTTGTGTTAATTCATCAATTCTATGGCAAAGAAAATCAAGTCGTTTGTATCATTTGTTGAGTTTGCACCCGCACCTATGATTCCACTCAAAAGGGTTTCACATGCTCCAATGTTAGAAACTATTGCGGAAGAAAAAGATGCTGCAGAATAAACTACAACTATAGAAGCTACTTTATTGTTTTCTAATGTTGTTCACTTTCATTTGTTGTATAGAATGTTGTTCCAAGTTGATTGATTAATCAATCTATTTGTATGATTACTATTAG
Source organism: Trifolium dubium (assembly GCA_951804385.1). NCBI lineage: Eukaryota > Viridiplantae > Streptophyta > Magnoliopsida > Fabales > Fabaceae > Trifolium > Trifolium dubium. Next base: position 14,239,830 of record OX638070.1, read on the forward strand.
TTGTGTAATATAATTTTGTTAGATAATATCTTATCATTACATACGTCAAAATTTTTGTTTGAGGACGGCTAGAAACTGTTGTTATTGGGAACTTCACAAAATGTTCTATTATCAAATCTAAAATAACGGTTATTTTCAAGACTTTGCAATTGGGTAAAAAACCATTGCGAAAGGCTAAGACAACGTCTCAGTACACCCACAGTTTAAAAACTGTTATGGTATCCTACGACAACGTTTTTCCATGTTTTAGAACGGTTTTTGGGCGTTGTTGTAGAACTAGAGATGTCAACGGGGGCGGGAATGAGCGGATGTTGTTTCTCTGTTCCCCGCCCCCCAAACTTTTCACCGTCCCCGTCCTCAATTTCCGCTGCGGGGGAAAATTTCTCTCCATCCTCATCTCCACTGTATCCTCGGAGCTCCGCAGATATAAAAATTAAACAAAATTGTTATACATTTTAATATCACTCTTTTTTTCTTTCTTTTTCTAAAAAAACAAAATATTTGTATTTTTCATTTTTAAAAAATAAAAGTACATTTTACATCAATAACAAAAAAATGCAAAAACACTTTCTAATATTTCTTTTTGTCAAAAAAATAAATATTTAATTGCACTTGTTGTTACCATGCATAATCATAATCTTTATGATGTATTAATTATTATTTATATAAAAAAAATACACATAAAGTTATATAATTATGTGTTATATATATAATTTAAATAATATAATCAGGGTCAGGGAATCCGCGGCGGCGGAGGGACATTCCCTGTTCCCCGCCCTGAATTACCCGCGGAGGGATTTTTCACTCCATCTCCATCCCCACGGGGAAAAAAATCCGCCACTTTAGATCTATGTACGGATAATCCCCACAGTTCACAGATAATCCCTTAACAGATATAAATTGACATCTCTATGTAGAACAAAAATGTTGTAGTGAAAGAAATTAGTCTAATTTCTATAATATATATTTATGGATGTCCTCTTCATGATATTTTTTATACTACATAGATTTATTTAGTAAATGTTGTAGAACGTTTTTTTTTATTTGAAGAAATGAATGAAGATAAGTTGATATGGAATTACGAGAACCATGAAAATTAAATTGAAAACCAAATACAAACACAACAATAAGAATAAGTCAATGGAACAAAGCTACATGGTAGAAGGCCAATTATGGAGCTCCCTTTGGCGGTTGTATGTATGCAACCCAAAGATTCAAACATTTACTTTGGAGAATTTGCCTACTGGTGTACCCAATTTTAGATTAAAACCCTTTCTTTTATTCTTACTCAAAAAAAAAATATACTCCTGTTGGTGTTGTTTTATCTTCTTTATAATTGCACTTTGTTATTTATAATGTCACCGTTATTACATACACTTTTATTGTTTTTCTTTTATTTTACAATACTTTTTAGTGATGTTACAAGAAAGGAAAAAGAGAAAGAAGTCTTTTTTTTTTGGTTAAAGAAGAGAAAGAAAAAAAGAAAAGAAAAATCACACCAAGAGAGACTACTCTCTGGTCTCTGGTATAGATTACACTACTAGCATCTTCAAATAGAGACTTAACCAAAGTTGTAGGAGGTGTGACAAATATCACCAACCGAGTAGCCGCAACAGCTTCCATTTTACCTAGCACATCCACACACACATTGCCTTCCCTGAGGGTATGCGAAAGGACCACATCCCAATCACACGCTAGAAGTTGTTGAATATTCAAAATAGCAAATCGGTGATGAGGAGAGACCCCATTTCGAATTAACTTAACAGTCTGAAGTGAATCTGATAAGCAATTAACTCGTCTATAGCCCTTCTCCCAACATAATGTGAGACCATGCAGTACCGCCATGATTTCGGCAAAAAGAACACTCGAAGAAGAGGTTGTTCCATAGAAACCTGTTATGCAATCACCTTTATGGTTTCTAAGAAGCCCTCCATAGCCTGCAAAATTTGACGAACTAAGTAAGCTCCCGTCCACATTGAGGTGGCATATAGTTCCTTCCATTGGCCTTGCCCACGACACGAAGCGAGGATTAGACGGATGGTTTGTTGTTGTTTGTGAGTAACCAAACGCAGCAGAACACGCTCGCCGCAACGAATCCACTTTTAACACACTTGTAATATCGCTTTCCTTGTGATTGTCAAAGAGAAACTGATTTATAGCACACCAAACCACCCACATAATTATAAAGAAAAGGTTACCATGCTTCTTGCTCATCTGTTTATACCACATGAAATTATCAACACCTTGATAAGAGTTTAGGGAAACATTTAAACCGCAAGCTCGCCAAACATTGGCTGCGTCATTACAAGTGAATAAGCAATGTTCCATACTTTCCGAAGCTACTGCACAACGCGGGCAAAGGCCTGTGGCACAAACATGTCTATGGTGAAGCACCGCTCTAGTCGGAATAGACATGTGAATAACTTGCCAAGTAAAGAACTGAATATTTGCCGGCAAATCAAGACGCCAAATCCACTGCCAATTAAGATGATCAAGTAGAGGGGCTAAATTTGAAAGCCAACTATATGCTTCTTTGACCGTGTACACACCTGAACTCGTACTACTCCACGTCCATACATCTGGGAGGTTCATCGCCACACGAGGTTGAGTCGCAGTGATAGCAGTAACAACATAATCTGGAAGCTTCTATCGATAGAGTTTTCACTAAAGCATATAGAATAGTTTTTTTGTCTTTCCATTCCGTTCTTACTATATCATGACAGTTGGGTTGGAATCCGTGATGGGCGAGTTCGGTTCGAGTGTTCATCGATCAGTTGGATGTATATGCTGAGGGGGTGAGACGAGGTGTATCGCAGTCTGGTCAGCGCATCTGTTTTGGGTACATAGGGCCATAGGTTCGAATCATGTCACCTTGATGTGATTGATGGGCTGAAAGAGCACAGCCCGAGCCTCTTTAGGCTGGCGAAATTTAGCCCGAGCCTCTTTAGGCTGGAGCAAATGCACTATATTCTTCGATCCATGCTTATTGTTTGTAACTTCAGCGGGGCGGGTTTAGCGCATCAATGGGTTGGGTTCTTGATATAAGTATATAAATTGTTAAGATTCCATTCATTATTGGCCCACACATCCTTGATTTTTAATGTTGTGTCTTGAATTGCTACAAAGGGCACAATCGTGCACAATATATCTTTAAGTACCTAAGAGTCATGCCAAAAGCTAGATTCTCCATTACCAATTTTAAATTTAAAGCCATCTTTCAGCAAGTTCATGGCCTTGTACATAGCATTCCAAATTGCAGAACCACCCACAGTACTAACATTGAAAGGGAGTTGGCCCTTCAAATAAATATCTTGATAGATTCTAACCCACAATTTTATTCGGAGAGTTGAGAATTTCCCAAATAAGTTTGCCAAGAAGTGCTGCATTTTGAGTTCTAGCGCATCTCACCCCTAACCCGCCATATTTACGTGGTTGCGTTATTTTTTTCCAGCTGATAAGATGCATCCCTTTATCTCCTATACCTTTCCAAATAAACCGCCTGGTAGTTTTATCTAAATCATCACACACACTTTGTGGTAACCAGTTAATTTGCATGTGATAAGAGGGCAACCATGATATGACTGAGTTCACCAAAACAACTCTTCTGGGTTTATTCAACAATTTGCTCTTCCAAGATGCCAATTTACTCGTGACTCTATCATACACAACACTGAAATCTTGTTTGCAAACCCGACTAAAGAACATTTTAAAACCCAAATACTTCTCAAATTTGTCCGTAGCTTGTATATTGGAGCAGTTTGCAATACTCTCTCTTTTACTACGCACTACTCCCGAAGAGGTACAATTTTTTGATTTAGCATGACTAATTAATAATCCAGACATAGCACAGAAGTTGTTTAAGACCTCATCAATTACTTCAGTTTGCGTAACAGTAGCTTTTGCAAATAAGAGAATATCGTCAGCAAAAAATAGATGAGAGAGTTTTGTACCTTGCTGCGTCATTTGCATTGGTTTCCACCTCATATCACAAACTTGCTTGTTAATCAAAGCTCCAAGACGTTCCATACATAACACAAACAAATAGGGTGACAAAGGATCCCCTTGTCTGAGACCTCTTGTTGGCGTAAATGCGCCAGTTTTACTACCATTGCACAAAATTGAGTTAGAAGCTGAGGTAATACCAAACATAATGAGGGAAATGATTATATTTGGGAACCTAAACTTCACCAAAGTGTCTTTTAAAAAACTCCAATTGACACGGTCATATGCCTTGTCCAAATCCAATTTAAAAACCATATCACCTTTTTTCCTTTTAGATTTTTTCATGAAGTGCAGAACTTCTTGTAAATCAATTGCATTGTCCTTGGTACTTCTCCCTAGGATGATACTATTTTGCAGAGGGTTGACAATATTATCAAGGAAAGGCCTCAATCTAGACACAATAATCCTTAAAGGTGGTCTGGCTATCTCCCTTAGGAATTAACACAATAAGAGTTTCACACACTTTAGGATCATAGGTATCCGTTTCAAACACAAGCCTGACAAAGTTCCAGAGATCATCGCCAATCGTTTCCTAAAAAAGTTTGAAAAAGATAGGTTGGAAACCATCCGGGCCTAGGGCTTTATAAGATTTCATGCTCATCAAAGCCTTATACACTTCTTTCTTGGTCACCGGTTTGATAAGTTCCATCATTGCATAGTTATCCAGAATTGCAATATCATCTTCATTGTTACTGTTAGAAACATTTTGCCTTGAACAAAAAAGCTCTTTAAAAAAGTTGAGAGCTTCATTGTTCATAAGATCTGGATTCGTACACCAGTCCTCATTTTGAAGTCGTATCTCATGAATTTTATTTCATTTCCTGCGAATGACATATTGTGCATGAAAGAATGAAGTATTTCTACTTCCCAACTTAATCCACTTCTCTCTAGACTTCTGATACCACAAGATTTCTTCTTGAAAAAGGATATTATCATATTCCGCAAGAAGTTCTTTTTGTAACCGTATCATATTAGCAGAGTCAATGTTTTCAAGAGCCCTTTGTCTACCCTTCAATCTACCTTCCACTTCTTTTATGCGTGCAAAGATGTTTCCAAACACGTCTTTATTAAAATTTAGTGATGTTTGAGCAACATTCTGTAGACGACGAACAATACTACCATTCTCGCGCTCCCATGTTTCCTTGACAAGCGGGGGATAATCCTTGTGAGTGAACAGTGAAGCTTGAAATCTGAACGGTCTACTATCTTTGTGACTCATAGATTTACTACAATGTAAGAGAAGAGGATTATGATCTGATTGTCGACGGACCAAATGTTCAACAGTAGCCTCAACAAACTTCATGCGCCAATCGTGGCTGCACAAGGCCCTATCCAATCTTCTATGAATAATTTTGTTGCCTCTACAATATCCTTGCCAGGTAAAATTCGACCCGTAAGCCCCTAGATCGATAAGCCCACATCTGTCAATGTTATTGCCAAACAATTCAGCTTTGGATATTGAAAACACTCCACCTATTTGTTCTCGCGGATGCAAAATGTCATTAAAATCTCCCATCACCAGCCAAGGTAGAACAATGTTTTTAGATAGGTAGAACAATGTCTTTAGATAATTGCTCTAGGTGATCCCATAGTGTGGCTCTAACTGTAAAAGACGAACTAGCATAGACTGCTGAACATAACCATTCTTCCGTCTCTTTCGAGATAATGAAACTAACACATTGATGCATTTGACAAACAAGGGAGAAATTATAAACCCCATGTTGCTGTTTTAAAGCCCAAATTCCACCAGAGTGCCCCCGGGCTTCTTGAATATCGATTTTATCATAATCCATTCTACACTAGTAGTTTTCAGCAGAAGTGAACAGTGCATGTGTTTCAAAAAGAAGAGCAATATCTGGTTTGTACTCACTTACTAAATCACGCATATGATTCCTACTCGTCTTGTTAGCAAAAGCTCTAACATTTCAAGATAGGATAGAAAAATCTTTGAATGAAGCCATCATAAAACACAAGTGCAAAACAAGGGCCATGTTTGCCGTAATCCTACTGGTGGCGTAGGGATGTATCAACCACCATTGCGGCATCATCTTCGAAAACATGACAATATCATTTGGTTGCCTTTTTTTTTATCTATTTATTAATGTTTCTATCATTTTTTTTACCAATCAAAATGCTTTTTATTTGTCAAAAAAAAAACATATGACATAGAAAAGGTTTTAGTTTTGTTATTCAGTTCAATTTATATATAAGAGGTAGCTAAGTACGACCTTCACACTACGACCTTGTATGTCGTAGTTAGCAAGTATGACCCATGTGAAAAATACAGGGGGGGCAGGGGGTATGGTGCACGGAGTAGAAGTGGGATGCCATAGAGAAATTTACATGGATCATACTTGCTAACATAACCCACATGGGGTCGTAGTTAGCAATTCCCATATATATATATATATATATATATATAGGCAAAAATACATCAACGGTTTTTTATCTTATTTATTTGTAACACTTTAGTCCTTTATCTTTTGTTGTAAAAATTGATCCAATATCTTTTTAATTTGTAACATTTTAGTTTGAGTTTCAGTGTGAGTTTCTCATCCTTGAAAAAAGTGTCATTCACGCAATGCAACACCACCAAAGTTTTCGGTCTTGGGACAATGTTCCAGATGAATTGAAGGTGACAATAGATGGAGTCGTTTGGGAAGGTGACAAAAATGAAGTAATAATGCAACATAAAATGGAGTCGTTTGCTCTTGAAGTTTTGGTTGATCTTCATTGATCTTTTAGGGTTTATTGAAAATTGGGGATTTTAATTTTTTTTTTTATTTAGAATGAGATTGAAGAGAACATAAAATAAAAATTCATGCTACTTGCAGGTGTATCTGAGTGAAAATTGATTTGATTTAAGAAAAAAGATGATAATGAAGATGGTGATGAAGATATCTTCATACATTTTTCAGAAAAAATGGACCAATTTGTTACAAACAACAGATAAATGATTAAAGTGTTACAAATTAAAAAGATACTGGACCAATTTGTTACAAACAAAAGATAAAAGACCAAAGTATTACAAATAAATAAGATAAATGACCATTGATGTATTTTTGCCACACATATATATACATACGAGAGAAAGTTAAGCTCCAACACAAGATGTACTGGAACAGATCACAAGTGTTTACATCAAAAACTAAAATACAAGCCAACCAAAACTCAAATGCTCAAACACAATAAGGGGTTTACTCACCAACACAAGGGCTTCCTCACTCATGCTAGTAATACTCTCGCTCAAGCACGCTTAATTGCGGAATTCTAACAGTTCAATTTATTATTCTTCTTGTCGTTATTCTTGTCTTTTTTTCTTTTAACCCAAAATCTCATATATTTTGATTAATCATAAAAATCTTACAAAAGAAAAAACAATTTCTTTCCCATTTTATTTATTTATTTATTTATTTATGGGTTAATACGTCAATACCCCGTATAAAATACGCTAGTTTTGCAATATTTCTATAAAAAAAATAAAATTGAGAACCCCTTGTAATGTTGAATTTTTTTCAATACCAGTAGACTCAATCAACCATAATATAACCCTGCAAAACAGAACCACCGCAAAATATAATCTCAGCGGAGGTTTTAAACCACTGCAAATAAAAACTGCCGCAAAGTATTATAGTTTGACTGAGTCCATAGGTATTAGAAAAAAATCAAACATCACATAGGATTGTCTAAACAAAAATAAAGAATTACACCATAGTAGAAAAAAAAGTTACACAATAGTATAAAAATTGAAATTATTCTCCGGTGAAAAATATTCAACTGGGCAGTCTTCAACAACCAACAACAACAAGAAGCACGGAAATAACCCGCTCGCTAGCAGTTTGGTCATATCTCTCTCTCTTTCTTTCTTTCTTTCTCCTATCTCCTCTGAATCTATTCAATCAATCAATCCCGATACATAGGTACGCGTTTCTCTCTTTCTCTTCAAATCTACCATCGCTTCGTTTCAGATCCATTTTTCTTTCTAGATTCCCGGACTAAATTGAACTATAAACCGTTAACCCATTTTCTACTACTTTTCGATCTCTCCATCGTCGATCTTTTTGCTCTCAATTTTCGTACATACTTCAGTGTATTTTTTGCTGTCGTAGATTTATAGTGCTGTTCAGTAAAAGTTGTGATTTTCACTTTTGAATTTTACTGTTCTTTTGTGGATCAGGATTATAGCTTATGTTATCTTTGAATTGGATGGATAGGATTATAGCTTAGGTGTATTCAATTTGGATTCAGATTTGGAGTTTATATAGGAGTTGTTAAAAATTGTTTTTAATTTTGTTAAGATCTTAGGTATTACTTTAGTTTGTTATCGATAAAAAATAGAATAGATGGAAATGATAAGAAGTGTATCGAATTGAATTTTATGGTGAGTGATAATGTTGCTCTTGCACCAGTTGTGAATAACACTATAACGAATACGAATTTTACAAAATACATTGTTGGATTGAAAGTTTATATTATATAGATCATTCATGTTAAATTTTACTAAAATCTAAGATCATTTGATAAGTTAGTGAGACCTGTAATGATTGACGGTTTATGTGTTTTTATTGAATACCGTTAATCTTGATCGGTCTCAAAAACGTATTAGATTTTTGTGAAATTTAACATGGATGATCTATATGATATAAGCTTACAATATATCCAACGGTTGGTTTTGTAAAATTTGTATTCGTTATAATAATATTCACGACTTGTGTACGGTGAAAGACTTAATGAGGTCTTTCATTGTAGACTTGACCATCTTTATATATTTATAGAGGTAGTTACACACTTTATAGTTACCTTTTTGTAGTTCCATTTAACCAATTAAGTGTTTGTTCACAGAATGGCATCCAACAGGGGTCAAGGAGGAATTCAACAGTTGTTGGCTGCTGAACAAGAAGCACAACGGATTGTGAATGCTGCGAAAAATGGTATTTGTTCTTTTTCATTATTTATCATGTCTGCTCATGTTCTTGATTGGTCTTGCTTGCCATGATTTCATCCAATTTCTGGTCTATTTGCGGCTTCATTAATTTTCTTATGTCTAACTAAATCCCACTTTGGACTAGCTTTGAACTTGTAGAAGTGTTTTTGACTAAAACAAGTATTTAGTTTATAACTTGTAAAAAAGATCTTATAAGCTGTTGGAATTTACTGAGAAGCTAAATGAGATCTTTCGAAAAAATTGAACTGCAGAAGTTGATTTTAACTTGAGAGAGGTTATTTATTTAGTTAGAATGCTAGTAAGATCATCTCAACCTTTTATTTTCTTTAAGTACTTGTAGAATTTTTTTCTTAACCGTAGGGTATGATTGAAATTTGGATTGATAAAGTAGAATGGAATGGGACAATGTTCCATTGTTTGGATTTTAAAGAAATGGATGGAGTGGAACCTTGTGGGATCTATTCCAACCCATTCCATGATTTCCCTTCATTAAATCATTTTGCTTTCCCCAATTTGGGAGGTACTATGAGATGGAATGATTAACCCTAGTACTTAATAATACTATAATAGTACATCGGTTAAGGATGCTCTCCATTTCTCAAAAGAAATAAAGGTGTCAATTAATATATTAATTATAGGAAGTAGGAAGGCACAAATTTCTAAAATTAATGCCTTTAATTCGACATCTATACAGAAAAAGTATATTAATGGAGATGTTCATTTCTTTTAAGAAATGGAGAGAATTTCTACTCTAGTTTTCCCTGATGCAACCCATATTGTTTTTTCCTCCCTGGCTCTAACATCAATGGTGTTGTATTTACCTATTCTGAAAGCTATCTCATGTTCTTCCTCTTTGACTCTGCTTCAATGGCTGGTGTATTTTCCTCTTCTGAAATTGTTGTTTGAGCTTTTTCTGCAACACTAATAACTACGTGATTTATTTACTGGGGTCCAACGATAATACTATAATCCAATAAATTCCACTCCATTCATTAAATTCTGTTCACATTCCAAATAATGGAATAAACACTTTGTTCCGCTCTAGCATAAAATATTCAAACAATGGGATGGATGCTTTGTTACGTTCTGCTTCATTTAGTTTTTTTGGAGATACAATCATTTATGTCAAGAGTTATGTTTTGTTATTCTTTTTAATTGGTCTTTTCATTTTGTTAATACTTTAGTTTTGTGATGTGGATGGGTTTGTTTTTCTACTCCATATGAAATTATACATGATTGTTTGTTCTATGCACAATTTGTCAAACACTTGTTTGTACAACTAATCAATCAATGCTATCCTCTGGATGTCCACTATCAGAAAAATCGGCTAGGTTAAAACAGGCCAAAGAAGAAGCTGAAAAGGAGATTGCTGAATACCGGGCTAAGCTCGAGTCCGAGTTTCAAAAGAAAGTGTCCGACGTAAGTATACAATATTTGATAAATACAACTTTTAAACTACTACTTTATCTTATTCTAAGATCTGATGTATTCTCCAACTTGTATACATGCTTTCCTATGAATACAGAGTAGTGGTGATTCTGGAGCTAATGTCAAGCGACTTGACCAAGAAACCGAAGAAAAAATCCATCACCTGAAAACAGAGGCTGCAAGAATATCGGACGATGTTGTTGCCATGCTCATTAAGTATGTAACAACTGTGAAAAAGTAGGAACCTTTGATGATCTGTTGGTGCAGCTGAGTGTGGACCCCTAAATTATTTTATTATCTTATCCCAAATTTATTTTTGGATCTAGATATTATGGTGCGGATCAGATTATTATTATTTAAGACCTTACTGCTGTGTATTCAAATAAATAGTAATTTCGAGTTTGTTCAAATAAACAGTTAAAAATTCAAAGACATTTCTATGTGTGTTGCTGTGTTAACAAATGTATGAGGATCATAGACTATTTATTTCCGAGTTTATCAGGTCGAAATGCATGGTTTATTCCATTCTGAACAGCTGTCTCTCGTATTATTTCTCAATATTTGCACCAGAAAACTTGTGTATCTGCTGTGATAATCATCTTTCTAAACCCTGAATTCCATTCTAAATTTAGGCCTTTTGATTTTTTTGGGGTAAATGAAATTTACACCTCTGCTTGAACAAGAGATTCTGTGCGTATAGGAAAGTCTCCAACAGGGCCTGAATGGGACGAACAAGTATAATTTCTCAAACATGATGATCAAGTTTTGTTGTTGCCTTGAACTCTATATTTCTTGATTTCAAGTTTTTTACAACCCAACTTCTACAGTAACACCAAACCATGTAACATACCCCAAAATCTCAGCTATATAAGTTGAAGCAAATATCAATATTAGCACTGAACCCAGCAATCCAAGTATCCTCATTTCTGATAACCTGCAGCAACAAGGAGCTCCCATCTGATCGACCTCGGTTGAAATGTCAATGAAAATCAACTATCTTATGATTGCAATCATAGGTTTATCCACACATCACCACCACTAGATCCACGGGTCCTTGTAACACCTGAAAAGTCTTTATCTGCCATTTAGCTCAATGACTACTATAGTATATACGGAACTTTTTTCCACCGGAATCGTGATACACAATATTCAACACATCTCTCATGTCAAACTCTCCTTGGCTTGAGCATTATGCATTATGGTAGGTACACCACCTCTATTCAAGACGTTGAGCCACTGTCCTCCATCGTGATGCTCCACTTACAACCACTCTCAACATCCACCTGGAATTATTGACGCTGTTTATGAAAAAGAGCCCAAGAGATGACATAACTTCACCAAAAAGTTGCACATTGGTTGAGAATTGAAGCTACGGATAATTTAATCCATACCTCACATTTATTCTATAACCTCACCAAAAAAGTTACAGTCCTTGGTATTGGTGGAAAATTTATCTTTAACCCCCCCTATTTTCTTCCCCCCCCCCCCCTAACTATCTTTTCTACCTTATTAACCTCATTTCGTAACTTAGAATCCGAATTGCAGTTCGGTTTCTACGAACCAAAATAACCCAGTCCCAACCCCCCCTGTTCTCAGCATCGATGCTCTTAAGCCAGCATCGATTCTGTTTACGTGTAAAATTAAGTCAGCATCGATGCTATTAAGCCAGCATCGATACTCATACCAGAAATTCAGAAATTCTTATGGCCATTTCGTGTTATGCGTCACGAAGTGGTGCAAAAAATGTTTTTTTTTAAAGAACTTCACTTATATATTTCGTGTTAACTTGAGAGATCCATAGATAATCATCGTAATGCTATAGATCTAAGTTGTCAATGTTGTTTTATTAATGGATAATTTCTCATTCCACCCCCCAATATTCTCTTTCCCCCCCAAAATGATTTTTGTATGAGAGTAAAAACTTTTTTGTATGAGAGAGTGTTGGGGGGGGGGAAAGAGAATGTTGGGGGGTGGAATGAGAAATTATCTCTAGTTTATGTCAACATATATTGGATGTAGGAAGAACATGTATCAGGTCTGATGTGATAAAATATCCAAAGAACAGCAATGAGTATCGATGCTAAGATGATAGCATCGATGCTAATTAAGTCAGAATTGATAAGTGTCCACAAAACAGCAATGAGTATCGATGCTAAGATGATAGCATCGATGTTAATTATGTCTGAATTGATAATATATCCATAGAACATTAATGAGTATCGATGCACAGATGATAGCATCGATGCTAATTAAGTCAGAATTGATAAATATCCACATAACAGGTGTGCAGCATCGATGCTCAGGTGCCAGCATCGATGCTGCACACCTGTTTTTGCTACTTAATGACCCTATTTCAGAATCTAACTACCGAACCACACTTCGGAATCCAAGTTCTGAATTGCAGGCGATGGCGCGGAGGGGGGGGGGGATGAACGCGTCTGCTTCAAATCCTGCCTTTACTTCGTAACGTGCGTTCCGAAGCTGGGTTCGGAATCCATGTTCCGAATTGCTTCATTTTATCAAATTCAAGGGTATTTTTGGGTTTAGGGGGGGGGGGGAAGAGAAATGAGGAGGGGGGGGGGGCAAAAGAGAAATTTTCGTATTGGTGGCATCAATATTAGAAGCTCAAAAATATGGATATTCCAAATACTTCAATATAATTAAATTTGTAAATTTATACAATTTTTCGATTTATGTTTTTAATAAAAATGTTGTGAGTATGTTTGTAAATGAATGGTTACTGTTTATTTTTAGTAAAAAATTACTTGAGTACAAGGAAAATTTGTCTTATTAGAATAGATTGAAATAACACGGGAGGGAATTACAAATGAATTTCCAAAGACTTAAGTACCACGACATGAGAATTTGAGTAATTAAGTCACTCTTTTGCCATTCAATTCATGCCCCCTACATACATATGTCCCCAACAGCTGCTTACATATCTGTCACAGTTTTCTAGTCCTTTCCTTTAATAGGAAGAGAAAAATAATAGAGAGGACCAATGTATCCATTTCTCTTCAAACTCTTACACTGTGTTTGGTTTGAGAGAAAGTGGAAGGAAAGAAAGTAGAGGGAGAGAAAGTTGGTGGAAAGTGAATCTTTCCACTGTTTGGAACAACTTTAAAAGGTGGAGGAAAGAAAAATTTTTGTGGACCCCACTCCAAAATTGCTTCCGCTCACTTTTAGACGGAAAGAGGGAAGATGAACTAAAATTTATGGCAAAAGGACTATAATACCCTTATCTTTTACCCAATTTCTTCTATATTCTCTACTACCCTTTCCAAATCAAAATATACTCAAAATTGCATAGTTGTTTCTCTTGTTCTTCTTCATATTTCCAGCCAAATCAATCCCTCCATTGCTTTGGAAAGTATCATATTCTTCTTCCTTCTCATATGGGTTTATTATGTGCAATTGAATAAAAATGTGTAGTTGTTGTTGAGCTTATTGATTGTACGTGTTCTTTGTCTACTTGATACACATGAAGTTGATTTTACTTCATTGTAAATCACTTGAAAAGCTTTCTATTTTATTTTAATGGTTGAAAAATTATGAAAGTTTATAATGAAATTTGTGTTGTGTGTGGGTTGTTGTTGCTGCTAGTTTTTCACTTTATTGTGATAAATGATGGTGCTGGTTTATGGCTAATAGCTTGGCTTGGCTTTGGTTTGAATTACATATGGGTTTTTGTAGCCGATTTTTGCCTATTTGTTTTCGGGGGCCGTCATTGTTATTTGGGTACCTTTGCTTTCTTGTTTCATATTTGTAGTGAAGTGTTTTGTGATGTTGTTTTAGCTTCAACATGCTAGTGTAGTGTTTTGTACCATTTAACAAATCAATGAATTTGTACTTTGATTAGTTTCTTATTTATTTGATTTTCCGTTCCAAAAAAAATATATGATAAAGGATGGTTGAATATTTTACACTAATTCTCTATTAAATTGGTTCAATTGATGGTTAATCTTAAAAATGAATGGTCACTTTTTTATTTTGATTCTTCTATTAATTATACTTGTACTTATATATATATATATATAAGGTCAATTTTGTCATTTTATAAACACATCTCCCCTTTTCCTTATGACTTTCCATCCAAACAAACAAGAGAAAAGAAAGTTAAAATTTTCTTTCCTTCAACTTTCATTTAAACCAAACAACTATAATAATCTTTCCACTTTCTATCATCTTTCTTTCCTTCTTCTTTCTTTCCTTTAACTTTCTTTCCTTCCACTTTCCTTTCCAAACCAAACAAAGCCTAAGAGACAATGCATGTGCTTTCTAACAACACTACATCAATTCCCATGAATTAACAAATCACAAAAGGGCCCCTATTTTTCCGAAAATATTATTGGGACACAAATATTTTACACAAATATTGTATGCACACATACTCTACCATTCCTCCTTTATACATCTATTTTTATAAAATATTCCACACATATAACATAGGATTAGTAAAGTATGTGTAAGCACATGGCGGAGAGGGCTACTATTCAATCATCCGCAATTGTGTTTGGAAAAAGACTGATATCATTTGATGTCAAAAAACATCCCAAACTCTTTCCTTAAAAACTAGAGTATGAAAGAAAAACAACTCTAAATTATCAAAGTTCTTTCCTTAAAAACTAGAGTATGAAAGAAAAACAATAAATTTATATAAGCAATTTTTGTTACAATAACATACTCATTTCTTCTTACCAACTCCATTCATTTATTGCCTTGAATTATATTATATAGTACATACCATGATTTATCTACTCATCAGAGTTGTTGAGGCCCTATAAGGGCTCATAGAGACATGAATGAATATATATTTTGATTTGATGATATGATAATTAGATGCATGTAGGTCGGTGGGCCGGTGGCAGTACATGCATGATTTTGTTTTCAATCATTGCTATATATAGCTAGAGACAAGAAACAAAATGAAAGGTGTGAGATATATGTCTCATCTATTACCCTATGTCATTCCTATCTCAATCCGCCAAAGTATGGCGTTGAGTGAGAACTTATCTTTAACTTAATGCAATACACCACAAAAATGTCAATTTTAAAAGAGAAATATTGCTAATCATATAAACTTTGATGTTTGGACAAATTTACCAAATTCGATTCAAAGCACGATAATAAAGTCTTTCCAATGAACTAAAAAAAAAAGCATGATAATTAAGTATTATATATATTGATAAAAGGAAAATTACAACGAGTGTACATCAAAATAAAAACTGCATCAAAACAACAATATTTGAACATATTTGAACAACAATATAAACTACCTTTAACCCCGAATACCAAGCGATGTGAGATTTATAGGTGAACTAGAACATATATCTTCTAGTCGAGGCTAAGGGATTAGAGGGTGTCGACGTACGAGCATGTGCGGGTTTGTTCTCATAGACGCCACAACTGTTCTGAACATAACTTGGATTTATCCGCGGGGGATAAACATATTCCGATCCGACCTCAAGTCCAAATATCCTAGAGATTGTCCGCATTGGAGTTAACCCGTCCGGTTTTGTCCTATGTAGAAAAGGCGTCTTTGTTGGATTGAGGAGTGTAGCGTGTTGTATATAAACTACCTTTAGCCTCGAATACCAAGCGATGTGAGACTTATAAATGAGTTAGAACAGATGCACCTAATCGAGACGAAGAGGCTAGAGGGTGCCGACACACGAGCATGCGTCGTTTCCACAGACAACGCCACTATTCTAAACATATATAACTCATATTTATCCGCAGGGGATAAATATGTTCGGACCGACCTCAAGTCCACATCTCCAAGAGATTGCCCGCTTTGGAGTTAACTAGACACAATTTTATCCTTTGTAGAAAAGACGTCTCGGTTGGATTGAGGAGTGTGGTTTTTTGTATATAAATTAGATTTAGCCTCGAATTCCAAGCGATGTAGACTTATAGGTAAGCAAGAACATATGTCCCCTAGTCGAGGCTAAGGGTCTAGAGGGTGTCGACCCACGAGCATGAGCAAGTTCGTCCCAACAGACGGTGCCACTGAAGTTACCTGAACAGAAGAGTTGGCAAGTCGTTTGTTGCTCTGTGTAAGTCGTTCAAGTAAGAAAGTGCGTGAAGTGAATGTTCAGTGGTTAAGAATGAGATACCCGACCATTCGTGCGGAATGACTATATATAGTTCACAACACTGTGTTAAGGCCATTGATGAGGGGCGAAGGTTTCACTCTTGCCATCAATGTTTGTCGAAATATTGACTACCCAATTATGATGAGCAGTAAATATTCATTATTCTGATATCAAGCATTACAGATGCGCTGTATGGTAGACGCTTGAAAGAGATGGCAAAGTGGGACGCTTGCTATTTGGACCTGCTCGACGCAGACGCTATGGGCTATGCTAATCTTTGAACAATTTAATTCAATTTAATTTTAATGAACTACTTTGTAAGTTATGTTTAATTTATGCAAAAAATTGAATGTTTATCAACGTATAATAAAATGAACTACGAACTATTTTTGCAGTTTCAATTCACTTTAATTTAGTTTATCTCTTATTGATTAAATGTGGATATTTCAATTTGTTGTTAGATCTCTGTACCATATTAACAATAGTTTAACCTATATTGTATCAATTCTTAATCATACCATACTATATCGTATCAGTCAAATATTTTATTTTTGAGCTCAATCAATCTTAATATATAATAATAAACCGGTCCCTAGCATAATTTTCAATCGTACAACATGTTAATTGTTTATAATCTAGCTGGTTTCTGCTGAAGATTTTACACGGGGTCCACAAAAATTTGTACCATGGGAACCAATTGGACTCATTGTTTTGGTTCACTTGAAGACAAGGACCCTTCTTATTTGGGTTTGACCAATATGAAACATGTATAGTGGCATCAGTGGATGGTGTGGGTGCACATGCAACAGCAGTAGAACAAGGCCATAGCAACCTCAATTAGTAGCAATAGTGGCTGTACCCTACACAACCAAAAGGACCATCCAAGTTTCAAGTTGAAACATGTTTATTGATCTCTTAATTTGTTGTATTAATTCATTATTTATTGTTATTATTATCGAGATTGTTTTTAAAAATTGTTTGATAGACAATCAAATTGGAGAGGACATACAGCTCTGACTGAAGCAAGCATTCACGTGATCCAATCAACTGTTTTGAAATTCTAGGTCATTCCACCACGAAATTCTTAAATAATTGTCAAGTTGAATTTTTCTATATATACTATAAGTTATTTCTTACTATTTTGTTAGGAATGTTTAGTAACTTAATCTATAAAAGAAATGTACCGTTGACATTATATATCCTAAAAGAATTGAAATTCATTTACAATTATACTTGGTTTATATAACGGTTATAATGGTGATTTCATAGTAGATGCCTCATGAATCTTGGGTGAAATATGATATCATCGTAAAATTTGAGTTTGATTTGGCTCAATCCTCAACAAATTGATTTTTAAAGTGACGATTATTCATCATTGTAAGTTTAACTTTAAGTTAATTATATATATTTCATCAATATGAGATTCTTAACATTCTTCTCTTCACTCCAGTAATTTATTATGCGGGAAATGAATATATATTATTTTTTACAAATGCAACATTGTCACACAACTAAATTGGAATCATAATTTGGTAATCATAGATGACTGGATGCTATAATATCAGTTATTATACAGTTTTTAAGAATATAAAATACTATGCATGTGTTTGATGTGAATGCAAATATGCACTAGAGAGTTTACCTTAAAATTTTCACCTTCAATTTGCTTAAAGAAAAACAATTATTTAAGTACAACTTTTGAATATAGGACAAAATACTTTACAAATCCACATGAACAAGCAAAAAGGAAAAGATGAAAGAAACCAAATTGAGTGCTGAGTGAGGAATATAGAATATGCAAGCTAGATGTTTCTCACCTTTTGGCTACTACAAGCAAATAAAATAAAACAAATTTACAAAATGTTCATGGTTCAACTTTACACGCAAGTTCCATACAAATTAAACTAGGATTAAATATCATTTTTATTTTTGTTTATGTATGAATGCAAAATTTTGATAGTCTATATATCAATTTTGATTAAATAAATAAATCTTTGAATCAATTAAATATTTTGTTTTTGGTCCTTAAAGTTAAAATCTGCAAAAAAATTTATAAGTGTCCTGCAGATTTTCCCACGTACTTTCTTACGGATTTTTGCTTTAAAGGCTAAAATCAAAATGTTTAATTGATTCAAAAATTTATTTATAACAAAAATCGATATAGAAACTAGAACCAAAAATCTGCATACATAAAAGAACAAAATAATACTTAAACCATTAAACTAATACAAAACCGCCTATCAATTTTTAATTTCATTAGTGCGTAATTTTTCTAAAATCACAACGATTAGACCTAATTTCACTTCCACTAGATAGATAAATATATATAACACCCAGTGATTTTAATTATTAGTGGCACACTAGATTTCATTCTCAGAAAAAGTAATATATTCTCTTTATATATTTTCGGTTTGTATAGATATTCAACTCTGTCAAAAAAAAAAACTCTTTTGATATATTCTCAAAAACCTTACGCACATTATTTTCACTCTAAACACATCTTATGCTTAGCTTAGATGATGACGTTTATTTTTGGTACAATGCTTGGACGACTTCTAATTTAATACAATGTCACTTTTTAAGCATGTTGAATAATTAATATATGTAGATTATATTTAAAATTAAATACATTAATTATTCAATATACTAAAAAGAAAAATTTACTTATAATAAAAATCAGAGAAAAGGAAGTATATTTTATTTAAGTTCTTCAAAAGAAAAATATATACATTAATTCAACTTGATATAAATAAATTCTATTATGTTGATTGCACTAAAAGCATTGAAGTACGTATTAGAGTATTAGAGTTGTATTACTCTCTCCGTATCAAAATATAAGTCATTTTGAAAAAAAAAATTGTATTAAAATATAAGTCGTTTTACATTAGCAATGAAACATTTAATGTTATTTTTCTTATTATACCCTTAACTATTTATTACTCTCGCTTCTTTTACTTCTTCAATTTATCTTTTCCATACAATTAATGAAGGATAATTTTGTAAACTAACTCATAATTTCTCTTTTCCATACATCAATGATTATATTTCTTAATTTGCATAATATGATCAAAATGACTTAGATTTTGGTACGGAGATAAGATAGTATAAAAAAAGGAATTAAGTACGTTCGTACTAGTGCATAATTACTTAAAAAGTTAGCACACTAGATGTGATCCCTTTGTCCTTTTAGAAAGTTTACAGAGCCCACACTGTCCGTTGGATCAGGAATCAAGTACAATTAATTAATAGATTAGGAAATTAATTAGGTGTCTTTGTTCATTCCCTAGCCAGTGGACATTCACTAGCACGGCATTTCACACTCACCCACGCCACTTTCATCTTCCCCGCCCCAGAAATGGTTTATGGCCCCATCTTCTGCCTTACTAAACCTCTGTCTTCATATTAGTATACTATTACAGTATTGTATTACTGTATTACTCAGATCAAAAATTAAATATTCAGCTTTTCAAATCGTCAGTTCAATGTATAACTACTCAAAAAAAAAAAAAATCCAGATGTACCAAGAAAAATAACTACTCAATAGTATTTATTAAGACATGGTGTCCATTAACTAGCCACGGGTCATTGAACCGGTGTATGTATTGGTTCAATGTTGGTTGAACTGAAGTTTCACCAGATCAAACCAGATCATATTTAATTAAAATATAATATTATTAAATATTAATATATAATCAACTTATAAAATGTTAGTAGTTGTTTTGGATTGGGCCAAAGGCGCATAAGTCCGTTGCTCGATCCGAGTGTCGAGCGACCAAATTCCATCGGCACATCAAATATTCAACGAGCGAATACACCTTGGGGAACATGTGTGTCTAAATGATAGGGCAGACGCTCGACGTCACGGTGTAATTGTATTACCCGACTCACCCAAAGGAACAACTGTCATGAACAACATTCCATGAGATATGTGTATTAATGTGTAGACGACCTCGCCTACGTCAACGCATAGACCAGTATGCAAAATCTTTGCTAAGCCCAATAATTATGGCTCCATGTTGAGGGTTAATTATAAATATACCTCTCACGCAGAGGCCATGTAACTTAACATCTTTCTTTCTATACTTCCCACTTCGAACCAATACTTACTTGAACGTTGGGACGCCTTGCAGGTACACCCCCTTCGTTTTTTATCAACTTTTGATGCAAATACCACCACCTGCATTGATGGGCCAATTCTTCTAATTATGCATGATCAGTAGTATTATTTGGGAAAAAAACTTGGGTAAAATGTGTTTTTTATCCATGTAATGCTACCGAATTTGAACTTTAGTTCTTGAAGAAAAAAATTCTTTTAAGTTGCCACTACAATTTCAAATTACTTTCTTTTTAGTTCTAAATGCTGCCATATCACACAAAAACGCTGATATGACAAATTACAAGGAGAAAAACCAAAATTTGCTCAAATTACATGAACCAAATTAAAAATTCAAAGATGTGAAAATCCATTCTCCAATTTTTCATTTTCTACCTTGCCAACACCACCATTAGAGAACTCTTTCACCTTCTTTAAACTACAAACCCCATAAATTCTTCAACCCAAAAAAAGGTCTCTTCAAAAGTTAACTTTTGAAAAAAATTAACTTATAATATCATTTTAAAATACTTTACAATCTCTTTGACATATGAGTTTTAATAAAAGCTTTACAATTTCTTACTTCAAATAAATAAATGTATACGGTCTATTAATAAATCTAGATACATTAGTTTTTTAATTAATTTAAAAAGTGTTTTTGTCTATTATAATAAGGAATAAATGTAGTAATAAATGGTGATTTTATTGTAAAAAAGGGTAAATATTAATTAAAAAAATTATTAATGATATGTGAAACATGTTAGTTGAATTGAGTAAAATTTTCAACATATTAGTATTTTATAAATAAAGGGTAGAATTGGAATAAACAAATTATAACTCATTTCGTTCCGTCAACTTTCTAAACAATTGAGTAGAAAATTAACTCTGCTCCATCTTAAACTATCCAAACGATAGAATGAAATATATTTTTTATTCTGCTCTATTTCATTCCATTTTGTTCCGTTCCTGTCTGCTCCGTCAATTATAAATTATCGAACATAGCCTAAAGAGAATCACACATGAGTGTTGCACATGGTGCTACACCGATGGAAGAAAAATCACCATTTCAAAGAAAAATCACCATTTAATTACTCAATACTTCTCTGATAGACAGATCAAAAATATCAGACGAGTATCGATATCAAATATATATGGGACACAATACTTTACCATTTTTAAAATATCGGAGCTTCATAGCATACAACAAGTTGAGAAATGAAGACAACTTATTCAAAATATTTCCCTTACATCTTTTTCGTCCCTTTTCATTTCTCTATTTTCTTAGTTTCTCCTAATTAAATCTCAATTTTCTCATAATGAAGACAGCTTATTCAAAATAACTAAACTGTACATTAGTTCGGTACATTTTAAGGTTGTTAAATTTAACGGTCGAAATGATAAATGTAAAAAAATAAAAAATAAAGTTGGCAAACGAAACCCACGTTGTTTTATTTTATCGTCACTCACAAACACAAAACACAAACACTATTCTTATTCTTACTTCTTCTTCTTCACCATCATCACTAACCAAAGCAAAACACTCTTAAAACTCACAAACACACTCTGTTCTCTCCCTTCAACATCATCCATGACACTACAACCACAACTCTGTCCCCAAATCAACCATGCAAATTCCCTTTAACCCTTCTCAATCATCATTCATATTCATATTCATTCTTCTCCTCTTTTTATCATCTCGCGATACAAATGGTTTCGGAACCATGGGACCAATCTCCGCTTCATTCGGAGAATACGAGTTGTTTTGCTCAATTGACGCAAGTGGAAAACAAACAGTTATTTGTTGGGGCAAAAACACCACTTCTCCACCACCTCTTTCTTCTTCCTCTTATTCTACTAATATCAATATCCCTTCTATGTCAGCACTC
The DNA here is from genome assembly GCA_951804385.1 of Trifolium dubium. NCBI lineage: Eukaryota > Viridiplantae > Streptophyta > Magnoliopsida > Fabales > Fabaceae > Trifolium > Trifolium dubium. The sequence goes on from OX638070.1 coordinate 14,262,279, forward strand.
TCTGGCGGTGAAGGTTTTCTTTGCGGCATTTTATCGAACACTTCGCAGGCGTTTTGTTGGGCTGCTACTTCCAAGCAAAATTCAGATCCTGTTTTGGTTCCACCGTCGTTTAGGAACACTGCTTATTCTCATATCGCAGCGGGGAAGAATCATGTCTGTGCTGTTAGAGGTTCTTACTACTCTGACCGTGATTCCGGAACTGTAGATTGCTGGCAAATTACTAAAAGAACTAAGAATGGTAGTTTGACGGTGCTGGTTAATGATTCGTTTTCTGATCAATCGGTTACTAATCTTGAAATGAATCGGATTGTTTCCGGTGAAGGGTTTACCTGTGGTGGGGTTAGAGATGGAGGGTTGGTTTGTTGGGGACCTAATTCGGAAAATCTGAAAGTTTCCAATGTTTCTGATAGTTTTCCTGTTTTAGCGGCGGGGAGGACGGCTGTTTGCGGTGTTGGGAATATCTCCGGTGATGTGAGATGTTGGGGCGATACAGAAGCTCCGTCAAGTGAGATTCGTTTTGTTTCACTCTCTGGCGGGGCGCGCCATTTCTGCGGCGTTCGAGAGGATAATCATGTGGTTGAATGTTGGGGTGATTTGAATTCATCTTTGGTTCCAAAAGGCTATGGCTTTTTGGCAATTGCATCTTCTGATTATACAACTTGTGGTATAAGAGAAGATGATCTTCTTCTAGATTGTTGGTTGGTCAATGCTTCAAAGCCTGATTTTGACCCTCCTTTAGAGCTTTCAAGTCCTGGTCTTTGTAGGTCAAGTTCTTGTGAAGTTAATGAGTTTGATTTCAGTGTTAGTGTTCTTAATGAACCAGATTTAACAAGTTTATGTGTTAGACAAGATTTGAGGATTTGTTCACCTTGTGGTTATAATTGTTCACAAGGCTACTTTTTGTCTAGTCCTTGTACTCAAAATTCTGATAGAGTTTGCACAGCTTGTTCTCTTTGTCAGAATAGTTCTTGTTTGAGTGTATGTAAAATTCATTCTTCAAATGGGTTTTGGCATTGGCATCATCTTCATAGATGGGTTGTCATAATTGGATCTTCTGTTTTTTGTTTGTTGCTGATTTTGACTTGTGGGTGTATTTTTCGATGTTTGGTTTGTTCAAGAGAACAACATAGGACAAAGAAACAATCCAAGTCTTATATTGGTAAACATGAACAAGAGGACGATGATCATGTGAATGGTAATGGTCTTCTTCATTCCTCTTCTTCGGCTGCGTCTTGTCCTGGTTTGCCTCAGGTTTTCAGGCTTTCAGAGTTGAAAGATGCTACGAATGGTTTCAAAGAGTTTAATGAGCTTGGGAGAGGAAGTTATGGATTTGTTTACAAAGCTGCTTTGGCGGATGGAAGAGTGGTTGCTGTGAAAAGAGCGAACGCTGCGACGATAATACACACCAACAACCGTGACTTTGAAATGGAGTTGGAAATTTTGTGCAAAATTCGTCATGTTAGTATTGTTAACTTGTTGGGTTATTGTGCTGAGATGGGCGAGAGGTTGCTTGTTTATGAGTATATGTCTCATGGGACACTTTCCGATCACATTCATGGTGGTCTTTCTCCTCTTAACTGGAGCTTAAGGCTTAAGATAGCTATGCAATCTGCAAAGGGTGTTGAGTACCTTCACAAAGAACTATTTCCTCCAATTGTTCATAAGGATCTCAAAAGTTCCAACATTCTTTTGGATTCAGAATGGGGGGCTAGAGTTTCCGATTTTGGACTTCTTACATCGAGTGATAAAGATCTGAACGGCGACTTGGAGAGAGACGTTTACAGCTTCGGGGTTGTGTTGTTGGAGATTCTAAGTGGAAGGAAGGCTTATGATAGAGAATTTGATCCACCTAATGTTGTTGACTGGGCAGTGCCTTTGATCAAACAAGGTAAAGCAGCTGCCATAATCGATCGCTACGTTGCTCTGCCGAGAAATGTCGAGCCTTTGCTTAAACTCGGCGATATAGCAGAGCTTGCTGTGAGAGAGAATCCCAGTGAGCGTCCATCTATGTCGGACATAGCATCTTGGTTGGAGCAAATTGTGAAGGATGGATTGATCTTATAACACTGATCAACTCTTTGCTTGTTTAGATCCTGTGAGTAACCTTTTCTTCGGCTGTAAATTATTTTGAGTATGTTGTAGATTGCTTATCCTTTGTATTATTTCTTTGGTTTCATGCATTTTTCTTAATCTTCACGAAGTGAAGGACATTATTGCATTGTTACACTATACAAAATTGTTTATTTGTACATGTTGTTCGAAAGTTTTTTCTTCTCATATTATAAGCCTCACGAAGATTATGATCTCAAGGATATACAGATACAGTTAATTTCATGTGTAACAGTGACAAAAATAATAGTCACAGCATGAATTTCTGTGGTCAAGCATTGGTGATCCAATAAATTAATCTACAACCTTGTTACATTTGGAAATATATAGTTTCCTTGCACTTATGGCAGCAACACTTTTATCATTTACCATGTCATAATTGTTGTGTTTACTGTTATTATTGAGTATAGTACCATGCACTAGTTTATTTTTGGGATCAATAAGTTCCATCATATCTAACTTGATTCAATAATAGAACTTATTGATCCAATAATAGAAATAAAGTACAACACCTACCTCAGATGTGCACTATATAGAGCCAACCATAACTTTAAAGTTTAACCACACAAAAATATGATTTTCACTCAGAAACTAGTAAGTGTTACTTGTCACTCCCCGTGATCTCAAATATAACGAAAATGTCTACTTATTTCGTTTAAATTTAGACCAAATACATATACTTTTTTGCTTAAATTTAGATCGGGGAGAGTATTAATAACACAACATTGTTAGTTAGAATTTAGAAGATTTACTCAATCTTATAAAATGGCAGTCTACAAAAAAAGTCAACTCTTATTTGGATCCACAAAGGTGAGTATTTTAGTACCAAGTTGCTCTTTATAGTATTATTGTGTTGTTGTTGAGGGGTGACAAGTCTTAGACTTCTTTGGTTGTCACTTGTTGGTCACCATAATATTAATAACTACCAAACCATCACTTGTTACTATTGGTTATGGTTATATTATATCTCCATGAACAAGAATCTTTGTTTCATCTCGAAGTAAAACTTGAAAGACTTTTCTTTCCATGAGAGGATCTTGCACATTATAATGATGGATATTGTCCATGTATAATTAATGAGACTTTCAACATGTGAATGCATGTGATATTTTTCAGTGGAATAATAATTAATTCACTTCATTTTTTTATACTTCAAAAGCATGTGTGGTGTGATATTCTCATTAATAACAGTTTCAACAAGTGACTGTAAAATTAGAAGAAGTTGTGTACCTTTACCATCTTCTTGTAGTCATGACAGTTGAAACGCTTGTCTGATCCTTGCTCTTAGTCTTCGTCTATGCATGCATTGAAAGCTATTATATGTTGGCCTTTGAAGAGGAAGCACCGACTCATTTTCTGGGTTGGACTTCTAACGGAGTAGACTTAGGTCCACTCACAATTTGTCCATCTAGTCCCGAGGGAAGAAAACTTTGGAAACCTGTAGCGCAAGCGGCGACGGTTGGAACCGCCGGTGTATATGAGATAGGCAAGGACGGTCCATGAACCGCCAGGGACATGGAAAGCGACGGCGGTTGGATGTCACCCGCCTCAGATTGTCCGACGCTATCAACACTTTTTGTTGTAGTGAAAAGTTAAAAATTAAATTAATAAAATATATATATATATATATATTTTTTTTTTGAGAAATTATGACTTTTTTAATGCATACAACTTTATTTTTAAAAAGTTAATACATATAATTGTTAGGGTACTTATACTTATGTAACAGTATTTCAGCATTTGAATCAATTAAATTTTTTATGATATACAATTAGTTATGATGATTAAAAAAAAAATATTATGATAAAGTTATTAAGAAAAGTTTTCATTAAAATTAATACATCTTAAAAAAATTGTTGTTATTTGTTAGAAATTGTTTTGATTTACTTGTTTTTATTGTTTCGTTTGTTTTTGTCTATAAGTGACGCATTAATCTTAGTTATACATAATATGTGTCTCAAAAATATCTTAAAAAAAAATGTTCCATAATTGAAAATGTGTCATGAGTGGGAATCGAAGAATGATACATTAAGAAATTCTAAAAAATAAAATAAATTTTTTCATAATTAAAAAAGTGTCATGTGTGGGAATCGAAGAATGATACATTAAAGAATTCTAAAATATAAAATAAAATGTCTCATAATTGAAAAAGTGTCATGAGTGGGAATCGAAGAGTGATACACTAAGGAACTTTAAAAAGTAAAATAAAATGTTTCATAATTGAAAAGTTGTCATCAGTGGGAATCGAAGAGTGGAAGAATTAGTTTGTTATGGAGATGGTCTTATAGTTTACCACATAGGTATATTGGTACTTGATAGCTTTACCACATAGAATTATGATCAGGAGAGAGACATCTGTAAATATATATATATATAATGCTTTTTTTGATGACTAAAAATTTAATATAATGCTAAGAATCTACAGTCATAAAACTAAAAAGAGTTGAACATGATCAATCCCAATGAAAATTAGGAAGAATCCAAAACTTACTCATCTGATGTGTAAGAGAATAATGAGTACGTTTTTTGATCTTCACATTATAGATATCTAAACCACGGGTAAAATAAATTGAATTTCTTTGCAGAGATTTCAAAAAATATGACGCCCGACACAGAAATTGAATCACCATTTCTTAGAAATAAAACGTTATCTTCCAAACACTTAAGCTTAGACATTTGTTCAAGCTTTTTACTTTTGACCTATAATTCCAATTTGAATACATTGTAGGATTCATCACTATACTTTCTTACCATCCATAGCTCTTCTTTTAATGATTTCACAAGATATATGCGCCTCCTATGATAATATTGTTGAAGAAATTCTTCTTAAACAACATTTGGGTTTAAGGTCTTTTTATCCAAATGATCATTTGAACAACCAAAGTTGAAGGATACAATCGTGCCAAATATAGTGACAGCAAACAGTAGACCTTTATAAAATACAACATCTAACCAAAAATCTGATGTACCTACATAAGTCCAACATGTTTGGCCTCTTCTAATAAAAGCAATTTTACCCTTATATCCATAATATGGTGATGTGTCGTAAATTGCCACAATTATATGATCATCTAGATTTTTTATAGGATCAATAGACTTGGGTGCGTTTGTTTGAGATTAAAATAAAATAGATTTTTTTTAAAAAAATCTATTTTTAAAAAATAGATTTGTTTTATAGAGATTTTGAAAAAAATCTAAAGTTGTTTTGTGTTTGTTTACAATTATAAAAATCATTTTTGAGAACAAACATATGGTTCATGTTGTTTAAAAAAATAGATTTTGAAAAAAGCTATTCAAAATAGCTTTTTATTTTGAAGGAAAAAATGATTTTTTAAAAAAAATGATTTTTAAAAAATCTGAAACAAACACAAGTAAAATAGAAAAAATGATTTTTTTTATAAAAAAAATAGATTTTTTTGAAAAAATCCTTAAACAAACGCACCCAAAGTTACATTGTTTACCTTGTAACAAAATTTGAGGGGTGGGAAGATAATGTGTGATATATCCTTAAAAAGATTCACTAGTGTTTTGATAGTTGTAGAATAATCAAATAATGCCAACCAACCATGGCTAGAACCACAAAGCTTAAGTTTAGGATTGGCAAGACACAACTGACGAACTTGAGGGAAAGGGTAGTATTTCTTGTTTGGAATGTCATACAACCGCCATGTCTTCTCCGTTATAGAATAATCTGTTCCAAACCTTACCGAGGATGTCAGTAACATGGGTAGTGTATTGGTTTCGAATTGATGATTCTGATGGTTAAGCTTTGCAACTGATTTAAATGAAGATTTAAATTTGAATTAAAAACAAATCAAATATTTTGTTGGAGAGATAAAATCAAATCTAACTGTATTGAATATAATAACTATATTTATTATTATATTGCTGGTTGATCGATTATTTGTTTGAAAGATTTAAAACAAATCTAGTCTAATAATATATTACCTCCGTTCATTTTTACTTGTCGTTTTTACAAGAAAAAAAAATCTCAAAATTGAAGAGTGTATTTTTGCACCTTTTTTTTTTCCTATCACTAAAAAAAAATTCTGCATTTCCAGGAAATTTTTTTGTCACAAATTGACCAAATTTCTTCACAAATGAACATTCCGGAGGACATTTGCGAGAAAATTTCCTCGCAAATGTCAAATTTGACAGTCAACCTGCACCCACGTGGGGGACAATGATAGGACAGTTCTGCGCGTACATTTGCGAGGAAATTCCCTCGCAAACGTATTAAATTAATATTTTTAAAATAAATAATAAATCAGTAAAAATTTATTTATAATTAAAAATAAATGTTTTTTTGTAAAAATAAAAAATGAAAACATGAAATTCGAATTTTCAGTAAAAGTTTATTGCGGGAAAAAATGAAATTCGAATTTTCGTTAAAATTTATTGCGGGAAAAATTGAAATTTGAATTTTGCGCCAAAATTTCACTGAAAACATTTGCGAGGAAATTTTCCTCGCAAATGTAAGAAAAATAAAAAATAAAAAATTTAGTAGAAAACATTTGCGAGAAAATTTCCTCGGAAATGGCAAAAATAAAATTTTAAAAAAAATTCGCAAAAAAAAATCGTAAATAAATCATTAATTGTTAAAATTGTGCCAAAAAATTAAATTTTTCACCCAAAATTTAAAATTGATATTTTTTAAAAAGATTTTTATATATATGATGAATTAAAAATAATATTGAATAAAATGATAAAAAAAATGATATAAAAAAGTGTTAGAGATGATGTTGAAAGAATGAAATGATAAATAAAAATTAAAAATGAAAAAAGTGTTAGAGAAGTTGTTGAATTGTTGTTGAAAGTGTGTTAGTGTTGAAAGAAAAGATGAAAAAATATTAGAGATGAATGTTAATGAAAAAATGAATGAAAAATGAAGATGGTGAAAGAAAAGATGAAGAAAGATGTTGAAATGATGAAGATGTTTAGAAAGGGTGTTGAAGAAATTGTAATAAAAGAAGATAAACTGATGAAGTAATTAAAGAGAAAGAAGAAAAAGTGTTGAAGAAATTGATGATAAAGAAGAAAAAATGTTGAAGAAATTGTAGAGAAAGAAGAAAGATGTTAGAGAAAAGTGTTAAAAGAATGAGTATTTGAGAGTAGATAGTGAGGTATATATAGAAAAGTTGTTGGAATTGGAAATAATATAATAACATTTGTGAGGAAATTACCTCACAAATGCAAATCATCCTCCCATTTTTTTCTGACGTAGATGCCCTTTGTGTCACATCATTGTTCAAGGAATATAAGCGCTGCATCAAATCATCCTCCCATTTTTTTCTGCTTGCTCTTTCTTCCTCCAACTTTTCCTCCAACCTTTGATCGTATTCTCGACGCATTCTTGCTAACTTTTCATCCCTCTCTCGATCCCTCTCACGATCCCACCTTTGTAACTCCTCTTGAAATTTTTCCCACATTTCAGAATCAGACATCCTTGTCGGATCAGGACAATCTTCAGGACCAGGAATATGATACATGATGGTTCCTTGATGGAAGTTAGGGGCCATCTTTCCTAGACCCACCCACCTATTTTGTTGTCCTCGATGTCCTACTTCTGATGTTGCCGCTTTCCAAAGCTGAAATCGAACGGAATGTGGTATGTCATGTAAGGAGGCATACTCAGGATGTTGAGACAGATAAGTTGCAATATGACGATCATAGGTCTCCTGTATATATACATAAACAATAATAAAAATTCGTGAGAAAAATAGCGAGTGGAAAAAAATGTTTGAAAATAATTCTAAAATATATATAAAATTATAAATTCACCTGATTTTCTCGAGATGAAGGAGTCACCCAATCATCCTCTGTCCCTGATAAGATGTGGGTCGTTCCGTAGACCTCATTAACATAAGCTTCTCTACCAAGAGTACTTTTCTAATTTTTCACAAAAAAATAATAATTAATATTTAAATATATAATTATATATATTAAAAAAAACAAATTAAATATATGTTAACGTTTATACGTACCAAATGTTGCACGTGAGTATAGAAGCTTACAGATCCCCCGGTGTGCAAGTTACGACCCGTGGCATTAGCTCTGTTTTTCTTGTTTGTTTCACACCTTTTGAGATATTTGGGATCTTTGGTCCAGTGGTCCACAAATCTTTGCCACACATGCTCGCCTATATGCTCTGAACGATATTTTTCTGGGTCGTTCATGTAGCGCAATTTTTCTTCCCTCAGCATTTGTGAAAATCGGTTAGAACATGCTTTCTCCCAATTTTGTCTAACCAATTCTTCGTGGTAAGGCTCCCATGTGCAATATCTCTAAAATAAAAAATATATAATTATTAGATATAATAAACATTTAAATATTAAATTTAATTATTATATATGTACGTAAATTATTTGTGGTTACCTTGAATTCATCAAATAACTTCTTCTTAACATTTTTATCCTTAATCATTTCTCTAAAAGTCGGAGCAAAATGTTTGAAGGCATAATGGACAACAAATTTTATCTCTTTGGCTGCACCTGTAGACGGCTCCAACCTACACATTAATGTTTTAATTAAACTATACATTTTAAAGAAATTAAAATTTAAAATAAAATATTAATATACTTACCCATTGCCATTTTTAAAAATATATATCATATTTTTAATCCACCAATAAATTTCTACTTTTCGCAAACATTATACAATTATACAAAATTTAGTCAATAAAATAAAATAAGAAGGAGGGTATAATAGATAAAATATAATTTAAATTGTCAAAACGACAAGTAAAATCAAACAAATATTTTTTCTAAAATGACAAGTAAAAAGAAACGGGGAAAGTACATGTAAGTGAAAAAGTTAGAATAAACATTTATGGTTTCCTTTAAAAGAACATGATGTGTGATTTTGATTTATCAATAAATAATTGCATTAGTAAAAACATAATTTAATTCAAAAGGTAAACCAAAAAGAAAAAGGAAAGGGGAAGGAGAGCAAGGTCCCCTTTACTACCTTGAGGAGGTTAATAACAAACCTTATATCTTATATGTGAATTCACTCACCACTTACCTTAGGTTTGTGCATAGAATTCTTTAAAGTTGATGTTGGTGACTCTCTTCGATCGTGATGCCCTAGCTTTCAAGTCGTTAGTTTTTTAAGTTCTTTCATGTACCAATATTTTTACTTAATATTTTTGTAGGAGTTGCAAAATTGTTGTTCCATTTTTTATATATTTTTTCTCTAAGACACCTTTATGTTATTTTTTAACGTTTTTTTCTAATGAACTTATGACTTATGAAGAGTCTTTTTTCTTTGATAATTTTTTTTATTCTTTGAGAACCTAAAGTTCTTATTTTGGTTGCCTTACTCTTGAGTCGGCCATGCTAAATCCTAATCTTCATTTTTCTTAACTATTTATAATAATTTATTAAGTTATTATTCTATTAGATAATCATAGATACAATTCCAAGTTGCACCTCCTATTTTACTCTAAGCCACACAACTCATTTCATTTTATTTTTTTTGGTCAAATAGTTTAGTGGCTAGAAATTTCACCTTGTCTGTTTGGTTCAATTGAGGAAGAGGGGAGGTGAAGGGAGGGATTTTTAATGAGGTGAAGTGATAGAAAATATAATTTATTATGTTGACAAAATTACCTACATTTTTTTATTAAAATCTTAAATTATCTTCGTTGGAATATTAAAAATTTAGGTTTTTTTTTTTTTTGAAAACAAAAAAAAATTAGGTTATCTGCTCATTAGATTATTATTATTTTTGTTATATATATATCCATTATAATTAATCCTTATGTTTTTTGGTTCAGGATAAAAAAGTAAATTCATTATTTCCTCCCCTCCCCTTCCCTCGCTAAAAATTTGAATCAAACATACAAATTTAAAATATTACCTCCCCTCCCTTCCAAAAATCCCGAACCAAACAGGGCCTTAAAGTGGAAAAATGAGATGATCGGGGTTTGAACCCTCGCCCCCTGCATATCCAATGCGATATCCAACAATTGAGTTAAGCTCATGAACACAACCCATTCCTTTTTACTTCTTATTTTACTAATCATCATTACTTTGTTTTATTTTTATAATTATAATGAATTGGATAGGTTTCTTTTTCCGAAAAAAAAAACCATAAACATATTTGTTTTAATAGTTATCTCCTAAAAAACTTATTTTTGTTACAAAATTTCTCATAAAAAAAATCTAACTTGTTACTAATCTTTTTCTTCTAAAGTTCTATTTTTAATTAATTCACTAAAATCAAAATAAAACTCTTTATATTTATTTTAAATCTAATTATCATTTTCTTACTACATCTTTTCACAAACCAAACTATATCCTCCTTACCAAAACAAACAAAAATCTCTATTACGCAAAGTAATTAACACCGAAATATATCATATTCAACTAAATTTAACTATATTATTAATTATAAAAATTGGGGTATTACAGCCGGCATTGCTTAGCTTGCCTCGACTCTGTGGGCCAATACATATAAAGTGGCTTAAGAAGGCCGGCCCACTAACTTCATAGGCTATTAATTTCGGGCCGACCCAATATAATTAGCAATGGGTTATGTGTTTTGGTCAGCTGGTTAGACTAATTTTTTATTTTAAAAATTTATGCAATGGAAAATAAAATTACATATCACGCAAATTATTATCGATTAAACAAGCGGATGTCATGATTTCATGAGAGATAATTAGTACCACAAACAAACATCCATTCAAAAGTAGAGAGTGTTTAAGGATGATAAATCACAGAGTGCATCCTTAAAGCTAATAAGATTTAACTTTGCATCTCAAACTAAATTATTAAGAGAACAATTCATAATATATGATAAGATAAGTCAACAACTGAAAAGTAAAAGCAAAAAAAAAAAAAAGGATTATTAATTAAACTTATAAGAAATACAAATTTTCTTAAATCATGCAACCAAATTATGTGTACAACTTAGAGCTTGCACACTTCTGATACTTATTTAAGATGCGACATTCGATATTAAATAAAGATTCATAAATATTAAAGAATACCAAACACTATTTAACTTTTAATATTAAAGAATATCCACATCATTATCTTCATCATATATCACAATTTTCATCCAATTAAAACTATTTTTTAACTTAGTAAAAAAAAAAACTATTTTTTAATTTATTATTTTAGAAAGGAAAAATACAATTTTTTAGCGAGCCAACCAGCAAGCTTGATAGGCCGGCCTAGGCCAACCTATGAAAAGTATAGGCTTGATGGGCAAGCTCAAAAAGATACTACTATTTTTCCATGTTTTTTTGTCCCAACTTATGTTAAAATTACAAGACCAATGGGTCGGCCTAGGAGACTGGTCCATTTCGACAACTTTAATAATAAGTATTCTTTCTGTCCTATAATATAAGATAAAAAAATTCAATTTTTTTATCCCAAAATATAAGAGAAAAACACAAACATTTATATTTGCAAGAAAAAACTTAATCTTTTTTAGAGATGGGATGTGCCACAACCAATTCCAATAGACTTCACTGATATTACTAGTAAAATCATTTCGGTTCAGCCAATAATAACCATCTTGAGCTGTGTAGGTACCATTGAGGTTCCCTCTCCAAGTGTAGTAGTCAGCCACTTTGGAATTTAAACAAACAGGGATCAGAATCAAGCAGTTGATGATCTCTTCAGGAATGAACGTATAGGGCAGGTTAAAATTCCAGTGACCGTCAACATACACATCTTTCACCGTCATTTGCAAATCATGGATGTCAATATACAGGACCTTACTAGCAAGGTTACCCAATCCGGACCAATTAGTGAACCAGAACGAAGAGTTGCCATTACCGAGACGAAATTGATAACCATCTTTAAGAGCCATAAGTGCTTTCATAATAGCATTCCAAGTGATCGAGCCTGATTTTTTTGGAAGAGTTAGAAACAGGTCCTCATTAATATATTTGTGCTTTAAAACCTGAACCCATAACGCATCACAATTTTTATGGATACTCCAGACCAACTTCTCAAAGAGAGATGTATTAACCTCTCTAGCCTTACGAATGCCTAAACCTCCAATCTTTTTAGGCCTGGTGATCTTGTCCCAACCTACAAGATGAATACCAGAATTGGAGGTATCTCTCTGGTTTTGGAAGTTTAATTAGAAATTCTGAAGGTGCATGGGTTCAAGGTTTTGCTGGCAATATAGGTTTTTCGAACATTCTTCAAGCGGAACTTCTGGCTATTTACCATGGATTAATTTTGGCTTGGGAATTGAATATTAAAGAGCTTTGGTGCTATCAAGTTAATTACTGATCCTGTTGATGTTTGACATCACTATGCAGTCATTATTTACAACATCAAGGACCTCCTTGCGAAAGAATGGAGGGTCAAAGTTTATCATACTCTTCGAGAGGGTAATGCTTGTGCTGATTACTTAGCCAAACTTGGTGCTCGCAACATTGAGTCTTACACAACCATTGTTACTCCGTCTGCTGGGATGAGTCTTCTCCTACTGACTGATGCTAGTGGGACTTTATTCTCTAGATAGTGGGACTTACTTAGCCAAACTTGGTGCTCGCATCATTGAGTCTTACACAACCATTGTTACTCCGTCTGCTGGGATGAGTCTTCTCCTACTGACTGATGCTAGTGGGACTTTATTCTCTAGATAATTTCCTTTTATCTTTTTCTTTTTCCCTCTTTATACCAACAAAAAAAAAAATACCCCCACTTAAAAAAAGCAACATTAAATAATATGATATAGTATACAGTTTGATTCAAATACTTGAACCAATTTTTTTTTCTACCCAGATTGCCACATCATAACTCCTCCAATGAGAAGCAAAAAATACATACAAGTCATTATTTTATATATAAAACTCACTCTGACTAATTCTATTTAGCAAAAAGTTTTGGTGAGTTTTTATTTTTGACAAAAAGTTTTGGTGACTTGAATTCTAGAGATCATGATCAAAGAAAGGTTGATAGATTATAGTAGTGAACACTCTAATACTTTCTAAGTAAAATTCAGTGTCATATTATTATTTTTATTTTTATTGTTTATTTTAAAATAAATTTTAAATAAATTTTAAAATTTATTCAATCAAAGTCCAAAGTACCTTATAATTTAAAGATTAATAGGTTTGATACAAAAATGTAATATATTAGTTTAATTTTAAGATCATTTAGATTTTGGTCCAAAAAATATCATTTAGATTTTCTTTCCTTTAAGGTGAACTTTATTTTTTCACCACTAGTTTAATGTGGTTCCGGAGCCAGTTCTGATATCAAGTGTATACACCCCTCCCAAAAGCAATTGCGAGATATCGAATCATAGTTATCTTTATCAAATTTAGCGTTAATCGTTAGTGAACCAATTAACGTTTAATAAAGTTAACTTTTTACAACACCAGATGTTTTACCATACAAATGGAGAAATATATCTGAATCCATATACATATTGAAACAAAATCGATAATTAACAAATTATTTGCCTAATATATTTTCTTTCCTTATCAACTAAAATCATTTTTTTAACAGATAATCTAGTCTAGTGGTTAAAATTTTGCTTTTTTTTTTTTACGGGAAAATTTGCTTTTTAAGATGGATAAATGAGTGATTCTTTTATTTTTTTGTTAAATAGGCTAGTGGCTAGAAATTTCACCCTTTAAAGTTGATAAGTGGGATAACCAGTGATCAATTATTGTCGCATGAAAATATCTATTATTGTATTTCATATTTAGAATCGCTCATTGTCTCATGAACTTAGTTCAATTGGCAGACCATTGCATTTTATATGTCAAGTAAGCTAGTGGTTAAAAATTCCATCTTTAAATGCAACGTTCTACCAATTGAGATAAGTTCGTGACAATGAGCTATTCTAAATATGAAATACAATAATATACATATTTTTTTACAGTAACAATAATATACATATTAAGTAGACATTTTTATAATACATGTAATTAATAAATTATTTGTCAAATTTATTTCATCAATTGCCTTAATTATCAACAAAAAAGTGATTCTATATAAGGGCATTAACCCTCTTTATCTACCAAAAGCAAAAGTGATTCTATATAATGAAATACAATTATACAATAATTAATTTCACCATTCAAGGAGAAGATTGAGGCAATGAATGTGTACAAATAAGGTGTTATTGACCACAAGGTGATTTTAAGTTTTAACGTTACATGTTTGGAAAAATTTGTGTCCATCATGTTATAAAAGGTGTGTGTTTGAATCCTTGACCTTTTGATTAACCCCACCCCATGTAGAATAATAATGCAAAGTTCACAAAGAAGAAACAAACAAGAGCAAGAGAAGCATAGAATCTTCAATGCAAAGGGTAACAAGGTTAGTCCAAACACATAGACAATGCCAAATATTTAAGTTCTCATGAAAATGGAAAAACAAAGATGACAAATTGGAGTTCATCTTTGCATTCATGCAAAAATTAAGGTTTTAAAAAAACATTTACATGTATTTTGTTGACTCTTGTTCAAAGTGTATGGCAGTGGTCTTGTTTTGTTTCAATGGTCCTACATTGCTTCACTGTCTTACTTGAAGGGAACCTTTTTATTCGGTCACTCTGCTTTCTGCATGTGCCTCTGCCACTCACTTCTATTTATGTAAGCCAATGAATGGTATAGATCTATTTTTTTTCTTCTTAGTATGCAATTTTTCTTTTATCATTCACCTCCATGTATATGCATGCACTTGGCTTTAAGTTTCTCATTATTTTTTTTTTAATTTCTTTTGGTCTGATTTCATAAAAAGAATTTTAATGATCTAAAGTACAACAGTGAGACAAGTAAACCCTGATTAAATAATTGTTTCAATAAGGAATTGAATCGGCTTCTCCGAAATTTGTTTTTTTGCTTAAGTTTATTAACTTATATATGTTGAGCTGGTATTCGAATCTAAACATCTCATTTATTCACTTTAAAAGTAAAATTTTTAACTATTAAACAATTTAAAAAAAAAAGTTTCTTTAATTTAATTTTTAAATTCAATGTCATTTAGGTGGTCACAAGTGGTTAAAGACTCCAAATCGGATTTAGACAATCGTCATTTTAGAGGTGAAAACAGTGATATTGTCCTAAAAATGTTAAAATTTGAATCCAATTTGAAGATGCCTTGGTGGTGAAAGTATTAGACACGCAAGACTCAAAATCTCGTGCTAAACAACGTGGAGGTTCGAGTCCTCTTCCAAGCATGAAAATCAACCAATTTATGATTTGGTTCGGTTATGAGTCTAATTGAATCCAATTAACCGTGATAAACATTCTTTTATTTATTTTTACATTTTAACATTTTTTATTTGTTTATATAATTGTATTGAACTATAACCAAACGTTTGTTAAAATTGATATCTAATTTGATTTTAAAATTATTACAAACAGTAATAGATCAAGTAGATGTTGCCGGCATGCATTGCTTTAACACTTTTTTTTTTTAAAAACTCGGTATTCTCCGAGACATGTCTTAACACCTTACTCAGTTAGATCCAATTATAACAAATTATTAGTAAAACAGATCTAAATTGTCAAACATTTTTTTAAAAATTTATGTACCAAGACATAATTATTTTATAAAAACATACTATATATTTCATATTTTAAACCTTTTGACACTTGTCATTCTAGGTATGAAATTTTTAAAAAAATCTAGTGTCAGCGGTTAAGTGTCACATGTTTTTGAATAATGATAACATAAAGTTAATATTAAATCTTTATTCATACGATAGTACTTGTTTCATTTCATAAGCTATGTACTTTAGTTTCATTTATATTATGTATACAGTATAATAATTGTGAATTGTGACCCTAGTAATATTGATTTGAAATGCTTACAGAAAAATGTAGAAAGAAGGGACATAAAGGAAGAAAAACAAAGGAAGAGGAACAAACAAGTACGTACCTAAGCTATTCCTAATATAATGGTAAGACTTTGATATGTATTATTGTTGATTTATTCATGTATACAATATCACGTGTACCAAAAGTAAAAAAAATTAAATGAAAAAAAAAATTAAAAGGAACAACACAAAGTATAAATGGAAAAAGACAAGGGAGTGAAAGATCTCGTTCTCTGAAGATATTCAATAGTGGGGTGATAGGAATCTAATATGATCCAAACACTTGAAGACAAATCTAATTCAGAACATCAATTAAATAATTCCCCTTTATGTAGTGTTATTGAAACATTATAATAAAATTCAACACCCAAGAGTCCCTAGCTAGAGTCATCATAAATAATAGCATCATCCAATAATAAACACAGGTAAAATAAATAAATAAATAAATAAATTATTATTCTTATTCACCTTCCATGATCACATTCACACACTTTTATAAGTTATTATTCACCCTTTAATTTCAACTAAGTCATCTTAACCTTGAGAAAGTTTATAAAGGTGTGAGAAAAAGACATGATATTGGTCTTCACTCTTTCAAATTTTGCTTTTATTACTTCATTTCAAAATTATCAACTTAAAAGCAATTCTTGGTTGGTTAGTTGGCTTTTTTCAAAGTAGAAATAGTAGGCTATGAAACTATATGAGGGACCCTGTTGTCTTTTTGAAGGAAAAACTATAGAAAAGGGAGGGAAGGGATTTCAATTTCTTCATTCTTACCTTCTTAATGTATATATATGCTGCTCCTCAATTGCTTTAATTCATTGATTTCAAATCACTTCTTGTTGAAGAAAAAAGCATCACCAATGGTAAGAATAATTAGTTTAGATATAAATAAATCTAATTACATTTAGTGTTTGTGTAACATATATATATATATAAATAGATAGATATATATTCTTAGTGTGCCTGGCTCCCTGTATGCCATTTGTAGAGTTCATCAAAATTTTGATGACTTTAATAAATGGCGTACGAGGAGCCATGCATGCTGTTTATATTTTACATATCTTAAACAAAATTTTGTTCTTAACTTGCATGTTCTTCTTAATTATGTTTCATGTTGTTTTTCATTCTTTCTATTATTTATTTATTTTGTTAATTTTCTCTTACATTTATTTGGGGAGGGATGCTGAAAGATGTTATTGTTTTAATAGGTCTTTGGATTGAATCTTCTTTCATTAGGTGTCTTCTAGATAGTTAGTAGTTAATAATGCAATAATATTGGTCATGGGAGTTAGGTTATCTTCCTAGTCCAAGATGCCTTTGACTTGGTTAGATTAGATATTAGATATTGGATAAGTTATAAGTAGGTTTTATGAAGTACTATATAGTTAACTAAGGAATTGGTTTTTATAATTTTTATTTTTCTTTGAATTAACTTAGTAATTAATTGTTAGAAAAAATGTGATTATATTGTTTTCTTAATTAATTTTTAGATTTGGAATGTTGTTTTTCATGTTTTTGAATTGAAATGTATTAAATTGGTCAAAAAAATTTGAAATGTATTGAATTGTTTTCTGAAATATAATTTACAATTACTATCACATTAGAATGATGTCAATTTTTGTTTTTGACAAGGATATGATAATTGTTGTTTTCATATATTATATTATTTTATTTTATTATTTTCTAACTTTGTTTTTTACTACTACCTCCGTCTCAAAACTATTGTCCTTACGCATACCAATGTATAATTTGAATCATGAATATTTTTAGTTTTCCTTTATGAAAAATTATAAAAATTTAATATTATGAAAATATTATTTAAGACAAATCAAACAAAATCTTATTTGTTAATATTTGTCTTTATATATTAATAAAAAATTATGGTCATAATAAATATCAAAAGTACTCGGGGACAATAATTTTAGGATGGAGAGAATATTAGTTTAGACGATGTTAATAATTGACTTATGTAATCTTCCATATATAGAGATCATTATTACCCTCAAGTGGACGTAAGTCACCAATCGTTTTCCTACTTCTGTTGTCACATTTCTTTTGTAATTGAGTATGAGTAGTTAACATCTTGGTCATCACTTATATGTATACATAATACATGTATTTGTATATTTAGAAAAAAATTATTATATATGGTTATCAATTGATGAAAAAGTGTATGTGGCATGTATGGTTAGGAATGGTAGGGGGATTGGATTTGAAGGAGAAACTATTTTTATTGGGAGGAAAAGTTGTTTTTCGAATATTTTTTATATTTTGTTGGGTAAATTTTTAGTGTAGGAAAATAAGTCGGACAAGTCATTTTGGAGAAATGAGCATTATGAGAAGGTACATTATTCAAAGGTGCTTATCAAATTTTGACGATGGATATAATATGTGAATGAAAATTTTGATCGTGCTATTGAAATTATTTAATCATTCAACAAGAAGCTAATTGAATGGCGGATGCTCTAATCAAATATAGTTATTTTTTGACCGATGCATGTTGCTTTTTTGGAGGATTGTCTAAATGATTTTAAGGACCTTTTTTGAACTCTTATCTTTGTATAGGTGGATGTGAGGTTGACGAGTCTTCTCATCATTTATTTTTTTATTTTTCATTTTTGAGAGTTTATGATTATCTACATTGGTTGGATTGGCTATTTACTATTTTGTTGTTTATTTAAAAAGCTCGCAATCATGTATATTCAAGAATCAAGATGCAAGAGGTTCATGTCACTCATATGGTTGATTGATTGTGTCAAATTATTACCATTGTGTTGGCTAAAATTTAAGACCAAATATTGAAAATATGAATTAAACTAATGGTTGATTCATCCCATTGAGTGTTTTTGGGAATTTTGTAATATATATTGAATTTTTAGATTGTGTTTCTTGGGTATTATAGTCATATTTTGCGCTTTGGGAATCCTTGTTTATGAATTTTGGAAAAGACAATCTCGCTATGAGAACTCGTGGCGCACTAAACTGGAATTGGATACGATCGTGGAAGAAGGTTTTATGCGGGGGGTTGATGAAATTAAAGGCTGGCCAACCGTTTAGCTTTGTGTACTGAAGAGCTAGACCAATGGGGTAGAAAATTGCGAAGGAGATACAAAGAACAAATTGAGAGTTGCAAGAAGAGAATTGAAGAATTACATACTCTTGAGAATGTAGAGGCTGGTGGAGAAATTGTTTTTCTTAAAGAAAGATTGAATATGTGCTTGTTCAAGAGAAAATTTTTTGGAAGCAACGTGTAAAATATTTCTGGGTGCGTGATGGTGACATGAAGACATAGTTTTTCCATGCGGCGGCTACATCTAGAAAACAAAAAAAACAAAATCACAAAGCTTCATAGGGAGGAAAATTCAGAAGTGAATACTCAAGCCGGCTTATGCATCCTTAGCATAGATTATTTTTCGAAGTTGTTCATGGTTGGTCATTATGATAAAGAACCGGTTTTGCAAGTTATCTCGCCACACATAAATGACGAAGTCAACACATATGCTTTTAGCGCCATTCAGTAATGAAGAGTTTAAAGCGGCGGTCCTTCAAATGCACTCAAACAAAGCTCCTGGACCTGACGGTCTAAACCCAACTTTTTATAAAAGATTTTTGTCCCTTTGTGGTAAAGATTTTGGTTAATGATAAATGTGTGGGTCCAGTCACCCCTGAGAGAGGCCTTAGACAAGGTGATCCTTTGTCGCCATATTTGTTTATTCTTTGTGCGGAAGGCATGTTTTCCCTCATTAAACAAGCAAAGATAAATAATAGTATCCATATATGGTGTTAAAGTTTGTTGTCGTCCTCTCCCATCACACACCTTCTCTTCGCGAGTGACAATTTTCTTTTCTTCAGAGCAAATGAATTAGAAACTATTGCTCTTACAGTTATACTGGATACTTATGCTAAAGCGTCTGGTTAGTTGATTAATATGCAAAAATAAGGAAAAATATTTCAGTAAAAATGTTGCACCTGATGTGAAAAATAATTTCTCAAATATCTTACAAGTTACTGAATGTTAAGGAACTGACAAGTATCTTGGTCTTCCTTCGAAGATTGGGAGAAGTAAGAAATCTATCTTCCATTACATCAAAGATCGAATATGGAAGTGCATATCTAGATGGAGTAGCAAGATGTTGTCTCAAGCAGGTAAGGAAATTCTTATAAAATATGTTGCTCAAGAAAATTCTTCTTATTGTATGAATGTTTTTCTCTTACCTACCTCGTTAGAATATGAAATTGAAAGAATGCTAAACTCTTTTTGGTGAGGTATAAAAGGTGAG
Organism: Trifolium dubium; assembly: GCA_951804385.1. NCBI lineage: Eukaryota > Viridiplantae > Streptophyta > Magnoliopsida > Fabales > Fabaceae > Trifolium > Trifolium dubium. The sequence continues at coordinate 14,282,477 of OX638070.1, forward strand.
AATAATAAAGGCATTAGGTGGATGAGTTGGGAAAGACTTACTATGAGAAAAGAATGGGGTGGCATGGGATTCCGAAGCATTCATGCCTTTAATTTAGCAATGTTGGGGAACCAGGGCTGGAAACTCTTAACAGATCCTGATGTTATGGTATTGAAAATTTTCAAAGCTAAATACTTCTCGAATGGAGATTTTTTAGGAACGTCTTTAGGACATAATTCTAGTTATGTGTGGCGTAGCATCTGGTCATCCAGAGCAGTGTTAAAAGCCGTCTATCAATGGCGTATAGGTAATCATGAATCAATTACAATTTGGAATGCCCCTTGGTTGAGAAATGAAGTAAATCCCCTTACTACAACTCCTCACATTATTTCTATTGGTTGCTGTAAAGTTAAGGATTTATTTGATGCTGAAACTAATAATTGCAATGCTAGCCTGATTCGTCAGACTTTCAATGAGAGAGATGCGCAGGAAAGTTTGCAAATACCACTTATTGATCTTAGAAGGAAAGATTATGAGGTTATATGGCGTTATGATTAAAAAAAAAGGTTTTTTCTCCGTTAAGATGACTTATCGTGTTTGTGTTGATGTGTTAATTAATAGGGAAGAATGGTGAGTACAAGGACATTGGAACAAAATGTGGGCACTACCAATCCCCCCAAAGTAAAACTTTTTATGTGGAGATTTGGGAGGGATTGTCTCCCAAATAGACAACGCCTAGTTAGCAAAATAGTGGACTGTAATGAGAATTGTGTCAGTTGTCAAACTTATACTTAATAGAGTTAATTATTTTTTATCCCCTGTAAAATACACAAAATTTACCCCCTGTAAAAATATTTTTGTTGTTTTACCCCCTGTAATATCAGATTCTGCATTTTACCTCCTGGTCAAAGTCAACAAAATCTGACTTGGCAGAATAATCTGACTTGGCATTTTAAAAAAAGTTAGTTTTTTTAAAAAAAAATTGCCAACTCAGTTATTTTTTATTTTAAAAAAAAAAACAATTTCAATTTTTTTTATTTTTAAAATTTGTTATTTCACTACAAGAAAAAACACATTTAGCGGCGGTCAATTAGTGGCGGTTTTCCAAAACTGCCGCCGCTTTCCACATTTTCCGGCGGTTATACAACCGCCACAGTTATTAGTTCATTACCGGTGGTTTCAACCGCCGCTATTTGGGTCGTTGGTGTTGGAATTGTTTTACGAGCGGTTCAAACTGTCACTCTTTGGATATTTTTGACTTTTTTTAATAACATGTTCATATTAAATATTTTGTGATTTTGTCACTCTCGCTTTCTTAATTTCGTTCTCCCTCCCACAACTTCAAAAAACCCTAAATCCCAATTTTATTCCTCATTCTTACTTTCCCCTAATCTGAAACCCAATCTTACACCAAACCTTAATCGGTTTCGTCTTTCCAGTGATCTCAATCGAAGCTTTGCTTTCACTGTTCCTCGAATCTTTGTTCAATTCAATCACCTCTTCCATGATTCAATCGAAGCTTAAACTTGTGTTTTCAAGGGTTCTTATATTCGCCTCTGTTTTTTCCCTATATGCATCAGTTCGCTCTCAATAAGAAGTCAATTCTCAAACCCTAACTTATGTTAAACTTGGTATTCGAAGTTTCAAACCTTCAATTGATTCAGAACCTTGTTTACGTTGTTCACCTGGTCCCGATTGATTCAAAAATTCTTAATTCCATATGAAGTCAAAAGTAGTTTCTTGATGAAAATATTTATATATTTTAGAGTTATTTGAAGAATTTATGAATCTTATTTAGTTTAAGTACAATTCTCGCTTTGCTTAGTTGTAACACTTACCCTCTTCTGGTTATTTATGGAATTTAATGTCTCAGTTGTGAAAAAAAAAAGCATTTAAAAAAAATTGTGGCAAACCAAAAAAAAAAAGTGGGAAAAGAAAAAGAATTCCTTAAGAATTTTTTTTATTTAAAAAAAAACAGCGAATAGCGGTGGTTCTAACAATCGCAAAAAGTACAGAATAATTGCCAAACAATAGCGGCTTTTCCAACCGTCGCCAAAAGTGCAGAAAATTTTAAACAAATAGTGGCGGTTTCAAACCGTCGCAAACATCACAACAACCGCCGCTAATAGACTTAGCGGCGGTTATACCAACGGTTTCCCAGAACCGCCGCTAAATGACCTAGCGACCCCTCTTTCTAGGATGCTTTTCCAACCGTCGCTGAATGCATTTAGCGGCGGTTCAAACCGCCTCTGTATGCCAAAACAACCGCCGCCGCTTGCCAGATTTGTTGTAGTGTTTAGGGGCGGTTTTAGTATAATTTACGGTGGTTTTATTATATTTAGCGGAGGTTCTGTTTTATTTAGTGGAAAATTTATTTTGCGGCAGTTTAATAAACCTCGCAAAGTAGGAATTTATTATGCAAAGTGCACATGTTATTTAGCGAGGGTTTATAACCGCCGTTAAATTATACTAAAAACCGACGATATATAATAGATCTATTAAAAAAAAGTGCATCGACTATTTAGCGAAAATTTTAGACGCCATAAAACAGAACCTCCGCTAAATATAATAAAACCACCGTATATTATACTAAAAACCGCCCCTAAATAACAAATTTAAAAAAAAATTACAAAAATTAATTTTTTTTCTTTTAAAAAAAGCTGATTTTGCAATTTTTTAAAAAAAAATAAAAAAATGTCACGTGGCACGCCACATCATTATTCTGCTAAGTCAAATTTTGTTGACTTTGACCAGGTGGTAAAATGCATAATCTGTTATTGCAGTGGGTAAAGCAACAAAATAATTTTACATGGGGGTAAAGCAACTTTTGGGTATTTTATAGGGGTAAAAGATAATTAACCCTACTTAATATAACTTGCTCGTTTTTCTTAACTGTGCAGATAGTGTTGCTTGTTAGAAGAAAGTAAAAATTTAGGAAAATTTCGATGCGCTTATACAACAAGTCGAAAGTTTTTCTCAATTTTTTACAAACATAAATTTCACCTTGATCAATCACAACTAGTTACCTTTGTGATGGTTGCTTAGAGCATATGGAGTAAAAGAAATACAAAATTGTGGGACAATAAAGATGATTGTTGAGCAGGTTGTCGCCCGTGCTCAAAGTGTGTTATGCACATGGCAACAAGCACAACAATGTAGTTCAAGCCATGACATAATGGAGCAGCAAGAACAACAAATCAAATGGCAATCACCACCAGGAGGCTTCTTAAAGTGCAACAATCATGCAGACATTTTCCATTTAAGCAAACAAGTTAGTATGGGAGCTTGCATTAGAGATGAGAAGGGACACTTTGTATCAGCTACATCTTATTATATCAATGTTGTTATGTCACCAGCTGAGGGAGAAGCATGGGGACTCCAACAAGTGATTCTTTGGATGGAGAAGTTTGGATACCGTAAAGTAATTTTTGAGTTGGATTGCAAGATGGTGATCAATGATGTGCACAATAATAAACCAAATGCATCTGAGTATGGTTTACTTATTGATTATTGTAGAACTTTACTCTTTAATTATAGCAATTTTATAGTTGCTTTTACTAGGCGTCAAGCAAACGAAAGCGCTAATGCTCTTGCATGGCCAGCTCTATCCCATGTTTCTCGTGATACTTTTGATGTTATTTCAAGATATATCAACACTATTATTATGAATGAAGTATATAGAGTTTGCTTTTGTCAAAAGAAAAAAGGACTAATATTTTGCGTTGCTCCTTGTTGGTAGAGGAGTGTGGTGTTACATTCATGGCCGATTATTTTTGGTTTTGGGTGTGGTGTGTTACAATTATTGTATCTTTTCAACACACATTGTGCTAAATTGTTGGTTTTTATAAATAAAAAAGTTTATTATGCTTAATAGTGCTAAATTGTTGCTAAATTGTGCTAAATTATGCAATGTTTTCAAAACCGGACCGGGCATCAAACCGGTGAGGGCACTGGTTCATTGGTTGAACCTCTGGTGACTGGTCGAACCGCATGACTAAACCGGATCAAACCGGTGGAATGAACCGTATCTATGATAAAATTATATAGTAACTAAACCGGTCGAACCAGATTACTCGGTCTCTAAAAAACGAAGAATAGAAACATATTTTTTTATAATAGAATAGCACCTATTTATTTTTAATTATAAATATAATAAATTAGAATCATTAATTTTTTTTAACGACAAAAGCATTAGTTTTTAGAAGTAAAAAATAAGAGTTGAACAATTAAATAACATTAGGCTAGTAATAATTTAAATATTACTCAAAACAAAAACTAAATTTTCTTCTTAAATAAATCAAAACTTGTGAAAAAATTTGTCAAAAAAAAAAACTTGTGAGAAAACTTTATTTTCTATAAAAAATATTCATAATACAATAGTGTGCATTATATTGAAACAAACTTAGCACAGTGGTTTAGTGCTCCTCCTTTTATTGAGAGGTCAAGGGATTAAAACCAAATGATAACATTTTCTATATTTTTAAGCATTTAAATTCTTTGTTATAAAAATTCATTTGTAATAAAATTTAAACTAAACAAAAAACGCAGGCTTCAAATTAAAAAAAAAAACAAGCTGAGCCTACAAAAAAAAAACGAGATCCTTAAAAAAAATTCAAATTTTAAAAAAAACAAACAAAAAAAGAAAAACCGTCTGGTTCAACGGTTTTTTCCGGTTTATACCGGTTCACTCCGGTTTTATCCGATTCATATGCATACCCGATCCAATAGCCAGACCGGACCGGTTGACCTCCGGTTCACCGGTTCAATAATTTTTAAAATAAATTATTTATGTTATGCTAAATATCAAACAGGTATTTATCATCCATGTCTAATGCAATAAGGAGGACAACACCGTCTTATGACTTTATCCATATTTACTCATCAATAACTAAAAATGTATTTTCCATATGAATTGTTAGATTTTGAGAGGTGTAATGTTTAAGAAATTAATAAAGGTAAAGTAGCTCAGAAAACATTTGGATTTATGGATATCAAGAAAGTTTAATAGATTGCCCAACATTCAAGGCCTAAAAGATGCAAAGAATTTAATTTATATGCACTGACAGTGTAAAATTATTTTACACGTGCATCCAATTAAATCACGCCATGTAAGCATTTATGGAGATTTTTTAGGAACTAACCTATAAAAGTGGCAATTTCTTGTATTTTGATTAGATGTATGTGTAAAAAAAGTTTACACCGTCAGTGCATAACAATTAAACTCAAGATGCAAATTTGGGCTTAAGAACTGGTATTAGAGAAAACTTTAAACTTACCCTACCATTACACTTATACCTTCACTTATGTGGTATTCTTATTCTACTTATACATTCACTTCTATACATAAAAAAGTTCCAATTATATTCCTTTTGTCATTTAACTTCATTACAAAATCTATTTTTTCCATAATTTTTCTTGACATAAAATTATCCAAAAATAAATAAATATTTCATATCTTTCATTTTAAAAAAAATAAAAGTGCATTTTGCATCAATAACAAAAAAAAATTCAAAAATACTTTCTAATATTTCTTTTTTGTCAATAAAAATAAATATACAATTGCATTTCTTGATACCATACACAATCATAATCTTTATAGCATGATAATTATTTTTTTAATAAAAAAAAGTACATATAATCGGGGTCGGAGAATCCGAAGTGGTGGAGGGACATTCCCCGTTCCCCGCCCCGAATTACCCACGGGAGGATTTTTCCCTCCATCTCTGTCCCTGAGGGGAAAAAATATGCCACTTCGGATCTCCGTACATATTATAAAAATAACTTATTTTAAAAATTAGCATTATAGTTCTGGATCACGTGAAATGATGTGTTTTGACAACCTACAATTTTATAAACTCAATTTGGATTTAGCTTGCTAAGTTAAACTAAGTAATAGTTTAGTACTACTAATTGATAGAGTTAAGTATTGCGGTTTTGGTTCAATTTTGTTCGATTTACTAAAATAAAAACTGTCAATCTAATCAAACCACGCAGTTTAGCTAAAAAATGATCTGTGCGATTTTCACTAAGAAACCCCCCTTAAACTTCCTTGGTTCTACATTTGGATGTGTCTATCTTGATAATCTATTTCAATTGAACATAACCCATTTGAAATTGTTTTCAGGCATATATTTATATATTTAGAATACCAAAAAATGTTTCTTCACAAAAAATTATATTTTCTAAAAATAATAATAATAAAACATATTTTTTTAAAAAATTTATAAGATAAATATAAACTAACAAAAATCTCGAGTCAAAATTAAAATTTTGTGCTAATTTTTTTCGAGATGCTTTTATTAATGTTCTAAATTTATCTGCAGTATAATCATTAAAAAATACACGTTAATTTAACAGGTGAGACTAAAACTACATGCATAATTATAAAATAAAATAAAAACATGCATAATAATTTGGTAGGATCCAAACATTCCATTTTTAGAAAAAACATTCAAATTTGGCTACCAAAAAACTTAGATCAAGTTTTTCAAAATTGTAGAAAAGCTGAATAAGTGTAATGGGTTATTATAAGTTGAATAGAAACCTCCCTTATTCAACTTATAAGGGATACATAAATTAAAGTCTCCACATTTTAATTTTTTGTTTTTTTTTCAATCTCTAATTCTTTAAGGAATAGGTTTTAGTAGTAATTCAGAGTTTGATAGTTCTGATATTAAATGGTTTCAATCTCCTACTAAAAATAATTGTGTGAGATTGAACAGTCGTCCTACCTATTAAATTCAGTGCGAATTATTACTAGATCAACTAACGTTTGATTTTTCATTTTGTAATAACAAACTGATCACTTGATTAATATTGTTAAAGTTATTATTGGTCCTACTTCTTTAAGATCTAAAAATTTTAACAAATTTTCAATAGAAAAACGTTAACATATACTCTAAAAATACATGCATATTATTAAGGATTTAAATAAGAGAATTTTATCTTGTAAATTGTGTATTGAATTTCTCAAAAGTTAAAATACTAACTTTTATTTTAAAAATTCACTAATTTTGAACACATGCATGTTAATATGAGCCTTTTTAAAAAATATCCAAATAAGAAAATGTATTGTTTCAAAGTTGTCAACTAGACAAATACTTCAACTATGGTCTATCTAAATGGTTGACTTTAATAGTCTATGATGATAAATGTAATCAATATTGAACACCTACCCACCCCTCCAACCATTTATAAGTGCATAATTATTGTAGAGTGGATTAATAGTAAGGGAATTAGATACATGATGTACAATAGAGAGGGAAAATAGCACTCAATTGTAGTGCTATCTTTTCTTTTTTTTTTGACTAATCAATTGTAGTGCTATCTAATGTTTATGTTTTTTGGTAAAGTTATCTAATAATTACGTCAGTAGGAAGAAATAAACTGAAAATAAAAAAAAAGTATAAAGATGTGAAAACAAAAAATACAGTATTGATTTTTCCAAAAGTGTTGTTTTAAACTTCAATTCAAAGAAACTTTACCAAAATTAAGTTGGTGTAAATGAAATTTGATTGAAAATTTAGAATTTGTGTGGACCTCACTAAAATTGATTAGTTAATATTTTTTATAGGAATTAATTTTTGACATATTTTCCGTGGTCCTAGCCGAATGTCTTGAGTTTTTGAGATTTCTAAACGAAATAATAAATTAAAATAGTGTCCTCCTATAACTATTTGAAAATCATTTTCTTTACTTTTTTTTGTTGCAAAAAGTACATATTACCCTTTCTTTTCACAAAAATAAGTGATTTTCACATAATATTTAGTGTTTTTCTTTGTGTTTTCATCGTCTTATAGTGCGACGTTTTGTTGTTTGCCGTCTTGGAGCGGCGTTGTTTTGCTTTCCCGTCTTGTGTAGTGTTGTGCTTGTACGGTGTTTGATTTTCCCGTCTTCGTACGATGTTTGTTTTGTTTCAGGTTTGCAGATTTGCTTCAATCCAACTTCAGAGCAGATTCAATGATTTTAGCGTCTTCAATGTTGCAGATTCGGAAGCATAAGTACTCCGAACAATTATATTTTGTCATATCAATTGTAGATTTTATCATTTGGCCGTTTTATGCTATTAACTCGAATACGGCGAGCTTGTTCGCCGACTTATCCTTTTTAGTTTTTAGCGAATTTGAATATGTTATGATGTCAATTGATGTATTTTACAAATTTGAATGAATGAATACCGTTGTTTTTAGTCAAAAAAAAAAATATATATATAAAATTGTCATTTTTTTTGGTAACATATAAATTTGTCATTTAAATTTGTGTTATATTAATAAAATAAAATTAGTTTAGTTCCCCAAAAAATAGACGTGTTTTCTATTTATAAGTTTGTAGTTCATTTTTTTTGAATAAAAATAAACTTCATTCATTCAAAATCAAAGAGTACATCAAATAACACAAATTCAATATCGTTAAAAACTAAAAAGGATAAATCTTCGAACAAACTCACAACATCCAAGTTAATAGCATACAAAGGCAAAATGTCTATAAATATGACAAAATTTAGAGTGTCTGAAATAACTATGTTTTCAAATCTACAACGTTGACGACGCCAAAGTTATTGATATATTGAATTTGCCCTTGATGAATATAATCTAAGAATTTGAACCAAACAAGCACAACACTGCACAAAATTGGAAGACAAAACAACGCCATACTAAAACGACGAACAACAAAAAACTGCACCAAGATGACGAACAACAAACGTCGCACTATAAGACAATGAAATCACAAAAGAAAAAAATTAAATACTATATAAAATTCACTTATTTTAATATAATACATGAAAAAGACAAATAAGAAGGGTAATTTTGGATCAAAAATTGACCCAAAATCACCTTTTTAGTGGATGAAGAGATGAAGAAAAACTAGAGTAAAAAATATGAGGGGGGTGGCAGCCAAAAGTTCTTACGTCTTCACACATAAATGTATGAATTTTATTTTGTTGACAACTATATTGGAAGATACAGTTAAACTAATGAATTTAATACAAGGTTAATTGTCCTCGACACTCAAGGCCGCCACTGTATCATAATCATATACTCCCTATGTCCCTAATTATAAAATTCTTTTTGACCACTGCACGTACGCCAATTCACAATTTTAATCGCTAATATCTTTAATTATCTAGTAGTAAAAATTATAAAAAAATTTATATCTTGAAAATACTCAACAAAACAAATCAAACAAGATCTTATATGCTAATATTTATATTTGTACATTATTAGAAAATTACGATCAAAACATGATAGATAAATAGTAAAACTTAATCAAAAGGGGTCTTATATTAAGGGACAGAGGGAGTATAATATAACACATTTAGTATAAGACATTTTTCATAGTCTACAAATCTTAATTCAAATAAAGAAATGTCAAAATTATTAAGTTTTTTTGAAGCATCAAAATTATTAAGTTAACGGCTCATGGTCGTGAATTCAATTTCGATCCATCCACTTTCGGGGGCATTATTTAGCATTTTCCTTATAAATTTATAATAATTTATCATTTCATCTACTACAAAATAAATGTCATTTTATTAAAATTTTGAATTGATCAGAAAAAAAGAGAAAAACTATTATAAAATACTTATAAATAGTTAATTTAATTTTGAGATTATTTAGTGTTATAAACAAATACTGATTAATAATTAAAGATATGGACTTTTTTTTGGTATTAGATTTGAAGTCTATATAGCAGTGACAGGGATATCATAATCAAAATAAGAAACATTATCTACAAAATGCACTTTTTATTACAAAATAATTCAGGATGACGATTTCTTTTGTCTGTTATGTCTTTTCCACAATAAATGTCTTTATTCAAGTTCAACTAACTTGAAAAATTGATTACAAGTACATGTTCTAAATTCTTCATCAATATCCAATGTCAACTGGAAATTGAAAATTGCATGTCCCTCCACTTGCCAATGCAAGTCAAGAAAAAATAATTAAGCAACACAAAAAATTGAAAGAAAAAAAAAATGCACCAATCCTAAGAACAAAAAATGATTATGGACACTTCCAATAGGATTTTATCAAATCTCTTAAGCCCTAATACTATCTATACATGGTGACCAATTTGACACCAACCTATTTCTAAACAATTAAAAAACTTGTGCAAAATATATATTTTTTTGAAAAATATATACTTGATTTATTGATCTAAATCAACGAGCGAGATTTTTAACGCTCCAAACGGAGCTTGCAAAGCTTGTTCCTGAAGAACTAGATCCTTGCGGCGATTCTGTTGTCATGTGTTGTTTTATTCTTATGTTTCTGAGATCAGCAACAAATCCTGGTTTTGAAATGTGAACATCTTTCATATCAATGTTGTTGTTGGTCAACACTTCTACAACCTCTGACATTCGTGGTCTAAGTTTTGAGGTTTCTTGCACGCAAAGTAATCCAACTTTGAGGAATTTTATGGCTTCTTCAGCTGAATAATTTGTATTAAGTACAGGATCTACTATTCTTAATAGATCATTAGCCTCATAAGCTGCCCAAGCCTGCATACATGTTCAAACAAGTTCACATTTAATCACTTTTGACCAACTTTAAAAATGCCATACAAACAAGGGAACACCAATTAGTTTTAACTCTTTCATTTCACATAGAAGAATTAACAATTTAGAACATGTCACACGCGAACACGAAGTCAGGAAATCCGTGTGTCCTTGACCATTTAATCAAGATTAAACGGTTTAAATCTCAAGTAGATTTTGATTTTCTTAAAAACTAAAATTATTGAGCTTGATATTTACACCATCAAACATCACAGACCTTTGACCGCGTGATTGTGTGCAGATAGTTACGTATTCCGGTTCATAAAATTGTTGGTTCACATTGTTAAAAGTCAAACACATTTTAACATAATTTCTAAAATTGAAAGTCTTGGACCAAGTTAGTCATATATATCAGACAATTTTAGATAGGTAGGTAACAACTTTCCTAACATAGAGTTTAGTCTTGAATCATTAACTACTTTTTTCCACAAAGTGAGGCTGAATATTTTGTACGCTATGTTTGATATCATGATGAGTGTGTCAGAATTACGGTGATCCACCATAATTATTCAGAAACTACAGACTGTAGATTTTGGAAATCACGATGAATAACCTTGATTCTGTTATATTCACCGTGACCCCAAACATACAAATAGCTTTTTGCTAGTAGATAAAATAACTGTTTGATTCCATTTTTCATACCTTTTCTACAATGAAACGTTCAATATCTGTGTAAGCATCTACAACAGCCAAGCCAGTGATAATTTGTAAAAGCAATACTCCAAAGCTATAAACATCTGATTTTCTTCTTAGTTGTCCAGAACTAGCATACTCTGGAGCCAAATAACCCCTATTGATTATTTCATAAGAAAATACCATTAGCCAATAAATAAAAAAGATTTAAATTATTAATCATAGTATAGTATATCTTAATGTTCACACTTACAATGTCCCTGCAACTTTAGTACTAATGTAAGATGTTTCATCTCTCATTAACTTTGCCAAACCAAAATCTGCAACTTTTGGTGTAAAATTTCTATCAATGAGTATATTTTTGGCTTTGATGTCTCTATGTACTATATGAGGCTTCAACTCTTCATGGAGATAGGAAACTCCACAAGCCACACCAATTGATATGTTCCTCCTTGTTTCCCAACTGAATCTCATCCTTTTATCTTCAGAACCTATCATTCAAAAGCCACAACAAGAGACATAGTTTAATGTGGTTGTTATATAGCTAATTTAGATAATGTTCTAACCATAATTCTACGGTGGACAAAATTGTGAAATTTTAACACCATACATTTCCCAACAACAGCGTCAAAAATTTATTGTGTAGAAACGTGAACAAATATACACAGTCAAAATTTCACGATTTTCTGAAATTATAAAATGAAATACCTAAGAAAGTGTAGTGGAGGCTATTGTTCTCCATGTAATCATAGACTAAATATCTTTTTGCACCTTCAACACAACACCCTTTAAGGCCAACAAGATTTTGGTGCTTAATATTTGCTAGTGTTGCCAATTCTGCCACAAATTCCCTCTCTCCTCTCATGGATTCAATCTCAACAGCAAGCACTTTCACTGCCACAAAAGATCCATCCACTAGCCTCCCCTTTAAAATTCAAGTCAACCCCAACAATCAATTTTCCATCAATCAATAATAATAATCACAAATAACTACTAAACTAATTTTCATAATTTAATTACAATAATAATAAATTGCATTATAAACTTCATTTCAATGCCTCATAAACTCAAAATAAAATTATCCTAATTCCGTAAGTATAACTCAGATGGTAAAAGATTGAAAGAACGTTTAAATTTGGTGTGTAAGACGTTGATTCAAACCCGCAATTTTTTACTTTTTCACATATATAATATTATTGTGATTCTTGCCACAAAGTCATTCAAACAAATAAAATAAAATGTAATATATTACCTTATAAACAGAGCCAAATCCACCTTCACCAATTTTGTCATGGAAATTACTAGTAGCTAATTTCAATTGTTGATAAGTGAACACACGAAAGCTTCCATCATTAATCTCTCCCTCACCTGCAGTGTATAAACTAAACAGATCAAAACATGATGAACACAAATTGAAAGGAAAGGAACAAAGACATACGGATGAGCTATTATTAAGCACGAACACGGAACACAATATGGACACCGACACGTGAATAAGAATAAAAATTTGAGTAAATGATATAATTAATGCAGTTGTAAGTGTCCCAGTGTCAGACAAGACGCATGTCCGACATTGGAACACGCCTGTTCTAAGAAGTGTTTGTGCTTCATATACATACATACCGTTGTTGTTGTTGTTGTTGATGTTGTTATTTTCAGTATCCCAAGAAGAGAAACAAGCAAAAAATGAGAACTTCATAATAACTAAAAAACAGAAAAGTAAGATATTTGGTTGGTTGTTGAATTTGGGTGTATATATGGAAAAGGTGTGTGTGTGAAAAAGATTACGAGAAAGGACATGTTTGAAGGAACAGAACAGAAGAAGAAGAAGAAGAAGAAAACACGGTATGGTCTAGCACGGTAAGCTAAGTACATTTATTATCCTTTGACAAATTCCTTTAGGAATTCTTGTTGTTAGTTTCTTCTTCTTTTTTATTTATCTAAGTCTCATTTGACGACGTGATAACTTTTTGAAGTATACAACTTGAGGTTGGAAAAGGACAAGACTCAAGAGTGGACAAAATTTTGTCTATAAATGTTATTTATGTTTCTGTCACATTTAAGATTTAATCTTTTCTCATGTAAACTAGACTTTCACCCGTAAGTTACACGGGTTTTAAATGCTGGTGTAAATATTAAAGAGTTATTTCATATATGATATATAATAATCAAAAAATAGTAATAGAATATTAATAAATAAAATATTATTATCAATAATGAAAATATATAAGGTCTTTTTTTTTCTGGTACATCATAATGTTAAATTGTTCCCTCTAAAAATTGATTCCTAGACCTCCCCTTACCATGAACTAAATTTAGCCTCTTCTTATATCAACAAACACTTCAATCTGATTATCTTTTGAATTAATTAACTTAGCATAACAATATAATGAATGAGAGCAAAAACATCCATATTTTTTTTTCTTTAAGGCTAAAAGGAGCAAATTAAATAATATAAATGAGTGAACATTGTATGTCCGAAAGTGTACGGAATTACAATTAATATTTCCAATCAAGAATAGAAATGAAATCAGAATAAAAAGTAAATGTTGGATAAAAATTTAAAACTTGATATCATCTTGCATCGCAAGCTCATATGTTCCATTCTTCTAAATCCTACAATAGAAACAAAACCTGTTGCAATTGCTTCAACTCGTGAGATGTTCATAGTTTATTTTTTTTAGGGAAATGTTAACATGTGCCCTTGGGGCACTTGTTAGTATACTAATAAAAGAAATCTGGACTTGAAACTTGTGCATTTATTATTTTTCTAAGTCAAACATTGTTTTCTTCAAGATAATATTACTATTTAAAGTATCCTTAACATGTGCCCTTAACATGACCTTTTTTTTTATTATTGCATTGTGTATCATAACTATTCAAAATAGAATCAAAACTAAAAATGAACAGAAAAGATTGGAGGATAAAAAAAACCTATGGAAGAATTTAGCAAAATGCGAAAGATGACAGAACCTTTGCTCTAAACACTTCAAAAATCATCTAAAAGATATACTAAGCGGAAGAAGAATAATATAATCACAATAGTTAGAGGCAATGAAGAAAACAAAAAATTAAGGCTGGAAAGATAGAAATGGTATCGTCATGGAAAAACAAATTGAGGGGGAAGATACAATGTCATAATTTAAGAGTAACAAATTGAATTTATTGAAACATTACAAAAGTTACTACCTTTTGAATCTATAAACAATCCAGGTATGATGGTAATGATCATTTGACCCCATTTGAATTTTATATTGCTATGTTTATTAATATACAAAACAATTAAGAGAAAAATGAGCATCAGACACAACAATAGTGGCATGAAACAATATGTGTGTCAATGCTTAAGAGTTAAGATGCCATCCATATGATGCTCATGGTGAATACTAAATAGCAATTAAATCCATAACATTCTACCATAATCATGATTAATAGCACTAATTTTACTATGTGAGAAAAAAAGTTTGTAGTAAGACCTTACACAGACACACACCTTTTCCTTATAAGCAGAATATTGACTACGCCATTATTATATGGAGAAAAGAAGATCAACTCCACAAATGAGTGATACAAAATTTTAACCGCCGCACATGCAAAGATGTAACTAATTACAACATAAATAAACAAATAGAAACATATTACTAAGAGTACTAATTTGATTATAGGTAATAGAATCAGGGATGGAGATAATACCATCATACCACTAAGCAGCCATATGTCTCAATACTATCAGCAATAAGGTCTCCATTGAGAAAGAGGAACGTTGGTTCGGATCTGATTGGATTAATGGGAAGATAAAAAACAACTTTGTTTTCAAATAAAAGAGAGATGTTTTATCTTCTCTAAGACTTGGGAAATTACAAATGGTAATTTGCTGATTGTATTTATTTTTTTTTATTTTTTTTAATTTACAAAAATTTGAATATTCAGCCAATTAAATAGAGCACACATTACAATAATTAATGAAGTAATTAGAGGAGTGTTTAGGAAGGAAAATTTTAGGGTTAATTGTAATCAAACTAACAACATTTATAAATAAGAGATTAGTTTTGTAAAGAGAATTAAGTTTGATATTCAATTTTAAGAATGTATCAGAGTTATTCAAAATTTGTTAAACCATCTGCTATCGGGTCATTCATTATTATTTATATACATGCACTAAAGTGAATAGTGTTAAATGTGAGGAGATGCATTAAGAGTCTTACATTGAAAATGTGATGATCTATACAAGAGTTTATAAGTGGAGATAATTCTCACATTAAAATTGATTTTGTAAATATGAGTTTATAAGTAAAGATAGTTCTTAACTTATAAGTCAATTTTGCATGAATGAATTATCTCAATTTCCTATTCTAACTCAATAATCAAACCCAAATTCTCTCAAAATCCGTTCTTTTCTAAAACTTATTAACCACTTTAACCAATGACTTGGTTTGTGACATTATGAATATAATTATCCAAAATGAAAAATATATTTATAAAAATACTCTATTTTAAAATTGACAATTTTAAGCTAGATTTTTTTAAAAGATACTACTTACGTCCCTAAATATAAAATTTGTTTACAAGTTTATTCTTTAAGAGAGAAAATTTATCAAAGTATTTATTGTAAAGTGTAGAAAAAGAGATAAAGTAAATAGGGGTATTTATGTAAAAAAATAATAAATGTGTTTGAAAATTGGAATAGAGTTTTATAAAAAAGGAAAAAGAATTTTCTCAATAGAATCTTAAAATTAGGGACAGCAGTGGTGCCAAATTATATTTTGTAGAAGCGATATCTCAACTACCAAGTTGTCAAATATATTTAATTTAATATACAAAAAAGAAAATATTAATTGATGATATGGTACTTTAAATAAGGTAACCTTAAATAAAGTATCTATCATCAATTTTGATATCCTTCATGCCACGTCATAAAACGTCAATGATAAAAATAAAATAAGTTACAAATCATTAATCTATAAAATTTTCTTTGATACCCTTATTAGAGATGCTCTGAAATTCAATGCGTTAATTTTTGTTTTTTGGTATTAGTTCTCTGGTTTCTAAGAAATTTCGTTAATTTTGATTAACTTTTTGGTTGGTATTAATTCTCTGATTCTAAAAAATTATTGCATTTAAAAATCTAACTGAATTCTTTCGTAATTCATCATTTAGAAGAGTTCATTAACAATTTTAATCCAATGCACTAATTTTGTTTACGTCAACATTGTTTTTAATAATAATAATAATAATAACAACAGTGTGTGCAAATTAGTGATCCACATTTATTTATTTATTTTTGTTCTTACGATCATTATCCGGCTCATTAAATTGTTTAATTCAGTTCAGAGTAAATTCTAATATCAAATAATCTCAATCTTATTTTAACCACAGTTATAAGAAATCCAACTATAATCGATCTATCAAATTCAACACAAATCACTAGACTAAGGTCTCGTTTGACCCGACTTATTTTCAACTTTTCTATTTTTTTTAAATGAATAGAGAAGTATAAAAATAAATTTAGTCATATTTCTCCTTAAAAATATTAAAGAAAAAAATTAAAATAGTAAAAAATATAAAAAAGTTGAGTCAAACACAATTTTTTCTTTCTTTACTATTTTTAAAAAGATGAAAAAAAAGTAAAAAATAAGTCGAGTCAAATTGGACCTAATTAATGTTTAGTCAAGATACACATTTAGCCATACACCTTAATTGACAGAAAAAAGGTTTTGCAGAATTTGAGAGATGGAAGAATTAATCCTAGGATAAAAGTCAAGTCATTTCCTACGTACTCTTGAGAATTTGCGCATCATTTAAAGTTTAAACAAGCAATTCATCCAAATTTAATTAATAATTTTTCGTCAAAAAAAAAATCAAAATTTAATTAATATATTGACTGACTAGCCGCGCGTAATGGTGTGTTCCTTTTTTTTGACTATACCGGAATAATATCATATTTTTTCAATAAATACTCTTTTATAAATTTTGTAAAAATAATTTCACCAACCAATAGAGTCAGTGCCGGCCTCGACATTTTCGAGGTCTAAGGCAAATAATAATAAAAATAGACCCCTAACTATGGCCGTCTTATTTCATTTTAAGGCTTCGGACAAATTAGATAGAACCATTTGATGGTTAAATTTTTTAGTAAAACTAATGTTTTTATTAATAAAACAAATTAAAATTAAAAGAGTAATTTTTTATTTAAAATACAAATAGTATCACTAACATAAAAATAAGTTATATTGTAATAAATAATGAAAAAATACACCAAAAGTGAAAAAAATAAAAACACCTTCAAGTTAATATCATTAATTAAAATTCCAACTTAATTTTAAATTTTTTTTGATATAATAAAATTTAATTCTTTATTTTCAAAGAAACAATAAAATGTATATTTTTAAAAAAATAAAGTAGTGAAGTTATAGAGTGAAATCATTTAAAAATAGTTTATGTTTGTGTAATATTTTTTATTTTAAAATAGGGGATTCAATTCCTTCTCACAACTATATCTTTAATCTTTCATATTTATTCAAATAAAAAATAAAAAGCATCACCAACACTAAAGGAAAATAAAACAAAAAATAATCACAAGAACTGCCAATGAGGATCGAACTCACGCACTATACAAATTGCTACGCTACCACTACCACTAAACCAAATACACTTTTATGATTTTTTCCTTTCTCCTATTACTTAACCTAGTTTTTAAGTGCTAGATTTGAAAAAAAATATGAGGACCCAAAATATTGAGGCCCAAAGCTGTAACACAGTTTGCACAGGCTTTGGGCCGGCCCTGAATAGAGTTTACAAGAGGTAATAAGGTCATGCGTGAGTTTAATATTATCTAAATTCAAACTCAAAATAGCCACTCGAATTCAAATTGGAATCCAAATGATATTCGGGTATCAAAATACCACCCCGAATTCATATTAACAAAAGTATAAAACATACGGTAAGTTTAATAAAATTACGGTATACAACATGCTAACATTGTCTTCAACATTAAAATCGGAATGAAAAATAGTCTATAAAATTAAAATAGTCTATAACATGTTAATATAAAAAAGATAATTATATAATTTAATATATAATAAATGTGGTTTATTTCAGATGTGTGTTTGACACTCCCAAACTCGAAATATCGGATGTCATCCGAATTCAAACCTTATTAACTCGGGTTTTTAACCATTAATTCAGATTCGGATGGGATCCAGAGATTTGGGTTTTCTTATCATCCCTACCAACGAACCAAAAAAACAATTTTAATTGGACCAAAATGAATTTTGTAAAAATAAATTATGCAAAAAGTATCTAGTATCTCATTTATGCTTGTTTTTTTTTAAATTTCTATATGACGAGGGACGGGTCCAAGGGGTGGCAAGGGTGAGTTGTATATTATGGAGTCAAATATCAAATATTTTATGAAATTTCAAAATTTATCAAATATTTTATTGAAATTTCAAAATAAGCAAATATACTTTAAAATTATAAAACGTCAATCAAATTGTACTACGTTCTGTTTACTCAGTCTATTTCGACGACATAGTCGTTAACTGCACACGCGACCCTTGCTAACATGGGGCCATATCACATTAGAGAGAAGTAATTGATCAGAATACACGTTACAAAAGGGTTAATTGACTAAAATATGTAAAATCTGTGGTTAAATTTAACGATATTCTGGTCAATTAGCTCCCAATTTTGCAAATTTTAGTAAATTACCCCTCTCACTTGACGTTGCGCCACATTGACAGGTGTCACCACGTATAACAACCATGTCATAAAAATAGACGGAGTAAATGGTGTAAGGGCAATTTGATTGACATTTACAATTTCAGGGTATTTGCCTATTTCTATATTTCAAATTTTTTTAAATTTTAGGGAGAATTTGATATTTCACCCGTGTATTATGTATTTAAAGTTGTTATTTTATTATAAATATAATACCAATAAATGATAGTCTTAATTGTAGTTTTGGTCCTCTTATTTTCACCATTTTGTAGTTTTGGTCCCCTATTTTAAAATTTGACAATTTTGGTCCCCCATCCTATTTGTTAACTATAAATTGATGATGTGATATATTTGAGACGACATGCATATGATGTAGAGAAAATACCAACATCGATAAAATTGCAAGAAAATTAATTTATAACCTTCATTTTTTTGACAAAACTTATAACCTTCATTTAGAACATGTTGTATCACCATATTTTAGACAAAGTTGTTGATGAAATTGTACGAAAAATTATTTTATAAATTAATTTTCTTACAAATTTATCGATGTTGGTATTTTTTATCATTAGTTCATATATCACATTGTTTAGAATATATCACATCGTCAATTTATAATTAAAAAATAGGATGGAATACCAAAATTGTCAAAGTTTAAAATATGAGATCTAAATTGCAAAATAGTGAAAATAAAGGGATCAAAACTGCAATTAAACTTACCTTATAATTTATACGTATAGTTATTATAATGTAAAATAGTTTTAGTAAACAAATCAATGTAAAATAATTTTATATCGGTGTTATTTGATCTCTTTTTATATAAATTATAATTAAATTTTATGTGTTACTCCCTCTGTCTCTTTTTATAAGATCCCGTTTAACAAAATTGTATTATTCACTTATTTTGTTTTGACTGTATTTTTTAATAAAACATATATATAAATATTAGCATATAAAGAACTTGTTTGATTTATACCAACAAAAAAAAAAACTTGTTTGATTTGTTTTGATGAGTACTTTCAAAATATCAAGTTTTAATAATTTTTACTATTATTAGACAATTAAATATATTATTAGTGGTCAGAATTGTGCATTAGCATACATACAGTAGTCAAATGATGTCTTATAATTAAGGACATAGGGAGTATTTATTAAGAAACATAATCAACCCTGTTCAATTGGATTATGAATCCCCCTGTATACGACAAAAAATAAATCAATAAAGCCCCCCTACTCTCCAACTACTTTAACATTAAATGAGTCAATTATGTCAACATGACCTTTCATTAATACTTCATCCGTATCAAAATATAAGTCAGTTTGAGAAAAAAAATTGTATTAAAATATAAGTTACTTTGCATTACCAATTAAACATTTAATACTCTTTTCTTATTATACCCTTAACTATTTATTACTCTCTCTTCTTTTATTTCTATAATTTATCTTTTCTATATCATTAATGAAGCACAATTTTGTAAACTACTCCATCCGTCCCATTTCAAGTGTCGCAATTGACCAAATCACACACTTTAAGAAAAATGTGTAAAACAAAGAGAGAGAATATGAATTTTACTAAAATACCTTTTATTTTTATTGCTAGTAGACATTAGAATAATTAAAAGTAAATTTTTTAGTGTACATTTTCTCTTACCTAATGATTGCTTTAAGGGATAAAATAGTAAAAACTAATGTTATAAATAGTATATGACACTTATTTTGGGACAAACAATTTTGGCAAGTATGACACTTATTTTGAGACGGAGGGAGTAACTCACAATTTCTCTTTTCCATACAACAACGATTACATTTCTTAATTTGTGTGATATGGTCAAAACGACATATATTTTGGTATGGAGGTAGTAATGTTTTCGAAAAGAAATGTTGGACAATTGTAAATACTTCATCCGTTTTAAAATGAGTGTCGTTTTAGCTGTTTTTACAATAGTAAGTACTTTTACTAAATTAATTTTACCTTTTTCTTTGTTTTTTTGGAAATAATGTATAAAGTAATAATTAGAGGGTAGACATGAAAAATATTGTATTGGAAATTGAAAAATGACATTAATTTTAAAACAAAATTTTTGAACTAAAACGACACTCATTTTAAAAATGTAGGGAGTAAAAAATATGGATCACTATTTTTGTTGTCCCATATTAGATAAGGTTAAAAGTTAAAACAACATAAATTACTTTCTTTTTATTTTATTTCTATTTTAAATTTTTGTTACAAAAAACAAGAAAATATTCCAACTATAACTGAACAAACACAACGGATATGAAATATGTTATTAATGAGTGTATTGGTATTTATGTTTCAATTTCTCTCTTCTCTATTTCTCTTCAATCAAATAAAGGCTAAAAGTAGATGTAACATGTTAGGGGCTTCATGGAAGACTACGACCTAGGGTGTATCCGAACCAATCCAAAAGTAAAACTGCAAACTGAATCAATCCAAACCGAAAATCACAAAAAATTGTATTTAGTTAAAACCGCACGGATTGTTTTTCTACTAAACATGCGCGGTTTAGTTAGGTTCATGATTTTCATTTCATAAAACCGAACCAAACTGAACCAAATAGAACCAAACCGCAATATTTAACTTTATAAACTAGAAACAATCAATCTATTACACAATCCAACTTAACAAGGTCAATCCAAATTGAGTCTATAAAATAGTCGGTTGTCAAAATATATCATTTTACACGATTCAGAACTATAATGTTACTATTAAAAATTTGTATAAGATGTAAAAAAGTTTTAGGATATATGCAATTTCTCTATATATATTATATAATGTAAAAGTAAACAATAAAATATTAATATTTTCAATGTTTATTTTGTAATAAATTGATAAAATTGTCATGTTTTTTATATCTCGATAAACCGCGGAAACCGATCCAATCAAAACTGCATTGGTTTGGTTTGGATTGGTTGGGATGACTTTTTAAAAGTCAACCGAATCAAACCGAACGGTATATATTTTTATCTCGCAGTTAGGTTGACTTTTATGCTCAAAACTGAACTGAACCGCACCAGGATCACCCATTGCCACTATGAACACCCTTCTTAGCTAAAAAATCAACTGCCGCATTACCTTCATGCATTGCAGAGTACTCTCCCCCTCTGTCCCATATTATAAGAGAAACAATAAAAATCACACTTATTAAGAAAAAATAAAATATACCATAAAAAAAGTAAAATATAATGATAGAAAATATGTTTTTTTGAAAAAAGTTGTATGGAAAGATGTAAAAATAATTTTTATTGATTATAAAAAAAAGTAAGTGACAAAATAATTTTTTTTTGAAAAAATAAATGTTTATGTCTTTTCTCTTATATTATGAAAAAAAAAAATCTTTTATATTATAAGACGGAGAGAGTATGTTGTAAGAAGTAGTAGTTGCTTGATAGCCAAAGTCTATGAAACCCGAATACATAGCACGATACTGATATACGATATCGGTACGGTGATACGCGAAATTTTTAAAATTTTCAATACAATACGGCTGCGATACGTTATTTAATAAATTGAGTTTTAAAATTAAATATATAAATGCACAATATTTAAACACATAACTAAAATCGATAATGATAATCATTTAGTGTTCAAATTACTCAAAATGAACAAATAAGTGAAAATTACATATCTTAAGTACTATAAAAAAAAACATCATTAGTTCTATCACAAAAAAACATCACTAGTACTAAAAAAAAAGACATAGTTGGTTATCCATAAAGAATGTCATAATCTAAGTATCTAACATTCACTACTTAAGAGGAAATGCAGATTATATCGGTTTTCTCTCCTTTGTTTCCATCATCAAAGAACACTAATTATCCAATATTTCTTTGATACGCGTATCAGAAAAGTATCCGACACGTATCGATCAATTTTTTTTAAAATAAAATAAAATTTAATTGCCCAATACTTCTCTAATACACATATCGGAAGTATCAGACGAATATCGATATTGAATACGTATCAAATACAATACTTTGCTATTTTTAAAGTACCAGTGCTTCATAACCAAAGTATCTATGAAACACATTCATACCCTTATAAACATGATCAACCACACTGCTTGAGTCAGAAAGACACTGTTAAGAAGTTTTGTTTTATGTACATAATGCTTAGCTTAGTTAGCTTAATTGTGTGTAACCTTGATTAGATGGTACTTAGACACTAATTAGGCCCAGCTGGCACCTAAGTGATTGTATATAAGTGATTGTATCATCTACACTGTTCAATAATGAGAATTCATTTTTACATTCTCAGATTCATTTTCTCTTTCCTCTAACTGAATTTTACCGAACTCAACATGGTATCACTTGCTTAAGATCCATTCGCTTCCGCTTCCGTCGTGATGCCGCCGCGTGTAGCTCCTCCGCCGCCGGCGGATCCCTCCTCCGATCCTTCCAGTCCCTACTTCGTTCATTCCAGTGACGGCCCTTCCTCCGTCAAAGTCACACCTCTTCTCAACGGTTCGAACTATCATTCTTGGGCGCGTTCAATGTGTCGTGCACTCGGTGCAAAACTCAAATTCGATTTCCTCGACGGCACGATTCCGATGCCGGTTGATGCTTTTGATCCTTCGTATCGCGCTTGGAACCGCTGTAACATGCTGATTCATAGTTGGATCATGAATTCCGTTGATCCGTCAATTGCTCAATCAATCGTGTTTATGGAGAACGCTTTTGATGTTTGGATTGATTTGAAGGAACGTTTTTCGCAGGGTGATCTTGTTCGTGTCTCCGAGCTTCAGCAAGAAATATACGCTCTCACACAAGATTCTCGATCGGTAACTTCTTTTTACTCTGATTTGAAAACTCTTTGGGAAGAACTTGAAATTTATATGCCGATTCCGACTTGTACTTGCTGTATTCGCTGTTCTTGTGATGCAATGCGTATTGCTCGAAACAATCACAACATGCTTCAAGCTATGCGCTTCTTAACTGGATTGAATGATAATTTCAATGTTGTTAAGTCTCAGATTTTACTTCTTGATCTGTTACCTACCATGACCAAGATCTTCTCTATGGTTCTGCAATTTGAGCGCCAGAATTGCTCAATTAGTCTTGATGATTCGAAAGCTCTTGTTAATGCATCTGATAGCACACCTAGTGGTTCTAACCATGGACGATTTGGTCCTTCTTCTTCAGGTTCTAAGCGTTACTGCACCTATTGTCATAGGCCTAATCATGTTGTTGCAAATTGCTTCAAGAAAAATGGAGTTCCTCCTCATATGATGAAGAATTATCAAGGCTCTGCTCATAATGCTGCAACTGAGAAGGGTGATATTGGCAATGATTCTTCAGTTGCATCATTTGACACCAAAAGCACTACTATAACGCCTTCTCTAACTCAGGAACAATTCGACAAACTTTTGAGTTTAATTCAACCTTCATCTGTTAACCATGGTTCAAATTCTGCTACTTCCAATCAGGTTAGGTCTTTCCAGTCTGCTGGTCATTCATCAGCAGGAAAGCAAGGTATAGTTTCTACACTTTATTCTAATTCTTTGTGAAATTCTGGCGTACTACTTATAATAAATTAACAGACAGAATAATGTGTGGTAAGATGTGCACGCATTAACCAAACTTGCAGAATAAGTAACAAGGAAACAAATAATGAAAAGCAGTAAAGAACACAAGATAATTGTTAACCCAGTTCAGTGTAACCACACCTAATCTGGGGGCTTCCAAGCCAGGAAGGAAATCCACTAAATAAAACAAATTCAAAGTCAAACTCCCTGTTTGCACTTCTCACTTTGTAACTACCCGTATAGACTTCTACCTAGGTACCCCGTAGGTAAGAGAAATCCGTCTTACTTCCACTTCAAAACAAATACAATCAACAGAATTAGAGAACACTCCCCAAAACAATAAACATCACTCGTACTTCAAAGCTTTGAGTGATTGACAATATTCCTTGCTTAAAAGCTTCGGATTACAACTCAATAAACTTAGTCCTTATGCATGCATCTAGGTGACACAAGCAAAGGCTCACAAATAACAATTAACAAAAGACTCAAACCCTAAAATTCTAATCTTCAATATTGGCTTGCGTGAATATTAGGTTTAGTCTTCTCACATATATATATAGTCTTCAGAATCTTCTAGGTCTTCAGACAAGTCTTGGGCTTCAAGCAAATAATTCCTTGTAATAATTTTTACCCAAGAAATATAAATTTGAACCAAATAAAATATTCCCATGATTGGAAAATATTTTTTACAAATAAAATTAGGTTAACAAGTAACCTTGAAGGTTCATTGGACGCACGCGACTTAGCCTGCAAGCAAGCGAAGTAAAAACAAAACATATCTTTCAAGAAAGATATGGCGCGTAAATAAGTGTTCAGGTTCCGGACTTCTAATAATGTGTACACATGGTTCTACACATCATGATATGCACATAATGTCCTCCACATTATGTTTTGCCAAAAATGAGGCCAACACAAAAACACTAACAATCTCCCCCTTTGGCAAATTTTTGGCTAAAATAATTTTGAACCGGATAGACATGCCAGAGAGATATAAAAGACAGACTCCTTCACATTGATCAGAGAATAGAGACTTTGAAGGAGTATAATCAACAATTCACATAGTGGATTCCTTGTAGAAATGCTTACCAAAAAGCTTTCAACAATGAACATCAGAGGCACACAGCAGCGGATAAACGACGGCCTCACACAAGAAACACAGAGGATAGAGAAGTCCTCACATAGGTGTTTTAGAAAAATACACATAGGGCTTGACATGCTAAAAGTAGCACATTCGCATGTAAGCACACAATCAACAAGTAACAGGTAATAAGAGAGTCAAAACTCCCCCTAAATAACATCTTCACATAAGTGGCACTCCCCCTCAATAGTAGCTTCACATAAAACACGAGAAATATTTTCTCCCCCTCAAATCATGCATATCTCAGATCATGCAGACAATGAACATACTTCATAAGTAACACATTCATGCATAATCATGCAAACAACTCACAATCAACAATAAACATCTTCAATGTGACAAACACTGTGCCAACATATTTATGCACATCATAATTTAGACAAATAACAAATGACTGGTGATATAGTGACACTAACCATGTGTCAACACTTTCATGCACATCGTGCAAACAACTCATAATGAGTAACAATCAACCAGCAATAATAACAGCAACTACTACTACTTCAACAGCATCTTCATGACATAACCAGGTAGTAGAGAATAAAAGAGAATAAACAGCTCACATATCAGACCTACAAACTAACAACTAACATCTACTCCCCCTATTTAGACATAAAATTTTGCCAAACAGAACATACCATGTAGGAGGTCTTCAAGATTAGAGAGATATTGGCAAGAGAACAAACAAGCTAGCAGATTCTCATAGCAACAATTCATGGTAGATAATAAGAGAAGTGCATACCATAAGATTCATAGGGCACAGATAGTGCATAAGAGTGCATAGCATAAAACAGATAGTGCAGAGAGAGAATCAAAATATTCAAGGATTACAGACCATAAGCACACAAAGGTGCTGCATAATAAGATCCAGGGCAAATGCCCAAAAGAAGAATTAATAATCCAACAGAAACACATAACCAGAGCAGTGATTAAGCAGAGGGGCTTTCTTCCACTAGCTCTTCTTCATCCTTCTCCTCTTCTTCACTTTCCTCTTCTTTAGAATCAGCTTCAGATCCGGAGTTCTCTATTTCCATGTCTGCCTGTTCACCTTTATCAGCTTCTTCCTTTTCCAAGGCAGCAATAACTCCTTCTAACCTGTTCTTCCTTTCAGCTAGTTCTTTGCTGGTAGCTTTAAGCTCTGCAATCATATCAGATCTAGACAGGGTGCCAGATATGGATGAGCCCACATTACCCTGCACACCATCCTTACCCGAACTAGGAAAGATAACATTCAGCTTGCTACCTCTTTTCATGGCAAAATCACCTTCCTTCTTTAATGTGGGATGTTGGTCAAGCATGATTGCACATAATAAAGTAGGAAAAGCTATAGGCATTTTTACAGCAGTGGGTCTTTTGGCATGTTTAATGGTTTGATCAAAAATATAGTTTCCATGGTTAAAGGGAAAAGCCTTACCAACAGTATATATAATCCTTCCAAGAGCAGTGGCTACATTGAAGTTGTGATGAGTGGGAACCCAATTTGCTGTAGCTATTTTGTTGAGTACACTGTATTTGCGTATAAGCTTTGTAGCAGATAGCTTATCCTTCTTTGGCCATACCTTCACTTTGTTTCCTGTAAGTTCCTTACACACTTCATTATCTGTGACCTCTAGTTCAGCTTGAGGACCTTCACTTCTTCCCAGACACTTATTAACAATGGCAGGTGAAAATTCAATGCATCTTCCTCTAACAAACACTTTGTGATGTTCCTTGCTTAGAGGATTATCACATAACAGTTTCCCAGTTTAGTCACAGTTTTCATCATACCAACTTGCTTAATTAATCCCATAATTTCCTCTTCTTTCAACATGTCAGCACTCAGCTCTTGTTCCAACGCAATCCGTCTGGTACACACATACTTCCATCTTTGTGCGTTTTCAAGCTTGTGAAAGGAGACATTGTCAATCTCCACATCAGGGACATCAACAGTTTTCTTGGACTTCTTTGTAGTTGTGGCTACTGGAGAAGATGTACTCACATCTCTGGCCACATCATATTCTGAGTCAGATTCACTTTCAGCAACCTTCCTTTTCTTCCCTGTCGTAGCTTTCTCAGTGTTGGGAATTTCAACTTTACTCCACCTTCTGGGTGGACCATGCACAGTTGTTTTCTTTCTCCCCATAGAGACAGAAGGAGCAGCCCCTACAGTGGGAGTAGGTTTTTCAGCAGGAGTAGGTGCAACCCTTCTTTGTCTTAATCTTCCTTTAATACTAGTGGTAGGAACAGACTTCTTCTCTACTACCTTGTAATTTTCAACATCAATCAATTCTTCATCCTCTTTGGAGTTTTCAGCCTTCTTGTTGGATTTTTCTGATTCAGAACTTGAGGACAGAGATTCGTTATTTTCTTTTTCTGATTCTTCCTCAGACTCAGTCCTGTCATCAGTACCTTCTTCTTCAACTGATTTTTCAGTACGTGCTTCATCAGAAGTTTTTGCTGTAACATCAGCATTTCCATCATCTGAATATTTTTCTTCTTTGCTTACAGATTCATTAGACTCACCTTGTTCATCTTTTTCCTCAGTGTTGACAACTTGATCAGCATGTATCAATGATGTGTCAACATCAGGTACAACAATTTGCCCAGAATCATACCCTTTTAAGGATGTAAGCACATCAGCCACGAGTTGGCTTTTTGGTGATGAACCTTCAACAATAGGTTCAACTTTGTCGGTTTCAGCAACTTCAATGGTGTGATTCTTTTTGTCAGATCCAGCAATGAGCGGAATCGTTTCAACTTCCGCTGGTTTGCACTTAGTGTTTTTAGCAACAGTGGTTTTTTCTTGATCTTCGCTTTCCTGTGTGTTTTCAATAGATGAGAGATATAGACTTGTCATCGTATAAGCCTTCCTTTTAGGAACTTGTTTTTCTTCCTTTTTCTTTGTTTTTGTTTTCAACAAAGCCATTTTCTTCGAACCAGAGGCAGATACTGTTGGAGTTGATTTTGCTTCAGTATCGACAACGTTTTTATCCTCTATTTTTCTGGATCGAGTAGATTTTGATGGAGAAGGAGTTACAGATGGAGATTTTTGTGGTGTGGAGGTTGATTTCTTTGTCATGATTGAAGAATTAGGGTTGTAAACTCGTAAGCGGTTTGGAGTAAGGATTTGAATAGAGAGAAAAGTAGCGTAATGTGTTGCAGTGATGGGAAGAGTAGAACGGTTAAGGAAGTTTTTGATTTTCCCCACACAAATGACGTGCACAGATTGATATTGAAAAGTAACCGTTGCATGCGCCCTTTTCTTTATCTTCTCAAACTGCTCCTTTGGACAAATGCCTAAATTGTCCCTCAACCCTTTATCTTTTATGGGCCCTAACAACTTTCCAGTGGGCCTTTCACATATATTTTTACTTTTGATTCTGTTAGAGAGAATGAGATTTTTGAGAATTTTTGTGATATTTAGATTATCACAGCAGATTGTGAACACATCTGACTTCACATTTGTAACCTCCTTTGCAATGTTTGCTCTGTAGTTCGCATTATCTCCTGAATGTCTTGGCACATCATCTATCTCAGTGTTAAGATTGGTCTTACTCCTGATTATCCTCATTCTTTCCGAATTTAGATCTTCCAATTTTTTGAGATACAACTTCATTTCTTCAATTTTGCTTATAAGATCATCATAAGAATAATTTTCTTCTGGTGGGGACCAAGTGTAGCAGTCATCTTTGGACCTTAACCCTCTCATTATGATTTCTTCAGATTCATCTGTGATTATACATTCCATTTTTGAGAAGCTGGCTTTGAGACCTTCATCACAAAGTTGACTGATGCTGATAAGATTTGAATTTAGACATTTTACTAATAAGACATCTTTTATTTTTGGTAATCCTACTACAGCTAGGTCACCAACTCCAATTCTTTCAACTTTTGCTCCATCTCCAAATACCACATGTCCTTTAGAATGAGGTTTTATATTTGTTAGAAATTCTTCAACTTAGTCATGTGCTTTGAACATCCACTGTCAAAGTACCAGCTTTTTGAGAGTTTAGTATTGAGAGTTGCGACCAGTCCAACATACTTTTCTTTTGGTCTCCACTCTTTCTTTATTTCAGTTTTCTTGTGATGTTGTTGAGAAACATGATGTTTTGGATGTCCATATAGCTTGAAGCAGAAGGGTCTTAGATGTCCTTTTCCTCCACAGTGATGACAGACCCAGATATTCGAGATACTCTTAGATGTGATATTTGAATGTGCCCACATATTGTTCCACATCTTTGGATTATGAACTTTGGCAGTTGCATCAAACCTTATTCCTTTAGATTTTGCTGATTGTTGATCATCTTGAATTTGGTCTAGCATATTTGTGCCATTGTTCAACATTTTGATCTGCTTTTTCATATCATCCAACTTGGACGTGAGTTGTACCGTCTCTTCATTTAGTCTTGAGATTTGTGAGATATGATCACTTCTTTCATCCATCATTTGTTTGATATTTTGATCGCTTTCATGCAGCTTCCTGTAAGTTTTTTCAGCCTCATAGCACAGATTCTTGAAGCTTGTAGCCAATTCTTCATAAGTCACTGCTTCACTGGATGATTTAGTCTCAGCAATACTGCATGTACCAGTCAGTGCAGTAACAAACTTTGCAGCCTCTCCTCCCTTGTTTTCATCTTCTGAATCATCATCTAACCAATCAGCAGATAGACTCTTCTTTTGATTTTGGAGGAAGGTGGGACATTCTGTTCTGATATGTCCATGTCCATCACATTCAAAGCATCTTACTCCTTTGCCTTCATTTGTTTTTCTTGGAGAATTTGATCTTCTGACTTCTGTTTGCATGTTCTGGTTTGGTTTTCCTCCAAATTTCTTCAAGATTTTGTTGAATTGTCTACCAAGAAAAACTATCTCATCTGAGGTGTCACCATTGCTGTAACTTTCTTCAATTTTCTCAAGTCCTTCATTTGCTACAAAAGCAATGCCTTTTGTTTTCTTATCAGTTCTGTCATTGCATGCTCCTTCAAAAGTTTGAAGAGAACCTATGAGCTCATCCATCTTCATGTTAGAAATGTCTTGAGCTTCTTCAATAGCGATGACTTTCATGTCAAACTTCTTAGGAAGAGATCTGATGATCTTTCTACACAATTTTTCTTCAGCTATTGGTTCTCCTAGAGAGTAAAACATGTTGGCATAATCTAATACTTCCATTTGAAAATCATATATGCTACCATCTTCTTTCATTTTAAGATTTTCAAATTGTGTTGTTAGAAGTTGTAACTTAGCCATCTTCACTTTAGATGTACCTTCTTGATTTGTCTTTAGCATATCCCAAACAACTTTTGCTACAGTTTGTTTCTTGATAAGTCTGAACATGTTTTTATCTACTGCATTGAATAGGGCATTCAATGTTTTGTTGTTTCCATATGCAAGTTCATCTTCTTCTTTGGTCCAGTATTCTGGAGACTTTGGAATACTAGTAGATTTTCCATCCTTGTCCATGATCATGGGTGGTTCTCACTTCTTTAGTATTGATTTCCATGATTTATTATCTAAAGATTGAAGAAACACTAGCATTTTGGGTTTCCATCCATCATAGTTTGTACCATCCAACAGAGGTGGCCTGGTGACAAATCCTCCTTCTTTGTCTGTATTCCCAGAATTTATCTTCCCTAGAGCTCACCCAAAAACAGGCAGGGTGCCTGCTCTGATGCCAATTGAAATTCTGGCGTACTACTTATAATAAATTAACAGACAGAATAATGTGTGGTAAGATGTGCATACATTAACCAAACTTGCAGAATAAGTAACAAGGAAACAAATAATGAAAAGCAGTAAAGAACACAAGATAATTGTTAACCCAGTTCAGTGTAACCACACCTAATCTGGGGGCTTCCAAGCCAGGAAGGAAATCCACTAAATAAAACAAATTCAAAGTCAAACTCCCTGTTTGCACTTCTCACTTTGTAACTACCCGTATAGACTTCTACCTAGGTACCCCGTAGGTAAGAGAAATCCGTCTCACTTCCACTTCAAAACAAATACAATCAACAGAATTAGAGAACACTCCCCAAAACAATAAACATCACTCGTACTTCAAAGCTTGGAGTGATTGACAATATTCCTTGCTTAAAAGCTTCGGATTACAACTCAATAAACTCAGTCCTTATGCATGCATCTTGGTGACACAAGCAAAGGCTCACAAATAACAATTAACAAAAGACTCAAACCCTAAAATTCTAATCTTCAATATTGGCTTGCGTGAATATTAGGTTTAGTCTTCTCACATATATATAGTCTTCAGAATCTTCTAGGTCTTCAGACAAGTCTTGGGCTTCAAGCAAATAATTCCTTGTAATAATTTTTACCCAAGAAATATAAATTTGAACCAAATAAAATATTCCTATGATTGGAAAATATTTTTTACAAATAAAATTAGGTTAACAAGTAACCTTGAAGGTTCATTGGACGCGCGCGACTTAGCCTGCAAGCAAGCGAAGTAAAAACAAAACATATCTTTCAAGAAAGATATGGCGCGTAAATAAGTGTTCAGGTTCCGGACTTCTAATAATGTGTACACATGGTTCTACACATCATGATATGCGCACATTGTCCTCCACATTGTGTTTTGCCAAAAATGAGGCCAACACTAAAACACTAACACTTTGACTTGTCATAATGTTGCTCTTGATACTTGGATCATCGATTCAGGTGCTAGTCACCACATTTGTGCCTCACCACATTGGTTTCACTCTTACAGTGAAATCAATCCCATGATAATTAAATTGCCTAATGGCAATCATGTCACCACAAAATATGCAGGCACAATTGTTTTTTCTCCTAATTTTAGCTTAACTGGAGTCTTACTTGTACCTGATTTCAACATTAATTTGGTTTCTGTTTCCAATCTATGTCACAATCCACATTGTTTAGTTAAATTCACTGACACTTATTGTATCATTCAGGAACAAAAATCACTGAAGATGATTGGTTCGGCTGAGAGGAAAGATGGATTATACAACTTGGTTCAGACAAATACAAGTTTCGCTTCAAGTCAGCCCCATTCTTTATCTTCAATTTCTGCAAATAATGTAAGCTTACCTGACAGTGCACTTTGGCATTTTAGGTTAGGCCATTTGTCCAACTCTAGGATAGCCTCCTTACATTCTCAATTTCCTTTTATTTCTCCTGATTCTAGTGCTGTTTGTGACATATGTCACTTTGCCAAACATAAACGATTACCTTTTGTAAATAGTTACAATAAAGCTATAAAACCATATGATTTGATCCATTTTGATATTTGGGGCCCCATTGCGATTAAGTCTTTGCATAATCATTCCTATTTTCTTACTGCTGTTGATGACAATACTAGATATACTTGGATTACCTTGATGAAAAACAAATCTGAAACAAGAAATCATGTGCAAAACTTTATAAAGCTCATTGAGACACAATACTATCATGTTGTTAAACTTGTTAGAACCGATAATGGGCCAGAATTCATTATGCCTTCTTTCTATGCATCTAAAGGGATTATCCACCAAACCAGTTGTGTTGAGTCTCCTCAGCAAAATGGGAGGGTAGAGAGGAAACACCAACAAATTCTTAATATTGGTAGAGCTCTATTAATTCAATCAAATTTGCCTAAGCCATTCTGGTAATATTCTGTCCTTCATGCTGTTGTTATTATGAACAGAATTCCCACCCCCCTTTTGAATAACAAGTCTCCTTATAGTCTATTGAATAAGTCTGACCCTGACATGCATCTTCTAAAGGTTTTTGGATCTCTTGCTTTTGCTTCTACTTTACAAAGTCATAGGACAAAATTAGACCTCAGAGCTAGAAAATGTATTTTTCTAGGCTATAAAACAAGTGTTAAAGGAGCTATTCTTTTTGATATCCTTAATAAAGAAATTTTTATGTCAAGAAATGTGACACATCATGAACACATATTTCCTTATCAATCTCATTCACCCAAAATTCCTTGGGATTATCACCTGTCTAGCCCACCATCTACTCTTACTTCTGAAAATGATAAAACATTAGATGTTGATCATCATGAGTCCCCATCACCTACTCTTATTCCAACACATTTTGATAACTTGCCAACAACTCTTGACCAAACCTCTAATACTCAAAATACTTCCTTACCTTCATCTCAAAAACTCATTAGACAAAAGAGGGCACCTTTATATTTGTCTGACTATGTATGCAATAATTCATCTTCAACCTCAACAGAAACAACTTCTTCAGGTATCAAATATCCTTTATCTTCTTTTCATTCACTGACACAATTGTCTCCTTCACACAAGGCATTTAGTATGTCAATCACACACTGCACTGAACGTCAATCTTATGAGGAAGCTAGCAAATTTGAACAATGGGTAACAGCCATGAAGCTTGAATTAGATGCTTTAGCCAAGAATTGTACTTGGAAAGTTGTTGAACTCCCACCTCACACCAAGCCAATAGGGTGCAGATGGGTTTACAAGGTCAAGCACAAGTCAGATGGCACAGTAGAGAGGTACAAAGCTAGATTGGTAGCCAAGGGCTACAATCAAGTTGAAGGGATTGATTATTTTGAGACATTTTCCCCTGTAGCCAAACTTACCACAGTCAGAACTCTTTTGGCCATATCTACTATTAACAATTGACACTTGCATCAATTGGATGTAAATAACGCCTTCCTTCATGGAGACCTACAAGAAGATGTTTACATGAAGATACCAGAAGGAGTCACATGTGATAAACCAAATATGGTTTGCAAGTTACAAAAGAGCTTGTATGGTTTGAAGCAAGCAAGCCAAAAGTGGTATGAGAAACTGACTGCTCTACTTATCAAAGAAGGTTACACACAGTCAACTTCTGACTACTCATTATTCACACTGCAAAAAGAAAACGACTTCACTGCTTTGCTTGTGTATGTGGATGATATCATCCTTGCAGGAAACTCAATGGTTGAATTTGACAGAATCAAAATTGTGCTTGATACAACTTTTAAGATAAAAAACCTGGGACAATTAAAATATTTTCTTGGTTTGGAAGTTGCACATTCAAAAGAAGGAATTACAATCTCATAAAGAAAATATTGTTTGGACTTACTCAAGGATTCAGGACTCCTTGGCTGTAAGCCTGCTAGTACACCTCTTGATACCTCCATTAAGCTTCACAGCTCTTCAGGTGTTCCTTACAATGACATATCCACTTATAGAAGGATGGTTGGTAAATTGTTGTATCTAAATACAACTAGGCCAGATATTGCCTTTGCAACTCAACAACTAAGTCAGTTTATGCATGCACCAACCACCACACATTTTAATGCAGCTTGCCGGGTTTTGCGATATTTGAAGAACAACCCAGGCCAAGGAATATTTTTCAGTAGAAATTCAGAGCTACAGCTGATGGGGTACTCAGATGCTGATTGGGCAGGTTGTATGGATACTAAGAAATCTATATCCGGTTACTGCTTCTTTATAGGAAAATCTTTGATTTCATGGCGTGCCAAGAAACAAGCAACTATTTCCAGATCTTCTTCAGAGGCAGAGTATAGAGCCCTCTCTTCTGCCACATGTGAATTGCAATGGTTGCTTTATTATTAACAGACTTGAAGATTCAACTCACCAAAGTGCCAATCCTTTACTGTGATAATCAAAGCGCAGTGCACATTGCCTCCAATCCTGTCTTTCACGAGAGGACTAAACATCTTGACATTGACTGTCATTTGGTCCGTGAAAAGGTTATGAAGGGTATTCTCAAGTTGTTACCTGTCTCAACAAATGACCAGCTAGCTGATTTTCTGACCAAGACATTAGCACCACCTAAGTTTCATGATTTCATCTCCAAGCTTAACATGATCAACATCTATCATGTTAAGCTTGAGGGAGGGTGTTAAAAAGTTTTGTTTTATGTACATAATGCTTAGCTTAGTTAGCTTAATTGTGTGTAACCTTGATTAGATGGTACTTAGACACTAATTAGGCCCTAGGGGTGATCGCGGTGCGGTTTGGTTCAGTTTTGACCAAAAAAACCAGCCGAACCGCGAGATAAAAATACATGCGGCTCGGTTTGGTTTGGTTGAATTTTAAAATGTCATCCAAACCAAACCAAACCAAACCAATGCGGCTTGGTGCGGTTTGGTCGCCGCGGTTTATTGAGATATAAAAATATGAAAATATTATCAACTTATAACAAAATAAACGTAAAAATATTAGTATTTTATTGTTTACTTTTACATGAAATAATACGTATATACAGAAATTGCATATATCCTAAAACTTTTCTATATTTTATAAAAAGAGTTTATTTTTAATAACAACTTTATAGTTCTTAATCGTGTAAACTGACATATTTTAACAATCTACTATTTTATAGACTCAATTTTGATTGAGCTTGTTAAGTTGGATTGTGTAATAGGTTGATTGTTTATAGTTGATATAGTTAAGTTAAGTATTGCGGTTTGGTTCGGTTTGGTTCGATTTTATGAAATGAAAACCGCGAACCAAACCAAACCGTGCGGTTTAGTAGAAAAATGATCCGTGCGGTTTTAACTAAATGCGGTTTTTTGCGGTTTTGGTTTGGATTGGTTCGGTTTGCGGTTTTACTTTTGGATTGGTTCGGATATGATCACCCCTATTAGGCCCAGCTGGCACCTAAGTGATTGTATATAAGTGATTGTATCATCTACACTGTTCAATAATGAGAATTCATTTTTACATTCTTAGATTCATTTTCTCTTTCCTCTAACTGAATTGTACCGAACTCAACAGACACAACACTTTCTTATAGCCTGCCTGACTTTCAATACAAATTCAACCATGATACAACTCTAATATATATCTAAGTGGTTCACAGTTTTTCTGAGATAAGAACTAACCGGTTTTGCTAACAAAGCTTCCTAAAAATTATTGTTACCCGTTGATACAATTAAATTAAGTATTGTGGTTTAATTTTCTGGAATAGAAACTGCATAATAAATTGAATAGCACGGTTTAACATAAATGTGGTTTTTTTTTGTTGTGATTTTCAATTTGAATTATATTTTAATTTGTAATTTTATTTTTGGATTGGTTCTGATATGAACACCTCTAATTTAGGCTAAGAGAAATCAAAATGATGTCGTTAAAATATGATAAATGACGTTTATACATAAAAAATTTGTTATTAAATATTTATTGTGTTTTATTCGTAAAAAATTATGAGTTGTTTAACCCTTTCTTTTGAAAGATACATCAATCATATTTAATTTTATTTAGATTATCATGAAGTGTATACTCCCCCTCTCAACTGAATTTTCTTAGAGATAAGATAGAAATTACACCTTTGATTACATGTGTAGGGACTAAAATGGTTACCATTTAGACTAATTTATAATTGACTACACCAATCACATTTAAACATTATCACTTTGTTAGCAAAAATTTGATTTGCAACGACTTGGAGCATTTGGCGTACGGGTAATAATTTTATCTTTTGAGGTATCGATGTAAATGGAATTGTGTTATTGGACCATATTCGTTATTTCTCTTGGTTAGGTAGAATTCGTCCTGCTTTAGATATCAACTTCTCTGTTTGGTGTAGTAATCTATTAAATTGCTTGACTAAAATCTAATAAAATTCTTTTAAATTGAATAGTTGAATACCCCTTATACTTCTTATAATTCAATTTTCCTTATAAAAACAAAACATTGTTAGCAAAAACTCATGTTTTATAAATAGACAACAAACAATTATTCGAATCAAACTTTATAGTATATTATATTGGAAAAACTTTAGAAAATGACAAACCAAACAAAGCAAAAATAAAATAAAGTGTTTTCTAAAAATTATACTACTACACAGCACTACTAATTTATTTATTTATAATAAAGCAAAAGTACACTTTAACAAAAACCTTCACATCCCACCTCTCATCAATGGTGTTCTGTTTCTAACTTGGTGGTGCTTTACGCAATCCCATTATACCTTCCATCTTCCCATCCATCCAAATCCAAACCAACACTGTTTCTAATCTCTATTATTTCATTTCAATTCCATTATTATCCCTTAACATTATTATTTCCATTAAATTAAATTCACTAACACATATTCACACCCTTTGCATGAACCACCACAACTAAAAATCAATAACCCTTTTTTTAAACCCCAATTTTTCTCTCTCTGTATTTGTTTTCTTTAATAACTCACTTAAACAAAACCTTAGTGGGTTATTTTCGTAATTTCCATGGGTAACAGTGGCTCTAACAATCGTCGGAGACACGGTGGCGGTGGAAGTGGACGCCGAGTTCATCCACCGGTAACTCCTCCTCCGCCTCCACCTCCTGAAGCTACTACTAATCGATTTGTTTACTCTGCTGGTGCTACGCCGTATCAAAACTACCCGAATTACTATCCTCCGCCGCCGGCAACTGTTCCGATGCCTTTGCCGGCGCCGTATGATCACCATCACCGTCCTGCTATGGACCCAATGTGGGGAAGGTATCCGGCACCGCCACCTGCGCCTTATGTTGAACATCAGAAAGCGGTTACTATAAAGAATGATGTTAATATCAAGAAGGAGACACTTAGGATTGAACCTGATGAGGAAAATCCTGGGCAGTTTCTTGTTACGTTTACGTTTGATGCCACTGTTTCTGGAAGGTAATTGTGTTTTTTTTTTCTGTCTTATTTGATTATGATTTAAGAAGGTAATTTGTTTTTTGGTTAATAATAGTGCATCATGTGAATGATTAATTATGTGTATTATGTAAGGTTTTGGTTAGTTTGTTGTTAGATCCTGTCTGTAGTTTGTGTCTTAGTGCATGTTTGGAATTGAGGCGAGTTTGACGAAATCATAGTGGCAGTGTGATTTTGTTGAAACCTCGAAGTGTAGTTTTTGTCAGAATCACGATAATACGCTGCGATTATGTTTAATTTGTAGTCAACCCAAACATACTAGCATTATTCGAATAAAAAAACTTTAGCTATAGTTTGTTGTTGCGCGTATATTTTGTGATTTACTGAATAGGTTCATCTATGTGTTTCGAGGGTTCAGTTTCATTTGACAATACGGTGAGCTTGATTGAAAAGCAAAGTTAGTTGCTGCTAAAGATTGTCAGCATGTCAATTATCTTCATTTTATAATCAACATTGCTTAGAAGCATTCCATTGTGTGTGTTTTTTTTTTGTATGTTTAATATTTTGGATTTTGATCTGATCATGCGCTAGACAATGTGACACCAAGTTGGAATCTATTTGAGAATGTCCCTTGAGGTTATTGAGAGTGTCTTTTGAATTCTTTTATTTTATAGGGGGTGGCGATGGTGAGCTTATTTAATTTATTTTGCATGGAGTGTTGTATTTTAACAAATGGAAGCAAAACTATTTGGCACATGATAATCGCAAGTTAGATGAGTAACTGAGTTGAGAGAATAGTTGCCAATAATTCTGTCGTTAGTTTGAAAGCCATAGAGTGTATAATCTTGATGGCAGGGAAGTAGAAATATCAAATACAGACTTTGGTGTCACTTCCACTTACACCATGGCCAAGTTAGCAGCAGCAAGTAATACTGAAAACTGGTTTCTGTGGCAAGATCTATGGATACACTATTTACCTTTTGTTACAAAGTCTCTGAATAGTCGATTGAATCCATGTTTTACTTGAGCAATTTCAATTTTTTTTCAAAACTGAAGTTTAATATGAGTTTAATGCACATGCAATTATGTATATTCTGTGATATACTTCTTTTGTTTGTGTGATCTAACTGTTTGTTACCTTTTTTTTTTCTCCTTAACAGCATCACAGTACTTTTCTTTGCAAAAGAAGGCGACGGTTGTGTCCTTACCTCGACGAAGGAAAATGTTCTTGCACCAGTTACTATAAATTTCCAGCAAGGTCTTGGCCAGAAGTTTAGACAGCCCTCTGGGACTGGTATAATTTTTTCAATGTTTGAGGAATCCGAGTTATTGAAAGTGGGCGACAGGGACGTATATCCTGTAGCAGTTAAAGCCGACGCCAGCAATGACGATGGATCAAATGAAACTCCAACATCTGGTAGTAAAACAAACACAAACTCTCAAATTACTCAAGCAGTGTTTGAGAAGGAGAAAGGAGAATTTCGTGTGAAGGTTGTTAAGCAGATATTGTGGGTGAATGGAATGAGGTATGAACTGCAGGAGATATACGGTATTGGAACTTCGGTAGATAGTGACTTGGATGGGAATGACCCCGGAAAAGAGTGTGTTATCTGCTTGTCAGAACCTCGCGACACAACTGTCCTTCCTTGTCGCCACATGGTATTTACAGTTTCTCTTTTCTGATTTTTTTTTATTGCTTAACAGAATAATGCCGTCGTTAGCCAGTGATATCACTAGTAGTCTAGTACTAATCTATGTTGTTAATCTCAGATAGTGGCGTGTAGCGCCGACCCCCAAAAATGATATAGTGGGTAGTGGGATGACGGGTATAGTGAAGACTAAATAACCACGTACAAATTAAACATAAAGTCGAGAAACATACGTAAATACTAAAAATAATAAAATACACAAAATTAAAGGGACATTCATACTTATAATTATAGTAAACTTTGCCATTTCCCATCAAAATAGGTTCTAAATGAAGACTAAGTAACATTCCACAAAAATTCTAGAAGTACTCAAAATGACATCCCATCAAAATAAGACAAAAGCAAATTCTAAAAGTAAACAAAATGACAAGCCATTAAGTCAACAAAGCACTAAAATACAATGAAGGAAACATAACACTAAAAAA
Source organism: Trifolium dubium (assembly GCA_951804385.1). Lineage (NCBI taxonomy): Eukaryota > Viridiplantae > Streptophyta > Magnoliopsida > Fabales > Fabaceae > Trifolium > Trifolium dubium. The sequence goes on from OX638070.1 coordinate 14,322,730, forward strand.
CGATGAAGGAACAGAGTTGTAAGAGAAACAGAACACTTAGAATAGAAACAGAAATGAAGAAAACAAACCTTGTAAGAAAACAAACCTTCCAATGCATGTAGAGAGCTTGGAAGAAGAAACAGAGCAAAGCAACAAAGAGGAAGAAGGAACATAGCAGAGCAATGTTGAACTTGAAGAAGGAACATAGTGATTTTGAGAAATTAGCACACTCAAGGGTGCAAAAAAGACCGAAATACCCCCCAACATAACAAAATAATTCCAAAATTAGACTTTCCACAAATTTCCCCCCTTAAAGACAATAGTGGCATAAATATGCTACAAAACTTCAATCGCGCAGCCACAGATCCACTATTCACCCGCTATTCGCGGCTGCTGTGGCTGCTTCTCTAACTAGTGGTTTGCGGCCTTCTGGCATGGCAGAGAGGGTGGGTCGCTGCTACGCTATAGTGGCACTATGAACATCATATGTACTAATACTAAATCACTGTGAAATGTTAAATGATTTCCATGTTTTGTGCTTCCAAATTTTGTCAATCATGAGAATTTCATGTCATTTCTTATCATCTTAACTCTAAACTGATCACTGTTAAGTTTGATCTCAACTAAACAGTTGAAAACTACGTAATGTCCTGTTTGAATTAACAATCTAATTAGTGGTTGTATATAAGCTAATTATTTCTAGGGAAATGCTAACTTGTGCCCTAAGGACAAATAGAAAACTCGTATTGGAAATTGTGTGTTTCATTTATTACAAAGTTTAGAAAAAGCATTTTTCAAGATATAAATTCTATTTATAGAATCCTTAAGTTTTGCTTAAAGTTCAGAAACAACTTATGACATGTTCATAAGTTATGCTACAAACGTTAAATTAAGTTGTTTATCCAAGTAAGGTTCACGCTACAAGCTACTTTGAAGTGCTTATGAAAATAAGCTGGAAACAATATAAGAACACGTCATAAGTTGTTTCCATTAACTCTATCAAACAGCCTCACAAGTGCTAAATGTTAGTCGATATGTTAGAAATAATATAAAACCATTGATGTGGTCTTTCCTAACAGCTTAAGCTTTTGGGGTAATCGGTCATCTGACATAGTATCAGAGCCTCTATGACTAAATGGTCTAGAGTTCGATTCCCGCTCCTCTCACTTTCTAATTAAAAAGTGGAATTTAAGCATATGGTAGGTGGGCCTATGCATCATCCACGCTTCAAGCCCAATGGGCTCTTGCGTGAGGGGGTGTGTTAGAAATAATATAAAACCATTGATGTGGCATTTCCTAACTGCTTAAGCTTTTGGGGTAATCGGTCATCTGACACGATAAACTTAAATAAATTAATCCAAACAGATTCTTAATCCTTGATATACTTTAACTCAATTCATTTCTTTTTTGCAGTGTATGTGTAGCGGATGTGCAAAGGTTTTAAGGTTCCAAACAAATAGGTGTCCAATATGCAGACAACCAGTTGAGAGGCTTTTGGAGATCAAAGTTGGTCCTGAGCCTGAGACTGAGGACTGAAGAAGATAAACTGTTACTGACAACACAAGCTTCCTGTACAGTCCAAATGTTATTATAGTTAATGTATTTTACTTACTTTTATGTTTTTCCAATATAATAATAAAATAAAAATAGAAATTGGAATATATGCATGACATTCTGTTTGACATGGATTGGAGGGCATTGCAACTTGCTCTATAAGCTAATGCCTCCTCCTATCCACCATGCTTGTTTGATTGATTTCACTTCTAACTTCTAAATGGCTTCAATGTAATTTAATGTGTTTCTCACCTTCTTTGGTCACATGTTTGACTATAGAATTTATGAAACTGAGCGTGTACGTTTAATTCATGTTTGACATGGATTGGAGTATATCACTAGTTTGACTTATAGTTGAAAGGGTTTTATTCCTTGAGGGCGTGGAAATATAAGTATATGGTTTTATTTCTTTGACTTTATAGTTTGACTTGGGTTTGCTTTCACATGTGAATGTAATGAGTTTGTTGATCTGACTTGGGGTTGCTTATAGTCAAAAGATTGCTATATTAATATGTAAACTTTTTTTAATTCATGATATGATACAATCTAGATATCGAAAAGTTGTTTACATGTAGAATACAAATGATGTCTAAATATAGAAAATTTGCATTTACTAATAAGAAATATTTCTTCGAGAGCATAGCTCAATTGGTAAAGACATCGACATTTTATATGCAGGAGTCAGAGTTCAATCCCTTAAAACTCCATTTATTCACCTTATGATGGATTTTCTAGCTACTATACTACATGATAAAAAAAAATATTAATGCTTAAAATGTTAAATGCACAAGTCTTGAGAGAATAATTTCATTTGTCTCTTTAATGCCCTTAATGTAGAATTGTGTCTAATTCTTAACAACAATCAATTTTAATACAGTACTTATTACTTCGACTCTCTGTGATGAAATTGGCAAGATAATGAATTTGTTTTGGTGGAAGCATTTTGGTAGCCACGATAAAGGAATCCATTGTCTTTGTTGAAAAATGCTATTGATGCATAAGAACGATGGCAAAATGGGATTCTGAGATTCAATTATGAACTTTTTTATTATTTTGATAATAATTGTCAACTTTTATTTTAGCTAAGTTTGGTGCGCAAAGTTGGTGAATTTTAAACAATCCTGAATCCTGATAGTCTTTATGTGAGGTTTCACCAAAAAAAAAATTCAAGAATAAATTATTTTGTTTTTGATAAATTAAGATATCTTCGGTATGAAATTGTAGGGATTAATCCTCAAAGTAATTGAAATTTGTTTAAGATATTGACTTCTTTCAACAAATAAATTACTTTGTTATAGCGAATTTTTATTTTGTTACAACTTTATTATACCATTATTAGCTTAACAAATAGACTCTCATGAGTCATGAGTCATGACTAGGGGTGGGAATAATAAAGACCGAGTTAGAATTTATCAAGTTTGAGTCTGACCTGTAAAAAAATTAAAGACATGTAGTCTGTTAATGACTTGATTTTTTAAGTCTGAGGTCAAACTTTTCGAAAGTCTAGTCTTACTAAGCCTATTTCATATGACATATTTAAATAGACTAATCAACTAATTCGTCAATGAGATTATACTCTTTTTGATATTTCACATCATACTTTAGAGGATTTGACTATATATACATGATATTTCAAGTCTAGTTTATAATAACACATTTATATATGCCAAAAATTAATTCATTATAAAGTTCGTAGAATTAAAATTTAGTTCAAAATTTAATATTGAATGATAAAAGTAATAAAAATATTATTAATATTTAATATGCTGGTCAGATATCCCTAGGTATAGATAGTTTGTGACTGAAAAGTGGCAGTCTTTTCAGGTGGATGGTTGGGGCGGTTTCTTTCTAAAGGAAACGTTTAGGTTGATAAAGTTGGCTCTAAAAGAGTGGCATTCGTCTCACACTCAAAATTTGTAAAGTCGGATAGATCTCTGAAATCCCGTCTCTCTGTTCTAGATTGCAAAGGGAAAAAGGTTTCTTTGTCTAAAGCTAAGATCGAGGAGTTGTATGGGATCACAACTGACATTCACTCGCTTTCACGGTTGAATGCTAGTATATGTTGGCAGCAATCTCGGTCTTTGTGACTCAAGGAAGGGGATGCTAATACAAGATTTTTCCACTCGGTCTTAGTGTGTCGGCGGTGGGGAAATGCGATTAAGACCATTCAAGTGGACGGGGTCACTATGGAGGGTGTTGAACCTATTCGTCAGGTCGTTGTCACGCATTTCACAACACATTTTAAGGTCATTAAGTGGAGCGGCATGGGGCTTACAATCTCCAATTCAAGAGGTTGAGTTCGTCAGATGGAGGAAATTTGACTAAACCTTTTTCTAAAGAAGAGGTACATGAGGTAGTGTGGGACTGCAATAGTTTTAAAAGTCCCGGTCCTGATAGGATTAATTTTGGTTTTATAAAGGATTTCTGGGTGGAGCTAAAGGGCGATGTAATGCGGTTTATATTAGAGTTTCATCGCAATGGTAAACCTTTACAATGCTTATTCCTAAAGTTGATATATAGTCCGCAACGCCTGAATGAGTTCATGTCCATCTCGTTGGTGGGAAGTTTGATATATTGGTACCTAACAGGCTTAGATTGCTTTCTGAAGGAAAATTGAGATAGTTTAAGCAACATAATTCAAAAATTTTCCTTAAGATAATCCTTACGAATGAGCATGATATGTGTTTTAGGGTTATTACCTCTTGTAGAGTAGAACCCTTTGAATCAAGAACCAGAAGAGATCACGAGCGTTAAAGAAGATCACCAACGCCTCTAGCTAGTCCATACAAACAATCACCTACAAGAGAGTGCTAACTCCTTTGTATGAAGGCTTATAAGAATATTGAGAGAGGAATTATTTTAGGGTTTCCAACTCTAAAATATTCAAGTGCTTCTTGATGTATGTAGAGCTTTGCCAAGAGGTCTCTATTTATAGACTCTCTTGTCTTGGGCAAAAGAAAACAAAAGCCCACTTAGAACAAAGCTAGGGCGCGCGCCCTCATGAGTCTGTATGCTCATGTACGCGCCCGCCCACCATACACTATGGTGTACTTTCTCGTTTGATTACTGTAATACCCTTATCACATTGCACATTCCTCTTAGGTACACTATACCATATGACGTTCCTTTAATTGACAAAATCCATCTAGGTCACTATTGCCCCTCAACATGCTTTGTGAAGTACCCATCAACTGCCTTTATAATTATTCAGTTACGGACAATGTTAGATCATCAACAAAGCAACAAAGTACTTAACTCTACATCTAGGGTACAAAGTGATTTCGGGTCTAAGGGCGGCTTACACCATTATCACCATGAGAGTAACTTAAGACACTTCGCTTAACATTGCATGTAGTACTCTCATAGCGGGTCAATCAAGTATAAGTATTATTCCTAATATTTAGACCTATGTTAAGACTTGATAACTCCTTATCCTATGACCCATGAGATGCGATCGTCAGTCTATCTTCATAATAGTCTTTATGCTTTAAGGTTATCCCTCTTCATCTTAAAGCTCGACTACAAATATTTTAAGAGTTTAATAGAATCTCATGATTAAGTCACACTGAATATTTCTTTAAACGGACTATCTATTCTAGAGACTTCATTATTTTGGACTTTACAAAAATAATAAAGAAATGCCATATTCAAACTCCTAAACCAAATACTATGAAAATAGATTGGCTCTTAGGGCTTACTCCAACACTTTCGTGAAGGACATGTAGATCCTCGATGACATTCTTATTGAGAATGAGGTGGTAGAATAGGCGTGTAGGTCTAAAAAGGATATGATGTTATTCAAGGTGGATTTTGATAAAGCCTATGACTGGGTGGACTGGGGTTACCTAGATGATGTTATGCGGAGGATGTCTTTTCCGACTTTGGAGAAAATGGATAAAGGAATGTGTGTGTACTGCCACAACGTCAGTTCTCATTAATGGCATTCCATGTCCAACAACTGAGTTTCAGATGGAGATGGGATTAAGACAAGGGGATCTGATTTCCCTTTTCCTCTTTTTGTTAGCTGCCGAAGGGTTGCATGTGTTGATGTCAGCCTTGGTTAAGAGGAATTTGTTCACGGGGTATAATGTAGGCGGGTAGGATACAATTATGGTATCTGACCTTCAGTTTGCTGATGATACTTTACTAATGGGGGTTAAAAGGTTAATTTAAACAAAAGCATGTTGGTATGGGTTAACATCCCTAAGTCTTGGTTAAAGGAGGCTGCAAGCGCTTTGGTTTGTAAAGTGGGTAAGGTTCCTTTCATTTATCTTGGTTTTCATATTGGCGGTGATTCGAGACGTCTGAGTTTCTGGGAACTGGTCTTGACACGTATCAAAAATAGATTGTCCAGATGGAAAATTCTCGCTTCCTTTCTTCTGGTGGTCGTCTGGTTTTTCTTAAATTTGTTATGCCCTCTTTAAATCTCTTTTCATAATAAAAATTGGGAGGGTGGGGGGGGGGGGGGGGTGAGGATTTTAGAAAAACATCTTGGATTAGCTGGAAAACTATATGTTTCCGGAAGGCGTATAGAGGGTTAGAGGTTAGGCAGTTGAGGGAGTTAATATAGCCCTTTTAGGAAAATGGTGTTGGAAGATGCTGGTTGATAGGTGAGTCTATGGTTCAAGGTGTTGTCAGCTAGATGTTGGATGGTGATAGGTCGGTTGCGAGAGGGAGGGAGGAGAGGGTCTTCGTGGTAAAAGGAGATTGTGAAAATTTCGGAATGTGTAGCGGGGATAGGGGTGGATGGTTTGAGGAGGGTGTGGTGAAGAAGGTCGGGCACGGGAGGGAAACTTTATTTTGGTCGAATACATGGCTGGGTGGGTCTCTGTTGTGGGAGAGGTTTAGGCATCTATTTGACTTGGCTGAATACAAATCGGTCATGGTTGCTGAGATGTTCTCTTTAGGATGGGGGCTGGCGGGAGACGTAGGTGTGGAGGAGACAGTTGTGGGTGTGGGCGAAGGCAGGTTAAGTCTCCAAAATACTTGGCAGTGGCAACATAGTCCTGGGGATGGATACTCAGTTAGTGGTGCATATCAATTCTTGATCTCTTAGGGTTCGGTTTTCGTGGATGATGATGAGTATCTTATCAGGCAAAAACAGGTCCCTTTAAAGGTGTCTATTTTTGCATGGAGACTCTTGCGTGATAGGTTGCCAACAAAAACTAATTTGGTTAAATTGTATTCTTTTTGGTGGTTGAAGACGAAGCACGTAGATCTAGTTGTGAATCATCATAGTTGGTGGTCGAACTCATTGCTTTGTTTGGGTATCGCCTGATGTTGTTTTGACATTATTGTCTTTTGACTTTTCTTAGATGTAAACTTTCATAGTCTATTTGGCATATCTTGTGCTAAAGAGACTATTTGGTTTTAATATATATTATATCTCATTTTTGTCATTTCAAAAATAAAATATTTATTTAAATACGTTGGTCTAATAGACTTAAAATGTTTTTATGGCGGTGTATAGTCTAGTCTTTTTAGCTAAATAAATTTATAAAAAAAAATTGGTCAACTCAATTTTAAAAAACAATCTGATCTAACCTGGGCCCATATAAGCTAGGCCGTAGGCTCCATAGACCGACCTAGCCTATTCCACCCCTACTCATGACCAATATTTTAAAATTAAACCCCGAGTTAAACCGTTCAGTCAATTGAACTGTGAAGCATAACCATCTACAACAGTTCTTTAAACTGCTGTGAAACATAATCTTGAGGCCTCAAATTTGATTTCCTATTTGATTGTAAAACATTGCTTGTAATATATAACATGGAGTTGCTTTTATCTCTTAAAGTTCATCAACCTTCATTACTTCATGCATACTTTTATGCAAAGTACTATTAGACAACACATCTCACATTAATTTAAGAGTATACCCTCAAAAGTTTCATTATTCAATTGGTAAAGAAGTCCTTAAATTAATTCCCATGCGTTGGCCTCTGTCCTATAAACTCGAATAATAATTGATGTTCAAAGCATGCTGAAGATCCACCATTCTTTGCAAATAAAAGTTGGTAAAACTTACTACAACACACACCCCAATAACATTCATGTGCAAACCATCTTTGTTATGTACGGATCAATAAACTAGAAATATTGATATCCTACGGTAATTGCAGTACACACTAATAAATTCTGACCGCCAATCTCAAATGAATGACCTAAATTCTTTATAGTTGTTTCTGCAATCGAAACCGTCTGATTTTAAATCAACGATTCAAATCAAACTATGTCAAATGCCTTCTGCACGCAATCTTGATCATAAACTAGACACCCACCAATAACCAAACATGGCAACAATTTAATTTTCATTCATGAAACTATAGTCTATTTGGATCCGTGGTCATATCGATTTTGATACTCATCCAATCATAAACTATACGATTTATAGCTTCATCGTTTTTAAGTTACAATTAACATTGAGACGAACGAAATACAATTCAAAGACAAATTTAAACATTGACTTAATTCGTTCATTGTTTTTGTTATTATCACCGAAAACATTTTTATTTTCAAAAATATAAATAACAAAGAAAAAATAAAAAACAAGCATCAAAGAGTAATTTCATATATAAGCATCAAACAATGCTATGAAAAATTAATGGTGAAAAAGAAAATTTATTTACAATTACTTACTCAAACATTACAAAGCATGAAGATGTTCAATGCTTCATAATCATAACATTAACAAATTAGCATTAGAATTGTATCTTGCTAAATAAAAAAGAAATAAAAACCCTCTATCTCTACTAGATATTTGTCCAATGCTTAAAACTCACAAAACCAAAATCAATATCTCAAATACCACAATCACATTGCCTCATTCACTTGATGCATGCAATTCATTATTCCACCATTGATGAACAAATACACCATTGCTTCTAAGATCCTTGTAAATATCCATGCATCTTTCACTTTCACCATCTTCACTATCTGAGCAACTAAGAAACAATTCATCAACAAAGCATATAACACCATTTTCATTTATATCAGAAAGAAACTTCATTTCAAATTTCCCTGTATTCATCTTAAGAACAACAAAATCAGCATCATTCACAGTTTCTTTAAACCAAGCAACCAAATCAAACTCTTCTTCATCTTCGCCCAAATAACGATCCTTATCTTCTGTATCCGCAGCATTAACCTTAAAATTTTCATTCAATTCTGGTAGATAAACAAATGTTGCGTGCGGTCCTTTCACGTGTGACAACATTATAGTAAAATTGTAATGAAGAAAATAAACATTGAAATCTTCCTTATCAATTGGATATGATTCGGGAAACCAATCATACCCTCCACCAATGTTAACATAAACCAAATTCTTCTTGGTTGATGAAACATCCTTAAGCTTAGGCAAATAAGTGATTTTATTCTCATATGGTTTTTCCTTCATAAGTGGCTCCATTTGATTCATCAAAGGCTTAGTAAATTTCAGACTTTTGCAATCTTGTGAAAGATCATCATGATATAATGAAGATATTTTGTTTTCACTTTCGATTTCTGATTCTGATTTTGATTCTGAATTTTTCTTGAAAACAACTAGGCCATGATTATTGACAACACCAACATGAACAATAGTTGAAAATCGCAACAAGGACGAAATTGGTGAAGCAACTCTTATCATGTTAATATTGTTGTTGGAATAAACACCATCACTATCAAAATCCAAAAGCAAAACACCAATTCCATTCGGCTTAAGAACACGTTCAACTTCAAGAACAAGCAATGCAGGGACAGGAACTTTTCCAAAATCCTTCGACAAAACAAACTTGAACGAAGATTCGCGGTATTGATCAAGCGAATAAACAAAATTCTTCTTGTTTAATGAGATAAAAAGATGGTTAATGACATTTGAGAAACCAAGTTTATGCATGGTAGAAACAGCTATGTCTGAACCTTCACCAATACAGAGAGATGCAGCTTCAGTATTCAACAATATTCGTTGACTCATTATCTCTTTGACAACACTTGTAACCAAGTTGATTTCTTTTTTGCAATTGATTGAATCAAAAGAACCCCAAAAAGTGTTTAAGATTCTACTCTGAAACAAGTAAGAACCTGGACCTGGTGTTAAAGTGAGGTTTGAATCTTCGAACTCAACAACACAATCATGATCGTACGTTTTTGGAGCTATGATGGATCCAAAATTTATGGTGTGTAGTGAGAGAAGAAGAGAAACTACGGAAATAGCAGTAGCAAGAAGTAATATTCTGAAAAACATAGTTCTAGCTAGTGACCCAAAAGGGTTGTGAATTCTAGAGCACTTATCCATGGAAACTTAATTAATTGCTATTTCTGAATTGATAAAAGAGTGTGTTGTGTTGTTTATAAAGGAGAGATATAAGATAAAATTATAACTGAGTTAGAAAAAATATAGCTAAGTTTTTTTTTTTTTTTTTCTGTGACTAAACTAAGGTTTTTTTTTGTTAATACATATTTAAGGATGAATGAAAAGAAAATATAAGATGGTAACAGAAAAGAGAGAGATTTAAGGGGATGAGATAAGATATGAAAATCTATCTATAGTTTGTTAGGATTTTGTGTATAGAGGAACTGTTTTTGTTTTTCTAGAAGTTTGATGGTGTTGAATCCAAATTTGAGGCTTCACAAGAAGACCTGATAAAAGGGAAATAAAAGGTTGAGTTTTGGGGGGTGTGAAATAAGATATGAGGGTGTTGGTTTCATTTATGATGTTCTGAAAATCTTTTATTGAATAGAGATGGGTGGTGGTATCAGAAATTAAGGTTGAGTTTTGCTGCTTATCTCTAAAAAAAAAAAAAAAAAAAAAAAAGAAGGTTGAGTTTTGCTCAATCCATCATATGTTGAGTGAAATTGTGGGATTGGGTGGGGAAGTAGATCACGGAGTAGGATTACTATAGTGCATTCAATCATATCTAGATTTAAAATTTAATTTTATATTTAAAAAATAATCTAAAATAGAAATTTATACTCCTTCCGTTCCATTTTAAGTGTCGTAGTTAATCAAATCACAAACTTTAAAAAAAGTGCGTAAACGAAAGAGAGAGAATATGACTTTTATTAAAATACCTTCTAAAAAGTAGATTTTTTAGTGTATTTTTTCTCTTATCTAATGATTGCTTTAAGGGATAAAATAGTAAAAATTAATGTTATAAATAGTATATGACATTTATTTTGGAAAAAAACAATGTTGGCAAATATAACACTTATTTTGGGACGGAAGAAGTAATTATAACTGTTGGATCAAGTATAATCTAAAGTAATCTAAAAATAATCTAAAATATAGTGCAGTCAACTACACTATATCTATTTCATACATCGGACCACCTCTTGCCATATCCATATTCAGAGATTGAAATTTTTTTGTTTTGTTTTTTACACCGATTTAATTTGTTTCGGGGGAAGAGAGGGAAATTATGAGATAGATAAAAATATAAAGGTTAAATTGCAGGTTTGGCCTCCTAAATTTCACAAATGTGTGATTTTAACCCCTTAAGTTTTAAACGTGCGATTGTAACTCTCCACGTTTTCTAATTGTGTGATTTTGATCTCTTAAGTTTTAAATGAACGAATTTAACCCCTCAAGTTTGTTCCATTTTGCGAATTTCACGATGCTTGACTATTTAGGCCAAAATTTTCCTTACATATAAACTTTTTACAATATAAAAGTTTAGAATTAATAACCAATAATAAAAGTTTTGCAATAATAATCATACGTAAGACATATGAGATATGACCCTTAATTTTTCTGTTTGGTTATCTTTCTTAGATTTTTACGTGACAATTTTGATTAGAAAAACTCTAATATCTCATTGCTATATAAAGACTTTCTTCTTCATTTTTTGACAAAAAAAATAATAATATTCAGACATTTTAAATATTTAGTCAAAATATTTGTTAAAAAATAAAATTTAGTCAAAATAGTCAAAGTTTATGAAATTGTACAATTAGGAAACGTGGAGGGTTAAAATTGCACATTTAGAACTTAGGGGGTTAAAATCGCACGTTTGTGAAATTTGAGGTGTCAAAACTGCAATTTAGCCTTAATAAATTAAAAAACTAATTAAGTAGAGACAGATTTAGAGACGGAATATTTTTGAGATAGATCTTTATGTCTCTAAAATCCGTCACTAATACATATATTTTGATATTAATTTTGTCTCTAAACACTTTTTTCTGTTTTTAATTCCATCTCTAATAGAGATGAAATCAATTTTGTCTCTAAATTTCTTCGGTGTTTAAACTTTTTCTATTAGTGGGTGTATTTCATTCAGATTTCAAAAGACAATTTTGATAAAAAAAATCTTGAAGATATTAAAAGACTTTGTAAGATTGTATTGACTTTCAAAAAAAAATTTAAAAAACTTTTTTACAATCAAGATTTAAAGATAGGATTTTAACAGATTCTTAACATATTTCAATGGATTGTTAAGATTACAAAACTATAAGGATCAACAAAAAGGAAAACAACTTAGCAAACAAAATTATTTAGATGAATAAAAAACGAAAATAAAACCATTAGTAAAAAAAGTGAATACAAACATTATTACATTGTAACAAAAACAAATTATTACGTTAATTATTGAATAGTGGCATGGCAACGTGATTGAATTTTTTCTTGTATAATTTGTTAGAAAAGTGGTATATTTTCACTTATAAAAAATACTGTATAATATAATAGCAAGATAGCATATATAGTAGACGATAAGCAATCAACATGGAAAGCAAACAATTCGTGTCTTAAGCATAATGATGTACAAGAACCGGGGAGTATTATAACAATGTGTGAAAACGGTAGAACCACAATACTAATAAATGAACACTAATAAGTTGTGATCGATGAAAAGAAAACAATAGTCATTCAAATGTGTGACAGTAAAAAAGAAATCTTAAAGACCAAGTCTTCAGCATTTTGAGAGAGATTGTTGGATGAGACTATTATATCTATTTTCAACTAAAAGGTCTCACGATATCCATTCCACGAAAGAATTCATCAAAATTTATATACTTTTGAATACCACCAAATTTTGTTGAATACCAAGAGATTTTGTTGCCTTTGAAAAAAAAAATATTGATTATCTTGATTGAATACCTTGAACTTTTATTAAATTTTATGAAAGTCTTGTATATCACCAGAATTTTTTATCACAAAAAAATCTTTTAAAATCTCTTGAAATCCTAATCCAATATATATATATTCTTCTGAGTCTTTAAATTAATAGGCAAATACATACTTTTTAAAAGATATACTTTTTCTATCATTTAGTTAATTATAATAACTAAATAAGTTTTTATCAAATCTATTAAAAACACAAAATTTGAATTTTTTGTTACTCATAATAATAGTAAATATTTTTTAGTTTATAAAAATCTTGTATTCGAATTTTTGGATGTAGTATTTTAGAGGTATATATATATATATGAAAAGTAATTTTTTTTCAAAAACATGTATATGATTTAGTAGTAATAATAATTGAACAGAACATAGATGTATTTATAAATGGTTCTTAATATAACAAACATATATAGGTGTATTTTCTCAGACTCATGAACTTTTCAAAGTTTGTTATAAGTTATAACCAAAAAAAAATGAATTTATGCTAAAAACCATACGAAAAGTACCTAAAGAAATTCATGTAATTAAGTTTTGTTTTAAAAAAATGCTAACATTACAATGACTAAAGTTGAACTAGGGATCTATTATAAGATAAGAATTTCATTAGCTACTAGGACAATTGTTTTTGAATTATGTTTTTACACACAAACAAATTTATGTTGTACATTAACAAATTTATTATTATATCAAAGGTACAATACTCACTTTCTATTTTTTAGGATGGGTTGTGGCCCAGCCAGGCCACCCTCGGTTTTGTCACTAGTTATGTATCTGTTTTTAGCTCTTTTTTTTTATTCAAAATAAAAATATTCATTTATTTTCTTTTTATTTTATTTTTGAATTTTTTTTATTATATTATATATATGAATAAATAATTACACATGAATAAAAGGTAGAGGGCAACAAGCTGCGCCGCTAAACCTTTTTGTATAGCAAAACCTAATCTTTGAAAAACTACATTCATAGATCTAGGTGACACAACATTGCTATGCATGACTCGTTGGACTCTTTGCAAAAGTTCAACAGCCTCTTGTGCTAGAAAACCAAAAGTGTCAAATGCAAAATGTATAAAAACATGTTGATTGTCACAACATGCTTGCTCATGCTTGGCAATTTTGCTTGAAGCAGCTTTTAGGGCTGCCCGTCCCACAGTAAAATCACCCCATCCTAGTCCCACAAGTGGGTAAACTCCAGTCAAATCTACACAAGCATGTTTCCCACCTACCCATCCATACACCAGCAGATCCGCCGGGCGAAGTGTCGATCTCCTTCTTGTGGGTCAGTCAAGAAGTTAATTGGCGCCTCTTTCTTCACAGAAATTCTTGCACGCCTAAAAATATCATAAAGCACATCTCTGACCAAGTCATGTTTGTATTTGAAGCCTGGAAGCTCCCTACAATGAACTGCATGCTCCCCAAAAGTGTCAAGGCACGCTTTCCGACAAACAGGGCAAACCTCATCCTTAGGAAATAAAGGGATCATGAGACAGTACCTAAGAATGGTACGATACTCTACTGGGGACATGTGTTGGCCTAATCCATCAATGGGGAGAGCTAGGAGGAAGTCTTGAGCATGTGCCGCTTTCAAACACCCAAAAACGGCTTTTTGTCTAGTAGTCATGTCGAAATCAGTTTCTATGTCTTGAACAATCTTGCCAAAAAGGACACTCGCCAAAACGTGTTGGGCTTTTGTGGGGACGGTATCCTTGCTAGCAAAATTACTAAAGTCAAAAGCCGGAATCGTATCACGAAGACCATCCAAAGCATTGCCAAAATCAGAGTCCATACCACATACTCTGCTATCCCTCAGTATATGATCTTGCAAAATCCAAGATTGAGCCCTGGAAGCCACAAAGGCATATGAAGTGGCCTCTACCGCTGAATACAAACCTAACCCTCCAAACTTTATAGGTAAAGAAGCAATCCTCCATTGGAGGTCTCCAAGGAATGGGCCTCTCCCCACCACAATGTCTTCAATCGCTGCTCGCAACTTGTTATCAAACAGAGTAGACGCCTCCTTCATATAAATTGGTTGACATGTTCTAAGCCCAAAAAAGAGTTTAGCGATACCCATGCATGACTGAAGTAGGAGAAGCTCACTTTGTGGGTCTCTCAACTGAGGCAGAAGATGCATTAGCTCGACAGCTCTAGCAGCTCTTTTCATGGCCACATCTTCAATAAAACCTTTATCTCTACTAACAGCCCCTCCAAGCAATTTCACCCCCGACAACGGCCTCTCAATGTCAGAAGGGAACAACCCTTTAAGAAGTTTTCTTCCATCACAAGAAAGCCAAAATATCTCTATTTTACGAATATTCAAATGAAGCCCCAATCCTGGACCTGTCTCTCTAATAATATCAAGGGCTTTAGCCTTTTCCACTGAATCTCCTATGATAGTCCCATCATCAAGATACCAAGCATGAAAAAGAAGCTTACAATTGTCTCTAATTTTATGACTGAGAGGGTGTAACATAAGAGCGAAGAGGAGTGGTCCCAATGGGTCCCCTTGTTGCACTCCAGTGGTTGACATGATATACCCATCCCCAAGGTACAACCTTGCTGCATGACCATAAAGAAACTCAACCCACAAAGAAATAGATGGACATCTCGCTCTTACCTCTTGTAACAGCGCCAACCTGTCAACCATGTTAAAAGCATTCGAGAAGTCCACTGCGAGCATAGCAAAAGAACCATCTTCATGTCGCTGGTTCAGTACCCTGTTGGCGCTGTGCAGAACAGGCTCTGCACCGCCTGATATTCCAACCCCAAATTGGAAATCATTGAGATACTTAACCACATATTTCCTAACTCCTTTCATAGCGACCTTGGATACAAGACGCCTTCAAATAGTGCCTACTGCAATAGGTCGAATCCCACCATCAGACTTTAGTAATGGGGTCAAGGGTGCAGAAGCTACAAATTCAGACAAACAGCTTGGGCATTTGCCTCCAAGCCATAAGTTAACCACTGGAGTGATAGCATCCAAAAGGTCTCTGGCCACCAAAGATCCTTCTCCACACATTGCATCTAATAGGTGTTGGGCACGCAACCCATCTCTACCACAAGATGTCCCTTTAGGAAACGATTGAATACACTTGAGAACCGTGTCAGCTTCAACCACAAGAGGAGCTTCAGCAAACATGGTGATCGGCATAGATGGAGGTGGCATGTGAGGGTGTTTTTCTCCCAAAGCCTTCATGGTGGCTTCATTATATGGGGCCACCCCGGAAGATCCTAACACCTTCACAGCTGCTGTAAAGTGTCCATCTGCAACTTTACGGAGACACTGCCTGATGTTAGTTTTCATCTTGTTATTTTCCTCCTCAACATTATCCCGTCTATCACGTATACTATTTTGGCCATAATTTTCCACTACATTATCAACTAATTTGGCAAGACCATCTGATTCTCTCCATGTGGCAAGGACTTTCTATTTCCAGACCTCCGATCTTGCCTAGTTTGAGGCTTAACCACCTCTAACGTGCACCGAGGAAGAAATAACAGTTGAACCCAAGCAGCTACAAAATCGGGCGTAATGATCACCTTATAAAGGACTTCTTTCAATACCTGAGAAAATGCAAGACGACAACTGTGAGGTATACTCTTCACAGTTAAGATAGGTATTTCAAGAATTCTCTCTAACAATCTTGCATCCAAAATCAATTTCTCTTTAACATCAAGAGTATCGAGGCCATGTGTTGATGGTTTTAAGATACCTATTATGTGGCTCGCAACCTCTCTTGTCGTAAGAGTAACACGAATCAAACCATCAGAATGAGGACATCCTCGGATCAAGGCACGAATACTCATACACTTCCCACACATCCATTGCCCAAGCACTCTAAGGGAATCCTCCACCGCCAAAAATAAACTCAAGTAACTCTCAACAGCTTCCCGTATAGTACTTCTTCGCTCATCATCACATAGGTGTAGCGTCTTAATATGAGCCTTCAAACAAGCGAAACCCTTACTTCCATCCCTACCATCCGGGCAACAATGGAACCCCCGAAATGGACAATGAAAGCCTCTTAATTGAGTAGAACTCATTGGATAATGCACAATTGTCAAACAAAGTTGTTTCAAAAAACAATGTATGATTGAGAAATTTTATCAAACATGTGGTGGGCAAAAATTAAGAACCAAAAAAAGAAGAAGAAAAACCATGTAATGGGAAAGGAGAAACCACAACCAATAAAATCATTGACATGTGAGATAAAACAAACCTAACTAAATCATACAATCATGACCAACTAACTTACCAAATGGGTGATGAATTTTTCAATAAAGGAGAAATTTAGGGTGGAGTTTTGGGTTGTAAGAGCAATGGAAATGGAAGAGGCATGTACGGAGAAGTGGCATAGGTGGGTTTGAGTTGAGAGAGAGGGAGAGACGGGTTGGGATGGGGGAAGGGGTGGAAGCATGAAGGGGTGGGGGTTACGGGGATGGGGATGGGGAAGGGGAAGGGGATAGGGGATAGGTGTAGCGTACATCGATCGAAATCATAACATATTCAATTTCACTAAAAACTAAAAAGGATGAATCTACGAACATCCTCACAGCATCCGAGTTAATAGCATAATACGACCTAATTACAAAGCCTACAATTGATATGACAACCTTCAGATGTCTGAAACGGTCATGCTTCCGGATCTTGAACATTGAAAACACTAAAGTCATTGAATCTGTTTGAATTTAGATAGAGCGAATCTGCAAATTTGAACAAACAAACACCGTACAAAGACGGGAAATCAAAACACCGTACAATGACGGGAAATCAAAATAAACACCGTACAAAGACGGGAAATCAAATAAAAAAACTCTACAACACTAGACAGAGAAATTAGGAAGAAGAAAACTCAACCAAAACCCAAAAAAATGTGAAAAATTACTTATTTTGGGGTGATTCCAGATCAAAATAGATCCTCAATCACTCCTCTCTAAGAGGATGAACAAGAAAAAAAAAACTTTAAGAAAATAGATTTTGGGGGAGACGGCCTATATTTTGTTGGTTCAATTTCGTATTTGAATCGTTTTTAGCTTGTATTTAGTTCATTTGTTTCACAAATTAAATTCGTTGAAGTAATTTTCAAATTGAATTTCAAACTATGTTTGAGTTGGTTCGACTTATTGACCACCATATCTATCTGCGGACAAAATAAGGTTTTTTTTTTAACAAGTGGTAGTTGACTAAGTTTGATTTCATTTTGATTTTAAAACATTACTTACTGTTTATTACTCCCTCTATTCTATTTTTTATTTTATTTTAATACAACACTAATCTCTTTTTTGTCCTAGTTCTATCTAATTTTCACTTTATTATTCTCCACTTTATATTTATAACAAATGAAATAATTAACCAATAATTATGAATAATTTGCTAAAAGCACGTTTCTTTTTATTTCAATATTATTTTTAATTCATATGAAACGGTCAAATATGACCTTGTCGTGTTGACTGATTTGTAGAAAGTTTACGAGTTGAGACTTATCTATCTAGTTTCTTTTTCTACCGTCGTCCCTTCAAGTTTTGACTCAAGAAGCTGTTATTTGAATTCTGATGGCCTGATCACTTTTGCTTCGAGATCGGGAGTTATGTCTATAGTGACATTTTTTTAGGCCAGGTTCAGGCTCTTTGGTGGTTAGGAAGTTGATGAATGTCTTATGAGAATAAGATTAGAAGTTATCATGTCTTAAGTAGTATAGGTTTTAGTTTTTCATTGATATACGTACCGGTTATATTCGACACATTTATTTTGTAAACTCTCTTTTACTTTTACCGGTTTATGCTCGTTTTGATCAGAAAATTGATTTTATTAATAATATATTTGCCGTTAGAAAAAATCTCATCACTTATCATGGGACGAAGAGAGTAAATGCCGCAAAAACAGTTGTTTTTATCTTACTGTTCACAATGCAAATTATTAGTCAACAATCTTATATTATTTGTTTTAGAAAAATAGTAACAAGTGTTCTTAAAATACTTGTTAAAAAAATATATAATTTTAAAAGTAGTGCATTAAATATCTTAAAATTTAAAAAATAAGTATTTTTCACATAAAATTTACTTTTACTTCCATTTTATTTAGCATGACTTTTTTTAAACGATTAATTACTTTATGACCCTTTAAGAATTTATGAGGGAATGTCCACACAATAACCAAAATATAAATAATAATGAACAACAATTAACATATATGTTAATGTTACAACCTAGGATGTCAATTTTGAGAAAAAAGTTTTAGGGATTTTTCGATTTTGAGAAAAACAAATTCTCAATTTGTTTACAATTTCAAGAAAAAAAGTTTTTGAAATTTCAAGAAAAAAAGTTCTTGAAATTTTTTTCAATTTCGAAGCGTGAATTGAAAAACAACACGAGAGAAGCATAAAATTAATGGTAGAAAATTTTACAATTCTCACTAATTAAAGGGTATTTCAAAATCCCTTATTTTGGGAAGAGTAAAATAATTTACAAAATACTTGAATTTTGAAAATGCTTCAAATATTTTATCCAAACAATATAATTTGGTGCAAATCATTTAAATTTCTCTAAAAAGTTGCTTTCTCTCAAAATATTCCTTCATCCAAACACACTATTAGGTTTATTTATTTTTTCGAGAAAACACTCTAAGGTTTATTAAATTTAAGGATTTTGATTTTTGACTTTAAAAAGAGATTGAGGAAAACATAAAACAAAGATTCATGTTACTTGGAGGTGAATTATTTGAGTGAAAATTGATTTTGATTTAAGAAAAAAGATGATGATTAATATGATGATATGAAGATGGCTTTTTCTAGAAAATAAAAACTAAAATCTTACAAATAAAAAGATAAAAGATCGAAATAGAAAAAGAAAAAAAAAAGAATTAAAGTGTCACAAATAAATAAAATAAATAACCTCAAATATAACTTTATAACTTTGTCATATATAAGCATCAAATAAAGATAAGAAATATTAATGAAGAAAACTAAAATTTATTTACAATTACTCACTCAAACGTATACAATGTATGAAGATGTTCTATGCTTCCTAATCATATCATTAGAATTCTGTTATACCCTAAACAGAAAAAATAAAAAATATACATCTCTACTAAATATTTGTTCTATAACCAATGCTTAAAACTCACAAAACCAAAATCAATATCTCAAATACCACAATCACATTCCTTCATTCACTTGATGCAATTCACTATTCCACCATTGATGAACAAAGACACCATTGCTTCTAAGGTCAGTGTAAATATCCATGCAGCTTTCATCATATTCACTCTTTGAGCAACTAAGAAACAACTCATCAACAAAGCATATAACACCACTTTCATATATATATCCCAAAGAAACTTCATTTCAACTTCCCCTGCATTCAACTGAAGCACAACAAAATCTGCATTCTTCACAAGTTCTTCAAACCAAGAAACCAAATCAAACTCTTCCTCCTCCATATATTCATCCACCACATTATCCTGAAGTTCCTCATATTTTTCATTCAATTCGGGACAATAAACAAATGTACCGCGTGCTCCTGTCACATGCGACGACGTCATAAAAGAAACGTCGTGGTGAACAAAATAAACATCAAAATATTCCTTATCAATTGGGTAAGATTCAGGAAACCAATTATTCCCTCCACCAATGTTAACATAAACAAAATTCTTCTTGGTTGAAGAAAGATCCTTATACTCAGGCAAATAAGTGATTTTATTCTCATAGTCATATGGTCTTTCCTCCATAAGTGGCTCCATTAGATTCATCAAAGGATTAGCAAAGTTAAGACTTTTACAATCTTTTGAAAGATCATCATAATATAATGAAGAGGTTTTGGGAGCTATGATTGATCCAAAATCCACCATAGTGGGTAGTGAGTAAAGCAGAGAAACAATGAAAATAGCAGAAGCAAGAAGTAATATTCGGAAAAACATAGTTCTTGCTAGTGATGACCAAAAAGGGTTGTGAATTCTGGAACACTTATCCATGGAAACTTAATTAATTGCTTTTTTTCTGAATTGATAGAGGAGTGTGTTTTGTTGTTTATATAGGAGAGATATAAGATAAGATTATAACTGAATTAAAAAAATATAGCTAAGGTTTTTTTTTTTGATAAAGGTAAGGTTATTTTTTTGTTTTGTTTTTGTTTATACATATTTAAGGATAAATAAAAAGAAATTTAAGATTGTAACAGAAAAAAGAGAGATTTAGGGTGCGTTTGTTTGAGATTAAAATAAAATAGATTTTTTTAAAAAAATTTATTTTTAAAAAATAGATTTTTTTTGTAGAGATTTTGAAAAAAATCTAAAGTTGTTTTGTATTTGTTTACAATTATAAAAATCATTTTTGAGAACAAACATATGGTTCATGTTGTTTAAAAAAATAGATTTTGAAAAAAGCTATTCAAAATAGCTTTACATTTTGAAGGAAAAAATAATTTTTTAAAAAAAATGATTTTTAAAAAATCTGAAACAAACGCACCCTTAAGCAGATGAGATAAGATATGAAGATCTATCTAGTTTGTTAGGATTCTGTGTATTGACTATTGAGGAAATGTTTTTTTTTTTTATTATTGAATGGAATCAGAAATTGTAAGGCTTAAGAAGAAATTAAAAGAAAAAGAAAATTAAAGGGTTAAACATTCATGTATGGGCAAAATTTTGTTTTCATATCGATTTTAATTCTAAAAAAGTCTGTGAATCAACTAAATTTTTTTATTTTAGTCCCTAAAATAAAAAACTGCAGGAAAATTTATAGAAAAATCTGCAGGAAACTTGCAAACTTTCCTGCAGATTTTAGTTTTAAAGACAAAAAACAAAAGGTTTAGTTGGTTCAAAGACTTATTTTGAATAAAAGTTGATACATGAACTAAAACCAAAATTTCGCATAACTAAAATGATGTTTAAGCCAAACTTAAATGTGGATGTCATCCCCATTTTCAATTTTGTAAAATTTTAATCCTCCTATTTAAAAACTACTACCTCCGTTCCTTTTTACTTGTCGTTTTAGAAAAAAATATTTGTTCCTTTTTACTTGTCGTTTTAGCAATTTAGGTTATATTTTGCCTATTATATCCTCCTTATTATTTTATTTTATTGACTAAATTTTGTATAATTGTTTTTGTTGAAACAATAAAATCTTTTTTATTGTATACAAATTTTGTTTATTTTTAAATAAAGTTTGTTACAATTTTTTTGAAAATAGATAATGTTTGTGAAAAAGAAGAAATTTATTGGTGGATTAAAAATATGATATATTTAAAAAAAAGCATACTAGGAAAATAAGGTGCAAATATATACCCCTCCTATTTTGGTCTTTTTTTTCTAAAACGACAAGTAAAAAGGAACGGAGGTAGTAACTTTTTAATTCATCCTATTTTAAAATCTAATATTTTGGTCCCTTATATTGAAATTTTTGTTTAATGTATTCCATTTTCGTTTGTAAAAATAAATTGCTGAAATATTACATATTGTTGGATATAATATCTACAATAATGTAACCAAAAAAACAATCCTAAAGTAAAAAATTGAATGCCATGTCATAATTTTATATGATTTATATTTAAAATCAATTTTATCTATAGATTATTATACAAAAAAAATTGTGAATAAAATATTGTACTCAACAAATAAAAGTTTGTTAAAAATTCACCAACTAAAATATCTACAACTCTTTCATGTAAACAATATTTTAAGTTATTTTTTTGTAGAAAAGATCCGTTGACTTCAGGGGTAACACTGAGATGAGTTGCTCCACTTAAGCCCTGATTTTTAAGAAGGGAAGGGGAGGTAAAACATAATTAAGTATGTTCGACAAAATTACCCTCATTGTTGAAATATTAAAAATTCAGGTTTTTTTTTACATCAACAAAAAAAATTAAGTTTTCTACTCAATATAATTTTTTTTTGGTTATATATCCATTAAAATTTTTTTGACATAATATATCCATTATAGTTTAATCTTTATTTTGAATTTATAAAGTTAAGGATAAAAAATTTAACTACTCCTCTTCTCTGATTAAAAAGTTGAACCAAACATAAATTTTTTAAATTTCACCTCCCCTCTAAAATCTCAAACCAAATAGGGTCTTAATATCTTATTTTTCACGATAAATATCACCAAACCAACAATTAGACTAGACTCATCACCCTCCACTTAGACCGGTTCAATAACATATTCAATCCAACAATTAAACTAGACTCATCACCCTCCAATTCCCGGTTCAACCGGCCGGGATACAAAGCATAGTATGTGCTATGATCTAGAGTAGACTTAAAAATTTAAAAAGATTGATCCCATGCATTATTGTTGATTAAGAACCATCAACCAAGCATACGTTTACTTGATTATCCAACAAAATCAAGTGGATGACCTTAATCACATTGTGTTCCACAACTATGATTAATTTTGTCATGTGTGGATTTGGTCATCTTGCACATCAACAAGTTTCTTAATGCTATCACCACCACCACCTTCATCTTTACCGCTGATTATGACTAGTTGGCCATCTTGGATCTTTTTAGAGATATCTACTGCAGGAGCTAGTACTTGAACTTGAGCTATGGCCTCGGCGAAACCCGCAGCAAAGTCACCAGCAGCCTTCACCTCATTCATGATGGCCGCTTCCAGATCAATGTTGGTCTTTTTCAAATTGACCACTTCTTCTTGCAAGGAAGCATTGTGTGTCTTCAACTTCTCCACCTCGAACTCTAGACCCTTCACTTGCAGCTTTAAACCCTTGTCATCAGTAGATTTTGCCATCTTCAACCTCTCATTCTCTGACCTCAAGTCTTTGATTTCTTGCTCAGCATCACCAAGATCATCCAACCTTTTTTGCAGCGCCTCCAAGTCTTTCCTCGCCATCTCCAACAAGTAGTCTCTATTGGAGGTCGTCACATTTGCAGAAACATTTTGCACGAACAAGGATGCTGTCGATTTCCTATCATGAGTAACCACCCCAGGAACTTGTTGTGAGGTACCACCTTCCACATCTCGTTTCCTCTTCAAAGATGCAGATAATGAACTCGATTTATCTTTAAATGAAAAAAAAAAAGATTGTCAGGATTTAATGAAACAGGAGAAGCACAAAAGTCAAGGTACTGACATAAAGTTTAATGATATTTGAAAGAATATGTGACAGTATAGTCCCAATCTATGAAGCCTAGATACTGACACGGAGATCGGACACGACACGAACACTGACACGTCGACACGAATATTTTTTTGAAAAAGTAATATAATTCAATATAATTGTATACTGACACTGACACCGGGACACGCCTTATCTAAAGAGTGTCGAAGCTTCATAGGTCCCAATAGCTAACGCTAAAAGACATGAAACAACAGAGAGTGAGTCCGATACTCTTTGAATATTATCACCATCCTAATACTCTTAAATGCTAACCTGGATCGGGAGGATTATTGGTAGGGCCAACTTGATACGGTGGTACATAGGAGGCCATAGTGCCAGGTGCTCTCTCCACTGTTAGCATCTTTATAGATATTTTCCGTAGATAATCAGACTGAAATTAGGGAATGCCACAATAAATTGTCAGTCTATAATTTCAAAGTATGTTAATTCCAATGAAAAATGTTCTCCATTTTATAATTTGAAAATATACCTGGCTAAATGCAGCAATAAAAATCTTCTCTTCAAACCTTTGGCCAATCTTCCGAAGTTCATTCAATCCCTCTTGATTAGAAACAGGTAAACACTTTTTTAATGTCTCCACTCTACAAAAATTGAAAACAATGGTTCAATTATTAAATAATATGAGTTGTTATTATTATTATTATTATTAAGGCTTAAACATCATTTTTGTCCTTGTATGTACGCGAAATTTTAGTTTTAGTCCCTGTATCGATTTTTGTTATAAATAACTCCCTGAATCAACCAAATTTTTTGATTTTAGTCCCTAAAGCAAAAATCCGCAGGAAAATCTGCAGGTTTTCTGTGAATTTTCCTACGAATTTTCCTGCGGATTTTCACTTTAGGGACTAAAATCAAAAAATTTGGTTGATTCAAAGACTTATTTATAACAAAAATCGATACAGGGACTAAAACCAAAATTTCGCTTGCATACAGGGACTAAAATGATGTTTAAGCCTATTATTAATGTTATTGTCATTAGACAATCCTCAAATAACAGAACATGACTGACATAGCATGCAGAAAACTCCAGGTTCTGATTCAATACTAATGGCAGCATTCTCAAGCCAAACACACCACATGCTTACAATGATAGCAGATAAATCAACAATCTATATTCAATTGTTCTTTTTATATGCATTAATAGTAAAACACTCATATTAAATCAGTGACATTGTATTAAAACTAAAGCTTACATTTTATCGATAATTCTTTGGCGTAATTCAGGCTTCACTTGATCTCTCCAATCACTACTATCCACATTGGGTTTGAGTTCAACACCTTCATTAGTTCTCCAATTATTGGTATCCACTGAATTTAAATTAAGTGAAACAACAAAAAAGCAAATAAGAGAAAGGTAAAACAAGAGTTTTATTCACCTTGTACATCTAATGCTTTATACAGGCTTGACATAAATATCTCTATAGAATAGGTTTGAAGTTGTCTATAACATATATAATGTTTAGAGAGAGATCAAATTAATTTGTTCCCTCCCCATTATGTTTTTATATTTATTTTGTTATTGTATTCAAATAAAAACACACACACGGAGGGGGAATGTGGTGACTTGAGTTTGAACGCAGAATTTCAGATAAAATATTTTCATCAAGGTTTTAAATTGCAGTATGCAAATATTGCTGATGCAGTGGCTAGCCTTTGCAACCGCATCGCACCGCAATTGTAGTGTGATATTTAATCAAATGTCCGACCGCATCGGACAATTTTTAACATGTCTGTTGAAATTTTCTCACCAAAAATTAAAATTTTAGAATCCCAACTACTAAAATATTAAAGATTTAATGAAAAGCCATACTATTAACATTGTATTTCAAGCATCTCTCATTTAGTATTTATGGAGCAAACTAATGGGTAAATTATGTAGTGGCACCACTTAATATAGGTTGTGAAAACTAAAAATCATTTCACGCCGCAACAGCCACAATATGCGTCGGGACGCAACCACATTGATTGCAATCGCAATATCCGCAACCGTATTCGTTACCGCAACCGCAATTTAAAACCATGATTCTCATAGCCAAACCACTAAGCCGTAACACCGGGGACAATAACATATGTAATGTAATAAACCAACACGCTCTAAAATTGATTAAGGATTTTCATGACAAAAAAACACATATGATATATCTATTCATAAATAGACAATGATCTTATTATACAATCGATAAAGATGGATAGTAATGGAACCTGATGATTGTGGAAGACGGTGGAGATGAATATTTTCCGGTGGTGGCGTGCTGAGTGGTTCACGTTTCGGTTGCATCTTTTAACTTTTCTGACCTTTTGCCTTCTCTTTTCTTAGAGAAATGCTTAATGGCACGACCATATTTGTCGTCAAATTGTACGAGGCTCTTTTTTTTTTTTTTTGAGAAATGCTAACACATTTTTCTAACACGTTCCAATTAAAATTTGACATATCACTCTTTTTTCTTATTTATTTATTTATTAATAAAAAAATTAAAATAAAAGAAGAAGTGGGGTAATGTTGAAAAGGTGTATTAGAAATTGTGTTCTTAGCGTTTCTTTTTTTTTTTAATTACTTCCTACCTTAATATTTTTTTGGTACACTAAATCTCTTTTTTTTTTGTCAAGGACCTAAATTGTTAAAATTTCACCCCAAAAATTAAATAAGTAGACATACCTGAGTTCGAATCCGGTCCCTGCATGTTACGTACAAATGTTCTACTAACTGAGTTAAATTCACAGAACAAATATCTCTTAAACTCTACTTGATTTATATGGGATATCAGGTGTTATAATTATTATTTTTATGTATTAGTGATTAAAATTTTACTTCTTAAAGTGAATAAATAAAAATATCATAATTATATGTAGCAACATATTATTTGAATAGTCTGGTGGTATTTGTTTGGGACCTAAGAGTATGCTCTTCCTCGAGGTCTCAGATTTCATTCTCTCCTGTGACAATTTAAGTTGGTTAATATTAATTAAACTCTATGAATTTAATTTATATACACTGTTAGTGTAAACTTATTTTACACATTCATCCAATAATGTAATATAATGTCATATTATGTACGGTATTTAAAAACACTACATGATGTATCACATTACACATGCATCAAATAATATATTATCACATCATCATGCTAATCAAAAAATATAAATATTATTATTAAATGATGTTACAGCATATTATTATGGATTTAATTTGTATGCACCCACAATGTAAAATAATTTTACACTGTCAACCAAAGACAACCATGTATTACTTTATCCCACTTTCTTTATATGACATGAAGAATTGGAGGTTTCTCATTAGATGACTCTGTAAAATTATTTTACACCGTCGTCAATGCACATCAATTAAACTCTATTATTAAATGATGTTAAACTCTTCTTTTTTTTTACGATATATAGTTAAACTCTTATAAATTTTATCCATATACACTATATGGCCATTTGCACGTGCAATTTACTTACCAAAATATATATTCCCTCCGTCCATACGTGCAATTTACTTAACAAAATATATATTTCATCCGTCCCATTTTAAGTGTTACGGTTAACCAATCACACACTTTAAGAAAAGTATTGTCCCATTTTAAGTATCACAGTTGACCAAATCACACACTTTAAGAAAAAATACTTTGAGAAAAGTGTGTAAATGAAAGAGAGAGTATGACTTTTACAAAAATATATACTCTCTCTTTTTATTGGTAGTAGACATTAGAATGCTAAAAAGTAAATATTTGAGTGTGTTTTTTCTCTCTCTTAATGATTGCTTTAAAGGATAAAATAGAAAAAACTAATGTTATAAATAGTATATGACACTTATTTTGAGACGGAGGGAGTATATAACTAGCGCTCGTGCAATTTGCACGATATGGCCGTCGTGCCATATAGCGTAGCGCTGCTTTTCTTATTTTTCTTTTACTTTCAATTTTAATTTTAACTTCTATACTCTTTTTTTGGGTTAATTTTTTTTTCTGTAATATTTCATAGAGTGGGTAATTTTGCCAAAAAATTGTTTCAGTCTAGCTAAGGGAATAACCACTACATTTGGCGGTAGACACCCTAGTTTCGACAAAAAAAAAACATGGATCCTCCCAAAATCTATTATTTAATGAAATTTATTAACCACTTAAACTCAATGATTGGGTTAATACATATCCAAATAACATAACATAAGTACGGAAGAATTCACCATAAAATTATTAAATTTTGGTTTTCATCCCTATAAAATATTAGCATGTTTTTGTCCATAAAAAATTGTTTTATTTTAAATCCCTAATAGACAAACTTTTGACAGTTTTTAAACAAAATTTTACTCATTTTTTTGAACAGAACAAAAATTTTCTCTTAGGCCCTGTTTGGTTCAACCGAGGGGAGGGAAGGTGAGCGGAGGGATTTTTAAGGAGGGGAGGGGAGGGGAGGTAAAACATAATTAATTATGTTTGCAAAATTATCCTCTTTTTTTTATTAATATTCTAAATTATCCTTGTTAAAATATTAAAAAATTAAATATTTGTTTTTTTGTCAACAAAAGAAATTAAGTTTTCTACTCATTATATATATTTTTTGGTTATATATATCCATTATATTTTTTTTGACGAAATATATCCATTATAATTTAATCCTTATTTTAAATTTATAAAGTTAAGGATAAAAAAGTAAATTACTCCTTCCCTCCCCTACCCTCCCCCTCGTTAAAAAGTTGAACCAAACATAAAATTTAAAAATCTTCCCTTCCCTCCCCTCCCCTCCAAAATCCCCGAACCAAACAGGGCCTTAAACCACTTTCATTATTTATTTTATTTTGTAATTTTTAATTATTTTCTTTTCAATCATTGTTTGCCTTTCTATACCAAAAAAAAATCATTGTTTGCCTTTCAAACTCATTAGTAACTTTCTACGACTATTCATCTTCCTCATCATATTCATAACATGTTATCAATTTTTCAGTGCATTTCTATTAACTTCCTCAACGTTCAATTCAATGAAGTAGAAGGTTGATGGTGTGGCCATGAGGAAGATTTAGAAACCACATTACGTTAGACGAAATGCAATTTGAATATGGAGGAGTGTAATGGTTAAATTTGTTATCTATCTCTGTATAGTTGGAAAATGATACATGCTTTGAATTAGAAATATGAGATGATGCTTGCTAATTGTCTCTTAATCGATGGAAAATGATGTTGTAAAATATAACATAGTTTGTGGGATTAATGTGGAGTAGCGAGAAGGGAATAAGTGGTCATTCTAGGCCTCCAAAATGAAGAGAATTGAAGAATTAGGGAGAATTGTTACCAATAATAATGGAAAAACTATGAGTATAGTAAAAGATGACTTTTGAAATCATGTCAATTGTAATTGTAACACAATAAGAATAAGAATATGAGTGTAGTAGGAGTGCCACATAAGAAAAATGAATGATGTCGCGCAAATGGAATTAGTTGGCATGAAAATGATGAGATCTTAACAAAATAGTTAGAGACTCTAATTTAATAAATTATAATAGATAGGTTGAACGATGAACATGAAAGCATGAATTAGTTTTGCTTAATAACAGCTGCCAACAAGTTCATTATTGCATAATTGCATTATAAGAATCAGTTTGTTTTTTTCCATATATGTCAATTTCAATTGCCATGCTTCTATCAAATTATCCTTCATAAGAATGCAATAAAAATATGGTTATAAATCAATTGCAGAATCGGACTCATTCTGTTCTTATCTGTACATTTTACAGCATGATGTAGCCATTTGTGAAAAATTCTGCAGAACTAAAATTGCCTAAAGTTACTGAAAGGCATGGAACGGAAAGGTAGAGAGATCAGAGAATCCTCTCCCGTGCAGGTGCAGGTGCGAGCAGTCCAATTAAATCATGAAAGCATGCTCCCAAAAACATGTTATCATAATAAAATCATGTAGTTTAACCAATAATGTGCAGCTCCATGCTATTAAGTAAAGATCGATATCAATTTTGACAATTTAATATCTTTTGCAATTACAAGAATCTGTGTAAAATCTTCTGGCAACTTTGAACTTGAAGCTGCCACAACTACTATTAAGAAAGGCCCTGATCATTATATGGGTTTCTTGCAAAATAAAACTCATAACCTATATCGTTTTGGAACTCACCAAATGTGGAACCAATATCATATGTTAACATGATTATCAGCCCCGAACTTAATCTAAACACATAATATCAACCCCTAAAGCAAAGGCACAACATAATCTAAGCACAAAAATTAGTCATCACAGTTGATAAATGTAGTTTCAAATGTAATTAACGAAAAAGTATTTCAAAATGTTAAAAAGTCATGGTTTCTTGATCAATTTCGATAAATCTTCATCATTAGTTAGGAAAATTTACAACTGAAACATCAAGATGACTATAGCTTCATGTATTGCAAAAAAATCATGATTTTATTGGTCACATTACATGGAAGATACAAACAACATAATCAGTTATATCAATTTCTTTATACAAGCTCCTCCAAACACAAGTTGGAAAAATGGAAATTCTCTTTGCTAAATTTACTGACCAAAGAATGAATCATGCTTTCTTTAAGTCTATATCCTTCTCTAAACATTAAATCTAAAACAATCAAAATATCATCTAACCTATCTTCTTGAGTTAGACTGTTAACCAGGTGCTCGAAAGTCTGATCCTCGGGTTTCAGCTTCCAACTCAACATGTTTAGCAACCATTCCATACCTTGTGTAAGATTTCCTTCTTTACATAACCCAATTATAATATAATCATGTGTGGTAGCAATTGGCTCCAAATGCCTATCATGCATATCTTTCAACAACCTCTTTGCACCCTCAATGTCTCCCACTTCACAAAGTCTTTTTATGAGAGGAGTAAATGAAGAAACAGATGGTTCTAAACCCTGTGCGAGAAGCTCGTGCAGCAAATCAGTAGCCTTAACAAGCTCACCTTCCTGGCAAAGGCCTTTGATAAGAGAGTTGTAAGTGATCAAATCACGAGCAACACCCTTTTGAGACATTTCCTGAAACAAGTGCAGTGCTTCATCAGTCCTTCCATGCAAACACAGACCCGAAATCATTGCTGTGTAGCTAATCGCATTTTCTGCATAACCTCTATTGCACATATCCTCATGGAGCTTCCTTGCCTCAACAAAATCACCAACCTTACAATAACCATATATCATTACATTATAGGTGTACTCATTCGGCACGAGTCCTTTTTGAATCATCTCAAACCACAACTTTCTGGCCTCACCAAACAACCCTATATCACAAAGACCTTTGATCACTGTTGTATACATAACATTATCCGGAAAATACCCTCTATCTTTGAGATCATTAAAAACTCTAAAACCCTCATCATTCTTCCTCTTGAAGAGTCCACTAATAATTTCTTGATAAGTATAGATATTGGGATTACATTTCACAGCAATCATAATATGAAGGATCTCAGAAACTCTAGAATACTGTCCCTCCTTACAAAAACCAGTTATAAGCGAGTTAAAAACAGTATTATCAGGACACAAACCCTTCTCCAAAACCTGTCTAAGAAGTTCATACCCATTAAAAACTTTATTTTCAGCACAAAACGCCTTAATAAGATACCCAACAGTTTCAATATCAATACCAGCTACAACACCAGATTCAAGCATATGTTCATACAATTTCCAAACCAAATCAGTCCTCTTAGCTTTCAAACAAGCCAATAGAGAAACATTAAAAGTAGACACAGATGGTAAAAATCCAACCTTTTTCAATTTAACAAACACATCAAATGCATCATCAACCATTCCACCGTCCGCGAGACACCGAACGTAAGACTCCATAGAAGCATGCTTTGGAGTAAAATGAGGGTAATGAAGCAATGATTTTGCAGCTTTGCAAGCACCAGCATCAACAAGATCATCAAAAAGAGCTTCACAAGAAGATTGATCCGGTGAGAAAGAACAATGTGAAGTGAGCCAGTGAAGGAAACGAAGGGAGAGGAAGCAGTTTTTCTGATGATTGTGATAAAGGAGGAAGAAATTAGGGTTTGAGAAATCATAATATGGGTATTTTGAAAGAAGGATATTCTCCCAACGTGGTTTAGTTCGAGTTATTGTGCAAATTTCATTGAGAATATGAGTAAAGTTTTGATCTTCGGAAAGAGGATAATCACCACCACCACCTTGTTTGGTTGTTTCTGTTGTGAAGTTTCGGAAATGCGAGGAGGTTGTTGTTCTCCTCCTTAGTAGTAACATAGTCATCATGGGATTTGGCAATGAAGCTCAAAGGTTGTTGTTGGCGTGGAACAAGAAAACAACCGAAGTGGGTTTTTTGGGTTTGGTTTGGTTCGGTGGTGAAACTATAAAGGCTTTTTTTCGTTCGGTTTGGATACCTGCAATTTCAAAACATTTTCTCTTTTAGTCCCTACTGTCACTCACATTTTTCTAGATGATTGAATGAAACAATAATATTGTTACTAATACTATTGTATTTAAGTCTTTGAAATGCAAAGGCAATAATAACATTGAAGGCTTCATCGTACTATATATTTCTCTCGACGATAAATTATTTACTAATGTGTTCCCTATCATCTAAGTCGAGAGCAATACAATCTATACTTGCACTGAGTAATCTAAACTATCGACTAAAGGCATCTAAACTATCTAACTACATTTATAATCTAACACTACTACTTCCTTCAAATACTTCATTTGGAACAAACATGCTTCAGTAAAGAAATCAAAATTAACAATATAGATACAAAATTCGAACCTGTAATAGTGAAATTAATAACAGAAGAACACGTTCAATTGATGAGAGATTTGAGGTGCAATCTGAGAAATGATTGAGGGTTTCAATTTGGAAAACCCTAGCAATTCCCCCTTTCGCAAACGCCTAAGCTGTTCGTTCTTCTTTTTCTCTTTTTGGTTTATAGCCTTTCAACAAAATGGTCACTCATGTTTCAGGTGTGTAAGTAAAATGGCAAAATATGACATAAGCACTTATATGAATGAATTTCAGTAATCTAATCTACTGTGCAAATTTTTATAAAAAATTGTTAAACCTATATTTGACAGTTTTTTTTTTTAATAAAAAAGACATTCACTCGTTTAAATTGGACACACTGTTATAAAATTTCAAATTAACATATAACTTTTAAAAGATACAAGTAAATAAAAATGTATTCACTTGATCATTAGTATATAATGATAATAATCAACAGTTGAATTGGTTATATATTTTATGAATAATTAGATATCAAGCGAGAAACTCATTTATATTTATATAATTTAAATTTTAGTAATCATTTTCTAAAAAATATTTGAGGAAATATTATGAAAGTATCTTTTCATAGTTATTTAGGGCCCGTTTGGTGCGCAGGTTAAGGAAATAAGATATGTTAAAGTTTTTCAATCTTGTTTTAATCTGTTGTTTAGTGCACCAATAGAAAATGATATATTTAACTTACCATTAAGCCTATCTAATTACTCTTTGTTATTTTAATTCTTATTTTCGGCTGAGTATGTCAACATGAAAGGATTATATTACTCTTTTTTTTTTGTATGAAAAGTATATTACTTTTTGATACAATTTCAATTCTTTTTTTGGTACGTAATTTCAATTTTGATTATATATTTTTTTTATGTTTTTTTTAGTTTTATTTTAGTGCGCTATTTATGCATATATCAATTTTAATTTAATCGATATATCTTATCATGTCAATATCAAATGTACATCAAACACATGATATGATAAACTAACGATACTATTTTTCTTATCATGTATGCACCAAATACATGACATGATATGTGTTAATCTTGTCACTATCATATCATATTATTATTCAATTTCTTATCATATCTTGTCTTTCTCTATCTAGGGTACCAAACAGACCCTTAATATTTATTGCTCCTACATGTTACTTTTTTTTTTATATATTGGAAATATAAATTGCTCCCGCCAGAGATCGAACTTTGGACCTCACCCTACCTAACTCATATGCCATTCAACTCTTAAATGAAACTAGATTTATGAGCTCGTGCCAAGCACGGGTAAAAAATGCATTGTAGATTTATTATATATTTTTTATTATATTTTATATGATATAATTTAAAATATTTTAATTTATTTAATAAGTTACAATACCAATGTACCAAAAAAACACATTAAAATTTTTACAATAGAAATATTTACAATAGAAATATTTACAATAAAATAAATTTCATTACAAAATAAATTCATTAACTAAACGGTCTTATATAATAAAAATGATTATAAATTATAGAATATATACATTTTAAAAAAATTCCAATGCTATATTTTATATATATATATATATATATGTGTGTGTGGGGATTTTGTGGCTTTTTAGAGAAAGATTATAACTAATTATAAAGTGGATAAAACTATAATATGCATTATGGGCACATGTTAAGAAATTTAATATAAAAATATACGTTTAAAAATACTTGCATTCAACTTTATTTATGTCAAAATATATTTTTTCCCGTGTAATTATTTTATATTTAAGTTCATTAATATCTCTTACATATGTTATCAAACCCCTTATAAAATATATTTAATTATTAAAAACCTTATGAGGGTAACATATTTTTTAATGAAACGTACATTTGTAATATCAATATATTTGTAACACATTGACTTAATGTTATTGATGATTGGTGTAAATTAATAAAAAAAAACTTAATATTTTTATATTAATATATTTAAATTTAAATACTAATTTTTAATAATTTTTGTCTAAAAAATGCAAGATTCAATACATCAATTTAGTGCTTCAATCATATCATCAAAAATGTTCTTGGGTGTATCTAGGGCTTCAAAAAGACGTGGTAGTTGACTTTTACTTGCCACATCAGCAAAAAGTCAACACACCGGGGTAATCTAAAAAAATTAATTTTACAGAGGGATCTCAATTTTATTTTATTTACAGAAAGGTATTGCAAAACTCGCCTAATTTGCAGGGGGTAAACACATATTAACGCTATTAAAAATACTAATAAATAACCATAACCTTTCACCTTCACCTAATTTTAGCACGTTTATTTTTAAATTTTAAAAATAGTTTTTAAATTTTAAAAATAATCCTTTGAATCTAAATTTTTTATCAAACACATTGTTAGAAAACCTGCATAATTAATTTGATGAGCTCTTTATTTTTTAATTTTATTTTCTAGTTTTGTTTTGGTTTTCTCTATTTTTAAATAAATTTATATTTAGCTAAAAAAATATATAAGCAAGAACATGACTGAGTTAGTGGAATTTGCTAAAATGTAAATATATTAATTAAAAATAGATAATGTAAATTATAAATATATGTTTGTAGTATACATTCCAAAAGATTATATACAAAGTTAGAAACATACAAAATTGAGCATTTGGCCCATGCAAATTAATTTTATTTTTAGAGATATTAGTGTAATGTTAATTCTTTGTTCAATCACATTCGAGATTAGCGTCGTAATCCTTTAGCTTATTTAGAAAGCACCGTATCGGTCTTTATTGAATATCTCTTGATTGAAATTAAAATTGTATCAAATCTTTCCTTTTTTAAAATCTTTCCTCTTTTTTTTTGACTATTTAAAATCTTTCCTTAATCACAATTGAATTGTGAATTTTTTGGACCATGATTTAAGAGTTTTAATCATTTTTTTGCTATGGATTTAATTGGTTTACATTTTTTTTAAGAAAAATATTATTTATAAGTTATTAGTAATTATTGAAATTTATTGCATGTTTTATCACAATCATAACTACTCATGTCATTAGTGATTAAAAAAGTTTTCAATTTGACACCTTAAATTTATTGCATGTTTTATATTGTTGAATCAATTTAATATATACGCTATGAGTGTTCACCTTAGATGCACCTTATACAATTTTGATATGCAATTAAAAATTAAAAATATTCAACTAAATATAGAGACGAAAAAACCTTAAATTCTAACATATAATTAGACATAAAATAAATTACAAATTATTTAAAATAAAAATACAACTTAAAAACGTGACAAAAATGACCTCTCATTAGAATCATCTCCTATAGTAATTTTCTTGACCCAAGAAAAATCATTAAACAAAGAATGAAATTGTTGCCGTAAAACTAATTAGAAAATATGTTTATAGTTATCTTCTTTCTATCTCCACTTAATTATAGATCTTCATTTTTGTTATGTGTGTCAAATTTTGATTTTTAACTTTGCAAATCCTGATAATAGATCAAACAACAAACAAAATAAAATAAAATAATAAGAAAAAGAAAGAGAAAGAATCAATAACATAAAAAGATAGATATCGTTCAAGAACATCATATAAATTTATAAAAGTAAGATTAATAGAAAAGAAATTAACATCATATCTACAGATAAAAATAAAAAAAATAAAGTAGCAACAAAAAAATACACATAATTTTAACGACAAATATTGAAAAGGTACAATAACATAAAATTAAAACAATTGTGAAAGTCTATGATGAATTACCGTTAATATATTGGTCGTGTTGAGGTTGATGAAGAGTTCAACAACTCCTGCAAAAATAACTAAAACAATATAATTAATAAAAATATAATAAATAAGAAATTAGAATTAGAAGAAAAAAATAAAATAAAGAAGAAGAAGGAGTTTTTTTCCGATAGAAGAAGAAGAATAGGTAAATAATATCAAACAGAATAATTGAGAAATGAGTGAGTGTGAAATAATTGGTATGAGGAACACCATATTTATACTGTCAAACCTAGTTTTTTTGGTGGTTAAGTCATATACATACAAATATGGAATAAGGAATAAATAAATATGGAAAACAAATAATAGTATAATTGTCATTATGATTTTTATTTGTTTTTGATCTTGGCTATTGTTATTAACCAATAAACCCAATTAATGGTTACTAAAAATAATATTCCCATTTGTCAAAAAAAAAAATATTCCCATTGATTAAAAAAAAATATATTATTCCCATTACCATTATACAAATTCAAAATGTCCGCTGTTATCATATTCAATTCAAATTCAATTAGTATACAAATGTGTATTAAATAATTGTACATTAGTAAAAAATCGTATTCAGTTCAAATAGTATGCAAATGTGTATTAAATAATATATTATTATTTGTCAAAAATATAGATAATTAAAAAATCAATTTTTTTGGTTAAACCGCTTTTTTTTTTTGTTAAATATTATTTTTAAAAATATTTTTACACTAAATCGTATAATTAGCAGAAAAATATATTTTAACATGTATTAAAAATGATAACAAATGTATAATGGGCAAAAAGCAAACTGTTTGCATATCCTATTTTTTATCATTAAATATTTTTTAATCATTCCTATTTTTTTTTAGACAATAATCAATCTTATTTTTTATCAACCCTATTTCATGGATCATTAAATAAGTGCTATTAATATACACAAAAAAAAGGTTACAATAAATAGCCACGATTTTTTTTTTTTGAAGCCAATAGCATTTATTGTTAAATTGATATGGGAGAAGAATGCATGTGAGGACGACACGTGTACAAATTCTTTTGAAAAATGGGTCCTAAATAATAATAGTATAGATTACTCTCTAAAGATATATATATAAGGAAATGTTATGAAATTATCCTCTCTTAGTCATTTCATATTTATTACTGTATCATGTCATATTTTAATAAATTTTATTTTATATAAAAAAAATTCAATATTTATTTTTTCTGAAAAAATTTAAGATAGCATTCAATATTATTTTTTTCTCAAAAAATTTATAAGAAAACACACAGGATACAAACACTTTCATGATAATATTTAGAAACAAACGATATACACACATTCTAAATATTGTAAGAAAGCACACAAGGTACAAATACATTTAAAATCATATTTTATTTAAAATATCACATAAGTAATTTTTATTTAAAAAGAGTCAATGAGACTAGGAAATGTAAAACGGAGTAAACATGAAGGCCAAAATCTAACAATAAAAATTTAGGTGACTAAAATCGAACAATTGTGAAACTTACAAAATTAAAATCAAATAATTGAATTATCGATGCAAAATATTTGTGAAAAATCACACAGAATACACACACATTCACAATATCATTTAGAAACACACGAGATACACACAAATTCAAAAAGTTATAAGAAAACACATGGAGTATAAACACATTTAAAAGTATATTTTGTTAAAAATACCACATAAGTGATTTGTATTTTAAAAAAGACAATTGGGCTAGGAGGGTAAACATGATGGCCAAAATCAACAATTGAAACTTATGTGACTAAAATCGAGCAATTGTGAAATTTAGGAAGTTGAAATGAAGTAATTGAATTATCGATGCAAAATCTCTATGAAAAATCTCACGGGATATACACACATTTAATATACTATTCAATCTTATTATTTGTTTCTTAAAACATTTATAAGAAAACACACGAGATAAAAAATAATTCAAGATACCATTTAGAAACACACGGGGTACATACACATTCAAACAATTATAAGAAACTGTACAAACACATTTAAAAACATATTTTATTTAAAATACCACATAAGTAATTTGTATTTAAAAAAAGACAAATGGGCTAGAAAATATAAAACGGAGTAAGCTTGATGGCTAAAATCGAACAATTGAAATTTAAGTGACTAAAATCAAAGAATTTTGAAACTTAGGGAGTTAAAATCAAGTAATTGAATGGATGCTTAATCTTTTGGCCTATCATTTTGCTTTTGTCTCTTTGAACTTGATCTTTCGTATTTGTGTACTTTGTTCTAGATGAAGCACATCTTGTGTTAGTCTAGCATTTATCTTAATAAATAAATTTTCTTTTGCTGTTTCAAAAAAAAATCAATTAATTGAATTATCGATGCAAAGTTTATGTGGAAAATCACTTGGGATACACACACATTCAAGATAATATTCAATATAATTATTTTTTTCTTAAAAAATTTATAAAAAGACACACGGAATACACACGCATTCAAGATATCATTTAGAAATACACGGTGTACACACAGATTTAAAAAATTATAACAAAACACACGGGATATACAAACAAATTTAAAAGCATATTTTATTTAAAATATCACATAAGTCAATTTTATTTGGAAAAATTCAATGGGGCCAGGGAATGCAAAACGGAGTAAACTTGAGAGCGAAGATCGAACAATTGAAATTCTGGTGATTAAAATTGAGCAATTGTAAGACTTAGGGAGTTAAAATCAAGTAATTGAGTAAAAAATACTTTAATCAATAAAGTTTTTCATCTTCTTCATTATTGAAAAAATCTCTGAGAAATTTTTTTACCAGTTGAATTATCGATGCAAAAATATATATAGATTTCAGTTAATATAATATTCATTTTATATGGTTAAAATATTAAAATAAAATTACAGGGTAAAAAAAAATTTGAACAAGCCAAAATGAGTACAGGGTAAAAAAAGTTAAGACAAGAGATTAAATATTGTGCACAATTTTTTTCCATATTCCAGCCAAATATATAGTTTAGTGATAAAAGATTCACATCTTAAAGAATTAGGTAGGGTATCCTGATTTCAAACTCTAAATCATTCAAATTGCGACGTATTTTACCAACTAAATTATATTCATGGGGATTATTTCACAAAAAATTCCAACTAATCAAAATATGACGATTTTTATATTACTGTTAAAATCAATAAAAAAAGAAATAAAACATCAATTATATATGAGATATAGATAGGAAATACCCAGGTCCCTAAATTTTCTCTATGGGGTACGTTATCCAACAATGTAAGGTGGGCATCAATTTTATATCCAGAATAAATATTATATACATCTTCAAAAATAAGTTAACAAATATACTTCATAAATTATTTTTAAAATATATACATTTAAATATAATTATTTTAAAAAAATTATATCATAATCAAATGAAATATATATTTTAATAAGAAAAATTAACCTGTGCTTTGCAGGGATAACTAATACTAGTAGAGTTATTCCATAATTTAACGGATCCTCACCCATATTAATATGCATTTTAATTTAAATTATTTATATCAATCTATAAATAATTAATAATACAACGTAAATTTAAATAATTATATAAAATTTAATTTAATTATTTTTTTTACTAAAAAACAACAATTTTCATGCATTCAAATTTGTAAAGTACATCAATAGAAATAATAATATATTCAAATTCTTTAAAAATTAAAAAAGATGAATATGAGAACAAACTCATAACATCCAAGTTTGTAGAATAAAATAACATAATGATAAAGCCTACAATTGATATGAAAAAATACAAATATTTAGAATATTCATTCTTCCGGATCTGTAATGTTGAAAACGTTAAAGTCATTGAATCTGCCTTGTGTTTGGATTGGAGTAAATCTGAAAATTTGAACAAAACACATACCGTATAAAGACATAAAATCAAAACAAACATCATACAAAGACAGGAAATAAAAAACACAATATCAATACGAGAAATCATGAAAAGAAAATTCAAACGAAACCTCAAAAATATAAAAATTACTTATTTAAATAAAAAGAAACTAAATGACAATTAAAATGGACAAGGATCAGAATTTAATTATAAATACATATTAATACTCTTGTGTCGAGACATACATCCTCAATCAGAATTTTTAAAGTAGATTGGATGTTCACACTATGACTCAAAGATATACATAAGCTTAGAATTTTTAAAGTAGATTGGATGTTTACACTATGCATTTTTTGTTTCACATAGTATTTCAGTTGTTCTATATAAGAGAGAATAAAAGACTCGATGTATGAAGGGATGTCGGCGCATTTAGTTTCATTTGAAGTCAACTTAAAGTTCAATTCTTTGCTTTCTTTTGATCAATCAAGTTACTTGATATAAATTTTTATTTGTGCGGTAGAAGGAATGATCCGTTGAGCTTTCTTAAAAATGATTCTTTGAACTAGGTTGACTGTGAGCTGGCTTTGTTGTGAGCACTTAATGCACCAAATATAAAACACTTCAGAGACTCACTTTTTAAAAGATGTTTTTATGATTTAAGCACATGAGGAGAGCTCAACCCAAAAGACTACTCCAATAGGTGAGAGAGTTTTATGGCTTAAATACCATATTGAACAAATTGATGTACTCAATGTGGGATTCATAATAGATGTTGACATTTATTGTAAGAAAACAACTTGTGTGTTAGTCAATAAGACATTGTCTTCATAAAGGACAATACTCGACATTGTCTCTTCATAATCTTGTGTGTTGCTTAAGGCCATCATAGTCTTTACTTCAGATCAGAACTTTTATTTTGCATACTCTTCTTCATCAAAGTTTGTCTTCATCATAGTCTGTCTTCTTCATAATTGATTTTCTTGATTAAAAGTTCACTTCAGAGCAAAATTTATTCTTGAGACTGTTGAAACATCTTGATTAGAACTTTAACTACTTGTTGACTCTGGTCCGACAAACTTGTTATCATAGATGACTTTTAGACTACTTTCAACATGTCCATCAGATGCAACATACTATATATAGAAATAGATTTATAACTTCTGGTCCTACACACCGGAACACACATTAGAGTGTCTAATTATTCTTTTATACATCATTATTATCATCAAAATCTTAAAGACATTGTTCTAAAATCCAATTTGATTCAACAATAAGATCCATGTTTGACGATTCATAAACTCACATCAGAAATATGTATGTCACTTTGTCAAATCAATGTACTGTGCTTTCATCAATTTTGTTAAAGGGGTCAAAATCGCTTAAATTGAAAAAATAAAGGTACTAAAACTATATATTTTAAAATAAAAGGACCACAATTGCAAAAAATTGAAAATAAACAACTAAAATTGCATTTAAGCCAAAAACAAAAGTTCAATCATTAATTTTAACAAAGTAGTTTACATAAAACAAAAATGGGCATACCATTTTGATCCTCAAAACTCAAAAGTATAACTCATTGTCACATTTGTTCTTGAATAATATATCAAAATTACAAATACAAAATATATATAGTAATATATTTATTTTTTTGACCAAACTATAGTAATATATATATATATATATATATATATATATATATATATATATATATATATATATTTTGATCCTCAAATTTGTTTTTAGTTAGTCAATTTAGTCTTCATATATACTTTTACAATTTTATCATATTCAAGGACCAATATGACAATAAATTACATTTCTTAGAATCAAAATGATGATTGTTACACTTTATAAATATAAAGTTAGGATAATTGTGTAATTTTTCAAGAAATCTAAATGAACTATCTATCAAATTTAATACTACTAAATTAAATCATGGTTCAAACTTAGTAATTTTTATTTGGCTTCCAACAACCAGAATTTCATAACAAACTTAATTTTGGCTTCTTTCTTTGCCCCTCCCTATCTCAATTTGGCTTCACATGCCTTCCAAAATATAGAATATATATATATACTTTAAAAAATTAAACACAATTGAAAAAACAATAAAATCTTGTAGTATACTCTTGGCCAAAAAAATAAATTAAATCTTGTAGTATACAATACAAACATCACACTAAAATAAATAACATAAGGCTTTTAGAGGTTACCACGTCATTGTAGAGTAGCTGGATGAAAATAAAATAAAAAAATTGTGAACGAAGGATGATAGGATAGTATTAGTAGGTGACTTTGTTTGCTCAATTTTATTATAAG
This sequence comes from Trifolium dubium, assembly GCA_951804385.1. Classification (NCBI taxonomy): domain Eukaryota; kingdom Viridiplantae; phylum Streptophyta; class Magnoliopsida; order Fabales; family Fabaceae; genus Trifolium; species Trifolium dubium. The sequence goes on from OX638070.1 coordinate 14,365,143, forward strand.
AAAATTAAAAAAATTAGACGATTTGGATTTTGAAAATAAAAATTAAAAAACTTTAAAATTCAGAGAATAATGTTTGTATCAAGTGTTTATGGTCAATGAACAACATTAAGCTCTGAACTATATTAATATTTTAGTTATCAAAAATCACTTCAGTAAAACTCAATCTTTTAGTCCAACAATCCTAACTTATCTAACTTGTGTGTATGGGTTTATAATGACTTTGTTATTTTTTTTTAAAAAAAAGTTTTCTATTAGACTATTAGAACTGATTTTTTGTGCATTATTTTTTTTAAAAAGTGATTTTCGTGCGAGAGAGATATCTTGAAAAGTCACCTACTCTTAGTTGTGAAAGTACTTCTGTATTTTTCACCAAGAAATATTTTGTAATGGTAGTGAAATTCTAACACAATTTTTTATTTATTTTGAGATTGAAATTCAAACTCAAATTTTTATTGAATCTAAACGGAAAGATTGACCAATAACACGAAATTTCTTTTTTGCTTGCTGATTCTATAATAAATATTATAAATCAATTTTGTGAAATAACAAGACATGATTCTCTATTTATTTTTATTTTATAGAAAACATTCTCTTATTTATTTGTTAGCTAGTACTTTGACTTCCAATTAAAATAAATAAAATAATAAGGGTGATGTTTTAGCCACCCAAATGCCTAAATATACATTAAATTTTTAAGTGTGACATGTATTTTATATTTATTTAACAAAATATGAAACATGTCTGCTTCATGCTATTATACCAACACAACTTGTTTCCATGGTGTCTCTCTTCTCTTCTTTACACCTTACTATATACCTTATGTGATTATTATAATTTCCAGCTTCCATGATCAAGGAAATAATAATTCATCTTCCTTTTTTGCAAAATAATTATTTGTCTCAATTTATTTCATATTGGTCTTGCCTTAATTTCTCTTTGGTTTGGTGGGTTCCCCATTGACCATGGCAACTCAAGCTTCTAAGGATAATAATCAACAAGAAACTACCACCATTGAAAATAAAGATGATATTTCAATTCAAAAGGTTATTTAGATTCTTCTATTCTTTTTATTACTTTGGACTAACACTTGTATATTAATTTATTTATTTTCAACACTTCTCTTTAATTTGTTAGCATATATTAGTAATTATATTGATCATAATCTCTATTTGCAAACTTCTGCTTCATTTTTCATAGAAAATGTATGAATATGAATTTGTGTCAGTTTATAAGCATTTTGAGAATGAATATATTTGTCACTAAAATATCTTTTTTCAATAGTCTTTTTTTTTTTTGAGTAAATCTTTTTTCATTAGTCATTTCTCTTCAAATCTATATATACTGTTTAGAAAGTTTGTGATTTTCATTTTTCACCATATTAAGCTTCTTGTCAATTACGAGTAATTAATATCTTTAAAAGATTTTTAGTGATATAGTGCTTGTGACTATAGATGCATGATTGTGCATTTGTGCTCCATTTGTGATTGTGAAAGCTTTTAATGGTTTAATGAATGTCAACTACTTTGCATATTCTTTTTGCAGTCAAAATTAGATCACATGTATTAGAACTCCCTCAAAAAAAGATGAAAACTAGCAACAATATAGAATTTCATGGAAGATAGCTTAAATTTATTAAGGGTCTTTTGTATTGGCTTATTTGAGCTTAACTATCAACATAAGCACATGTGAGACTGTTTCAGATGGTTTATACAAACAACTTATAATATGTTTATAAATTGTATTCAGCTTTATTGTTAAAAGTGTTAGAAATAATATAAAACTATTGATTGATGTGATATTTCTTAAAGCCTTAAGCTTTTGGGATAATCGGTTATCTCTCATATATCAGAGCTTCTATGACTAAATGGTCTAGAGTTTGATTCTCGTTCCCCTCACTTTCTAATTAAAAAGTGGAATTTAAGCTTATGGTAGGTGGGCCTATGTATTATTCATGCTTCAAGCCCAATGGACTCTTGCGTGAGAGGGCGTGTTAGAAATAATATAAAACCATTAATGTGACTTTTTTGGGATAATCGCTTATCTGACAATAAGCTCTCAAAGATAGCTTACGAAAACTTCTTATCGCTTATATGAAACTAGTTTGACTTTATAATTAAGTTGTTTATTCGAACAATATCCTCCAACGATCAATTACCTTGCATCTATCATATTAAAAAGTTTCATTCTCTAATTTTTGAATATAGGTTATGGCCTCATTTGAAATAACGGAGGAAATCTCAAGTGAAGAACCAAGAACAAGGCAAAACCTTAGCATAAGCACACCAAAAAAAACTAATGAAGAAGCAAAAGAAGAATTTTTGAGAATAAACATAGCTCTAACTCCATCACCAAGAAGAGTGATATTTTCACCTTGTACAAGTCCAAGTTTCATTCCAATCAATGAATCCTCTAGTCCCTCTTCTAGCTCCAAAAATAGATCAACTTTTAAAAAAACTCTTATTCCTAAACTAAGTTTCAAATTTAAGAACACAACTTCTGAGATAGAAAAAGCCGCTTTTCTTGCACTTGAAGGTTCCTCCGCAGTGCCACAAAAAAAGCCTTTTCTTTCAAGGACATTGTCACGTATGAAATCTAGAGGGAGGAAAACATCTTCGTTACCTGTATCACCGGTTCCTCAATCAACTCCAGTGTCTATACATGGAGGGAAAGCTTTTACAGCAATCGCTAGTGTAAGTAGCTTAGCAATATTTTCAATATATTACATTGTGGAACACTTTTTTTATTGTATCTAATTATGCCCGGCTCATTTTACAGGAGAAAAACCCGCAATTACCAATTCATCGTTCGCGATCTGTTCCTGCATTTACAGAAGAAGATACTCCTGTAGGTGTCATGTTTCGTATAGTACGGAGCATACCACAATCGAATGAGAACATTGTCACCGCAACATCTGCAGCATCTCCAACTAGTGAAAAAGGTAAAGTTTATAAACAATATATACTATTATTACTAATCTTAAATCATAATGACTTTTTTTAAAAAAATTGGGGAAGGGGGGATTTTTATTAATCATTGGCCCTAATGGCCATTTTACAACTGTCTCGGACATGATTTGAACTCAGCATCTTGAAGTTACAATGTTGAACTCTTACCACTGAGGTATCAGCTCAAGTGTAAATCATAATGACTTGAACTATGGACGAGACAAAAATGAATTGTGTTCTGTGACATATTTAAATAACCAACTTGTGAATCTATGGTTCAGTTGAAACTGAGGATGAAGGTGAAGATATTCCTGAAGAAGAAGCTGTTTGTAGAATATGTATGGTTGAATTGGGAGAAGGTGGTGATACTTTTAAATTGGAGTGTAGCTGCAAAGGTGAGCTTTCACTAGCACACAAAGAATGTGTAGTTAAATGGTTTAGCATTAAAGGTAATAGGACATGTGATGTGTGCAAGCAAGAAGTTCAGAACTTACCTGTCACTCTTTTAAGACTTCATCAAGCTAACTTGCAATCGAGCAGAGGTCACTTAGACGGAACTTCTCATTACAGGCAAGGGAAAATCGATGATGTGCTTCAATTTTTATTCATTAATTTTTGTTCATAAGAGACTTAAATTTCATAGGAAAGTGAGTCTCTTGTGTGAGGATGTTGATGTGAGATCAACAAGGAGTTAGTGATCACATATTCATTCAGTTAATGTGTTACGTCATAGCCCTTGACAGTAAAAGTTAACAGATGGACTATTTTGACGGACACGTTACAATTTCAAGAATGTATTTTCCAAATTGAAAAAAATAAGAGACTATTTTGACAAACACTTACAATTTCGGTGGCCAATCGATGGGTTTAGTCATTTTATATCTTGATAAGAGTCTTAGCAACAAGACACAACAAAACTAATGCAAAACTTTTACAGGGTATGGCAGGATGCTCCCATTCTTGTCATTGTCCACATACTGGCTTACTTTTGTTTTCTTGAGCAGCTTCTTGTAAGTTGAATTACTCTAACTTATGTAGACACTTCTCATTAAAGGCTTATCTGATGTTCAACACTTGTTAGTGTCTGACACCGACACGACATATATGGTTACATTCAATTATTCCATTTTCATAAATTATTACCAGTGTCAATGTCGTGTCTGGTGTCCATGTTTGCGACGGTGCTTGACTAGACTCTAACACATGTTATTGATGGACAGGTTTCAAACATGGGATCTGGTGCTATTGCCATGTCTCTCCCCTTTTCTTGTATACTTGGCCTTCTTGCAAGCATGACAGCTACAACCATGGGTGAGGGTTTTTCTACTTTCACTCATCTCAATTTACTTCTAGTTAAATTCCTTTCTTATAGTATTATACAAATCACATTAACTCCTCCATTATTCTCAGTAAGGAGAACGCATACTTGGATTTATGGAACCATGCAGTTTGGTCTAGTGGTTCTTGCTGGACATCTTCTCTACTCATTGGTAAGAAATTCTATCTTGCAATCATATATAGCATCAGTGTTGATTGGTATTAAATGTATTCAAAAGTAGCATTATTGTGGATTTCAATATGTTAGTTTTCAATTATGTTGACGGTAAATAATTTGCATCATCAGTGTTGGGAGTTACACATTAGATGAGATATAATCTCCAGGACTTCTTAACATACACCCTCGCGCCAAACGAATAATTGTGAAGAGGCCCTGATGATACCATCTTAGAATTGAGAGTTGAGTCTAATTTATTCTTATAAAACCGTTTGTAAGGCGAGGATTGCCTCTAATTTGTAAGGTGGAACTTCTTAGCAAAACTTATAAGTGCGAGACAGACATCTCTCACTTTACATCCCGTATTTATAAGATCGAGTTATGTCCAACCCAAATACTAGGAATTACAATATTTCTAATACGAAGTATTTTTTTAATACAATTATTCGAAATGGAACTATGACAGGCTCATATGGAAGCTGTTTTGGCAATCCTATTAGCTACATTTGCTGGATTTGGATCAGTAATGTGTGGAACATGTATTCTTATGGATATCTTGAAATGGAGGAGAAGATGGCTTGCTCAGTTGAATCAACAGAATGGAGGTTCCGAAGACGCGGTTCGTCCTGATCAATCATCTGCAGCGACTCGTCAAGGTCAAGTTGATCCTCAACACATTGAGGGTAATGTTGGAAACTCTCCTAGGCAAATTAGCTAACAGCATAAAGTTCATATTGTATAGACATATTTGAGCACATTGCTTTTTTGTATGCCATTGTAGATTTAGTAACAGAAATTTATCATGTGTGTAGTAGAAACAAATATAGTAAAAATATCTTGAAGTTTGTGTATTCCAAGTGAAACTCTTATGCATACTTTTTATAATTACTGCCCTAAGAACACTAGTGAGCACGATGTTTTAATTTTTGATTAATGCAAATTGGTCACGAGCTGGTACTCTAGTTATCGCATATAACTAACAACGAGTACTAAAAACATTTTTTTTAAACACTCTCTTTAATATTCACTTTTTAATTGGTTGAAATACCCGTAGATTTCTTACTTTGAAAATACATCGCACATAAAATGGTGGGGGTACACATGAGTTTTGTTCAATTAAAAAATGAATATTAGAGAATATTCAAAATAAAGTGTTGCTAATACTAATACTGCTCAGTGCTCAACTAAGTATCTCGGGGATTCATCATGCACCATACTATTACTGGGAATGCACTCTACCAAATTTTGGGATCAGCCCCTAAGCCACACAAGTAGTCCATATAGTATTTGCCTATTTGGATCTATTTCCTATGTTTTCTATTTTGAAAAAATTTCGTCCCACTTCTAAATTTAATCCTTCACCACTAACTATTTTGAACAAACTATTTTGACCTCTTATATTAACTAGTGCCCCAAGTGTAGTAGTTAAGGTATTCCCTCTGTTTCAAAATAATTGTCTTTTAAGGTTTTTACACACAAATTAAGACAATCATTGAAAGAGTCAACAAACATGATAGTTTTACTAAACTACCCTTATTATTATTTTTTTATAAAAATAAAAACATGTTGGAAAGAACAAAAGACTTCATTGAATATTGTGTCCATAATATAAAAAACACGCTACTTACGCTACTTCTGGGTTGTTTTCTAAAAATAAAAAAAACATGCTACTTTATTGAGGGTAGAAATGGAATAGAGCCATTAATCTGTCCTTGGAAATGCAGAACGTCAATCTTTTTGGAAAAAAATTTGTTGACTAAAACGACTATAAAAAAGGGACAGAGGGAGTAATAAAAATGGTAAGTTTACATTGAAAACAACAATTTATGTATTTTTATTATTTTGACCGCACAAATTCCAATATATTTTTACTATATTTGTGTTTCTTAATCATTACCCTAAAGGCACTAGTTATCATTTTCCATAAACTAAAACCATAACTTTTTTCATTTTTCATTCAAAATGTTCCGGTGTGGTTGAGAGAAAAGAGAGAGTAAGTGTTACAAATTAAACCGGAGCATTTTCTATGAGTGTTTCGGTTCATATATCGTTACTGGGATGAATTTATTTGAATGTTCCGGTTCTTAAGTTGTTATCAGAATTGGAGATTTAAAACATTATGGTTTGATCTCATAAGCTTATCTCAATTGGTTGGACATATTACACGAAAATGCAGGGATCGGGTTTGAACCCAAGTACACCTACTTATTTCACCTTTAAGAGGTGAATTTTTAACCACTAAGTTACCTAACAAAAAAAAACATTATGATTTATATATGCATACCAAATTTAGTTTACTGGGCATTTCAGGATGAATATGTGTACCAAAAAACCTTTTCATGTGAACTCATTGTATTGGAGTAAATCTAATCATAAAATACAAAACCATTGTCAATAATCTCATCATATCTTATTTAATTTAATAGTGTAAAATTAAACCAATTTTTTTTTTGGTAAGTAACCAAATTAAAAATTTATAGAGTTTAAATTTTTATATTTTATTAAATTTACATATTTAAATATATTTTTATTACTAGTAATAAATTTTTAAAATTTTACCATTACTTATTATTTTTCTAAAAATCATATTAAAATGTTGGTAATGGACAAGCCGAACCCCAATAGCCTAACCTGGTCTGGCCCAACTTTTTATATAGGACAAATGGGTTGATTTCTGCTCTTTATCCCCCCCCCCCCCCCCCCCCCCCGCCCTAACCTGGTTTGGCTTATATTTGTCGAACACAACGCGGGCTTCCTTGCACTTCGGAAAATATTATCCGAACAGTATAGAAACTGTGTTTTTATTAAAACAAATGGTAGTTTTGGGTTTTCTGGGGTTGTCGGAGCAACGTGGGGGGTGTAAAGAGCATAAATAAAATAGGTTAGGCCAAAATGAGCTTAATAGAGATGTAGCCTTTATCTTCAAGCAAAGAAGAGAAAATTGAACACGAGGAGAATTAGTGTTGGGGAAGTAGGGACTAACTAGTTCAAACTTCAAAGAGATTGCTAGCCTTCAGAAAGCTGGTTGGTTATCACAAAATAAAAAAGATGACTTTGAATTAGTCAATAGAAAAGGGTTTTGCCTTTTGTTTAGTCTTACGAGCTCTCTTTTTATGCATTATTCAAGAAAAGGTTTTTGTTGTTTAGGTTTATGAGCTTCCTTTTTCTGCATTCTCAAGAATTATGTTGATGCTCCATTTCTATAGGGCCTACTCTCTAAGTACAGTACCCTACTCATCGGCTCTCAAACAACCTTCATCGGCGATACTCTTTCGCTTACTATGGATCAGAGTATAAATAAATTAATTTAGTCAATATTATGGTCCAAATACATAATCAATTTTGCTTATAATATTGATCGAAAAGCGTATAAATTAAGACATTTGATAGCACATTCAAGGGTTAAATTTTGAAATTTTAAGTTTTACTTTCAGAATTTTTTGACACTTTTGATCATCCAGATATTTTTCATGCGACTTTTGATCTTTTACGATCAATTATTTTTAAAATTCACATTTTTCAATAAGACTTTGTATTCATGTTTATAAAATAAAAAATTGACCGAATGTTTATAATGTTATAAAACTTTACTATCATAAAAATTCATATTTTTTTAAACAAATCATGAAGTAAATATGAAATTTTAAGCACTAAAAACTTCAAAAAGTTATATTTAATTCATCCCTTATTAAAATTTTTACAAATTAATTCAATTTTAATATATTGAACAAACTGCAAAAAATAATTCAATATTTTAAGATACACATGAGTTGTCTTAAACATATAGGGGCCGAGAGTTATTGAAGGACAAATAAGTGCTAAAAAAAACTTTTAAAAGACTAAAATTCAAAATTTCTTTTTATTTTATTAATCAAAGGTATCATCCGTGCATAATTGCAGCGAATGATTCTCTTAAAGTGATTGAGATTCATTTAAAGCGTTGACATCTCCCAACCAATTGTGCCACGCTATATACATGTTGGTTTCACTTTTTATGCTTTGGAGTTTTGGTTAACTCTGCTCATGGAAGTCGTGTCCGTCATTTGGTGTGGTTAACGACCACTTGGTGCTTATGGAAACATAGGAATGATGTCATTTTCAATGAGTGTGATCCAAATGCTTATGTTCTGTTTGATTCTATTAAAATGTTGTCTTGGTTGTGGTTTAGTGGTCGGGTGGGGTGTAGTCGTTCTTTATGCTTTTCTAATTGGTGTATTGATCTGATTGCTTGTCTCAGTAGTGTTTGACTCCCTGTCACTATCAATGTTGTAAGAGTTTGACTATCCCTTGTACTCCCTTATAATATATTATTGCTTAAAAAAAAGATCATGGTTATTTTTTTGTCGAGACCGGGGTATCCACCGCCGAACACAGTGACTATTCCCTCGCTAGATTGGAGGCACTTCGAAGGGTGGGATAGCTGGCCCAAGAATTTAAAGCTGCTCCATACCATGGTTATTTATTGTATGATTGGATAGTCAAAATTTAAACTTTAATTTAATATATAAAAATAAATTTAAATTAAAACTTTTTTTTTATTATAATTATCCGATTAAAATTGGACTATTCCTATTTCCTTTGGGACATTGATCCAACTTTGCATTGGAAATATTGAAATATCAATCCCTATTCGATGATGGATGGATCCATTTAATGGGGAGTCAAATTAACAACTTTGACCAGCATTCCATCCATGCATGATATTACTACTTACTACTGTATTAACAACTTGTAGTAACAGCACTTAAAAAATCTAACTGCTGGAAATTGGAATAGAACTACTTTCACTGTTTAACCCTTTGTAGCTGGAATGGATGGAGTTTTTCACCTTGTCATTTGTCATAGTAGTTACTACGTACTAGGGAATCAGGGTCTACCACAATACCTACTCTGTCACCTACCTAGATTCTTCCTACATTACAACTGAATCAACTTGATGTATAACTCATCACTTCACAACCATAATATATAGAAGAAAAACTTATCCAAACCAATCAAATTGAATTATCCTTCCCAACAATAATAATTTAGGACTTAGGAGTAAACATGGAAATTAATCCTTCAAATTGTAAAAGTACTCAATCAAATGCGAATTTGTTGTGAGATCAGGCACTTAAATCAATTTTCATGCACTTAAATTAGTCTTCATTTCCAATTAGAGATAAAGTAGTGGACTAAAAGAAAAACACAATCTGGTAGCCAAAGGTGTGCTAGAGCTTATAAGCTTCATATTCAATTGCACACACCTACTTAAATTTTGATCTAATAACATATGTAGTCAACTAGTCATTGCATTTGTACAATTGGTATAGAAAATTTAAGCACGAGTTTTTATACTAATGTATTCTATCATAGACCCACATAAACAGTCAACTCATTTTTATTAGGCTTTGTTTGGATGATAGAAGAAAGTGAAAGGAAAGAATGTTGAAGGAATGAAAATGGATAGAAAGAGAGTGGAAAGTAAGATGATTTTTTTATTGTTTGGTATGGGTGAAAGTGAAGAGAAAGTGAGAAGAAAGAAAGAGAAGTATTTCGTAAATGACATAACTACCCTTATATAAAAATGTGATATTACTTATACATTTTCTTTTAATCAAATTGTTATTACTTGATTCATTTATATAGTAGAATGTACTGTTACTAAAGAATTTTTTTTGACAAAACATAAAAGTTGAAAAAAAAAAACAGAAAACTAACAGAATGTGCACTACCTACATGAAGCATGTGTTGCTAACCTGCTACCTAGTGGCAAATGTTGGAAAATAAAAAAATATGTGGGGTTTTTGGTCTTTTCACAACAATGCATGTTTTCATTCTACTTTCTTTGTAAATTGGAGCGGAAAGTTTTTCCATGTAGACCCCACCAAAAAACAACTTTCTTTCCCTTCTGACACTTGATCCAAACGACGGAAAAAAGGAATATCAGCTATCTTTCTCTCCTCTTACTTTCTTTCCTTCGTGTTTCTTCTATTCCAAACAGACCCTTAAGAAATCAATAAAGTTCAATTATAAAATTACAACGTGGGCTTTTCAATTTTGGTGTATATATGTTTCATTTTCTAGTGACAAAATAATTTTGAGTGAATTGATTTCGACTAAAATTTAGTTGAAGATAAAAAAAAATATTTATATTTATAGTCAGTATATCAACGTAAAAGTGTGTCAAATAAAAAAATTTAAGTGTAAAAATTAATTTTGAAAAAAATTATACATGTCTATGATAAATTTTAGGTGTTTGTCTTTTTTGTGGGTATTTCTCATAATCATTTGTATTTTGGACTCTTGTCTTTTTTCTTCTTTATATAATATAATTATAATTATATTTTCCATTCAAAAAAAGAAAAAGAAACATATAGACAATTCTTATTACAAATAGTAATGAGCTATATAAATTGAAGATAATTCATGCATAGAAATCCCAATTTAACTACTTTTTTTTTTTGACGTAACCAATTATACTAGTTAATATCTACTAGTTTTCACTTTTGAGAGAAATGAATTTTATGCACTTTGAAGAGAAATGATTTTCATGTAGTCACTACAAGAAAAACTGCTATTATACAGGGTTTTTTGACAGGGGTTAATGCTCCTCTGTAATATTCAGCATTTGTGAGGAGTAAACCCCTGGAAAAGAGGGCACAAATTTTTTTAATTCATTTTATATTTTGACAGGGGTTAACCCCTCGCAAAGTAAAACTGGGAAAATTAAATGCGTGTGGGGTCAGTAAAAAACCCGTTTGACAGGGGTTATTGCTAGGGGTAGCTCCCAGCAAACATAAAGTAAACATGGACAGACTGTTGCACTGGCATGGGTGACTTTTGAGGGATTTTGCCAGGGGCTTGCGAGGGGTTATGCCCCTGGGAAACAAAAAGTTATCTACTATACTGACACTAGCTTTTTCCATTTAGTGTTTGAATTAAATTTCTTGTTTATCAGGGGTATAACCCTTGTCAAATATGCAAAACAAATTTTGTGTTTAGTAATTTCTTTTTTACAATCCTTTTAGAAAGAATTTTTTAGTTTATATATTATTCTAAGGAAAATATTTAGTTACTAAAAAATTACTAACTTTACTTTATTGAATTATACTAATTTGTGATTAATAAATTTGTTATTGTAAAATGATACTGAGTTTTATTAAGATATTTTTATTTCTATAATCTTTTACGGGTGTATTGAATTAAGGTTTTATTTTATGTGTAACAACAACACGATTGATTATATGTAGGATATGTCGTTTCATTTTATATAGGATCGATTATATGTGGTTGCATATTGCAAAAACTAATTATTACTTTTTTTTTGACAAAAAAACTAATTATTACTTGAAATCTATAGGATTGTAAGAACACTATATGCAACCACACATTTCTGCATTTTTTTTTGGTTATGGTTCATTGTAAATTTTTTATGTATATATGATTGACCAATATTGTTGTATTTTTCTTCAACTTTTTTGCTAAAACGAGATAATTATTGTAACTAATAATTATTATTTTCTTGTGCTTTTATCTAGTGTTATTTTAATATTAGGTGGCAAAATCACTTAGATGATAACCTAAGGGGTGTGATTGAGTGGCATGGGGCTCATGCTCCCTTAACCAAGGGTCGAGGGTTCGATCCTCGCATTGGGTATGGAGCAATTTTAATTTCTTGGGCCAGCTATCCCACCCTTTGAGGTGCCTCCAATCTAGCGATGGATTAGTCACTGCATTCGGCGGTGGATACCCCGGTCTCGACCAAAAAAAATCACTTAGATGATGATAATGAATCTCTTCTAGTTTAACTAGAGGTCATAAAATTGAAATCAACCCTGAGAATGCAACAATATTAAATTCTCTTGAGGGAGAGCTTTAATCACCCTTTGTATGAACTGGGTATATGAGCTGGGTAGATGTAATAGTATGTGGTTAATTGTTTAACCCGCGGGTTTATGTAACCATACTCGGACCAATAATTATAACCTGATTATATTTAGTGATGGACTTGTTCGCCCCGTTTAATATGCGGGCTTATGCGGGGCGGGCTAGCCCATATACCCAGCTCTACGGCCTTTGTGATCTTACCCGGCTTGAGTGATTTGTCTCTGCTGTTGTGCGCAGAGGATATTCGATTCAAACCCAAAAAAAATATATTATTTAGTATTAGTATATAACAAATTATCAAATAATTAGTTTCTTATAGAGAACAAAGGAAAAAATAGAGAAAAAGATTTATGTATCATGGAGGAAATCAATGAGTTGTTAGGTCTCTTGTTAGAAATCATTAAATATTTTTTTTGCTAAAAGAATCTTAAAAATCTATAAAGTCTTTTGAAATCTTGAAAATCTCTGATGAATTCATCAAAATCATGCGTTAAGAATTTTGATTGTAATAGTTTTTTAAAAAAAATCATTTAAAATGTTCAAGATTTTTTTTATCAAAAAAATCATTTAAAATCCCAATTCAATACATTATACATCCTTAATATGAATAAAATGATATCACTTTGCCGTCTCCTCTGTCTTCTTCACTCACTCGTTTTCTTCTCACTACCACGTATCTTCTTTGTTGTTATTAATTTGGTTTGGCTATAGGATTTGTTTCATTTGAGAAAAAAAATTACTGTCTTTTTTGTTAGCTATTGGATTTTGGGGTCTATTGGTGTGTATTTGAATTTAACTCATTTTACATGGTTTTGGTTTAGGCTGTTCTGTTAAGAGTTATACAAGGATAAAAATGGAACAAGACTTTTATTGATGGAGGATTCAAGTACAAGAGCAATAATAATGAAACAATAACAAGAACAAGACTTTTAGATGGTTTTGGTGAGAAGGAAGACGACGACGACGAAGAGGAAGATGAAGTTGATGCATATTTTATTTTAGTTATTTGCTAATTTGTAATATTTTTGTGGGATCTGAACTGCTAATGTTTGGATTTGTTCTTCCAAGTTTTGTTAAAGTAATTAAAGCAAGATTTTTTTGGATAATTTTAATTTAGCTTTATATTTTGTGGCATAATTATCATTAATATTACTATTACTATTATTATTATTATTATTATTATTATTATTATTATTATTATATGTATTCAGTGTAAATATTTGTGGTACAACTAATTTTTATTTATATTAATTTTTAATAATTATTAAGTTTAAAATTGATTTATATTAATTCAATTCTGAATTTTAATAATTTTTAAATTAAAATAAATATTATACATTTGACAAGGGTTATGCCCCTCGTAAAGATCAATCAGAAAGGTCAATCTTGTTGCAGGTGGGTGACAGAGTCTGAATCACGCTGACACAATTCACAGGGGCTATAGACAGGGGTTGTCCCTCGAAAATTTGATAGGGGTTTACCCCTCGTACGTTTGACAGGAGCGTAACCCCTCGGTAAGGATTTGCGACGAGTGTTTTTCCGAGGTCGCGCGCCCCTGTCAAAATCCCTGTCAAATATGCGTTTCACAGGGCTTTTTGGCAGTTTCCTGGGGGTTTCGCCCCTGTCAAATGACAGTTTTTCTTGTAGTGAGTCAAATAATGGCTGCAACATAATCTTAACCGTCCAATCTATTATAAAAAAAATTATATATTTATTGAGTTTTAAATCTAATCCATCCAATTTCAATCTTTATATCTATAATATTAGTCTAAATTTATTCATTGATTTCCGTATTTTTCTTTCTTTCTTTTTTAATTCTCTCTAACAAAACAACAGACCATAAATGATCGTGATTTGTTTCTATTCTGACTCACCCTTAAAGTCCCACATTGCTTGGAACTCGAGGCTAATGACAGTTTATATACAACACGCCACACTCTTCAAACCACCGAGGTGCCTTTTCTACACAGGATAAGAACAAAACCGTGACAGATAAAATCTCAAAGCGGACAATATCTCGAAGATGTGGACTTCACCCTCATTTATCCTTGCGGATAAATTTGAGTTATGTACGAACAGTGGTGAGCCAGAACAGTTTCGTTTTACTTTAACATGAATTTTCATTTTATCTTTAATGTTTTAATTTTCATTATTTTATATCTCATGGATTCTGATTCAAAAAAAAAAAATCTCATGGATTCAGTCACTTCTCTCAAGATTCAAGAAAGAGCATCCAAATAAAAAACGATAACAAGGTTAAGACAGAAAATAAAACAACATTAACAATTTAAGTAAACATGCATGACTTGGGTTGTTCACTATTCTATCAACCTGTCTCCAAATACATGCAGTGTGGGCCCCTCAATCCCCACACACACCCTTCTAAACCGTTCATCCCTCTCAAAACCTTTGATTAATTTCCCAATATACCCTTCACTGATTTCCTGTGTATTGAATTGAAGAAGCAAATTTTGCTATCTCTTGAGGTAGAAACTGAGGAGGACCACTTCTTCCACTTAGACCAAGAAAATCTCTTGTCAAATTACTATTTTGTCCTTGATCACCATGATGCAAAATATTCAACTTTCCTTGTTCATTTTGTTGTCCATGCATCAAAAATTGATCAAAACTACTACTATTAGATGAAGAAGGTGATGTCATTACACCAAAACTAGAACTAAAAATGCAAGGGTTGTTATTATTAGCATTATTGCTTCTAGTTGAACCCATTTGAGCTGCTTTTTGCAGAAGAGCAGTAGCTGACATTGGTGTAGCAGAAATAGAATTAGAAACAGTCTTTGATAGAGAAAGATTCGCCGTAGATGTTGAATTTAAACCAGATGGACCAAAAGTAGATAACATTGATGACGATGAAGATGATGAAGAAGACGAAGAAATCAAGGCATTGTTAACGTTGTTGTTATTGGTATTTCCCATTTGAACAATATCAGATAAACATGAAGAACCAAAGAGGGAATTTGAAGTTTGTCCCATTTCATGATTCCCTTGGTTTAACCAAAGTGATAAACTTGGTCTTTGTTGTTGATCTATGATCAAAGAGTTGTTGTTTTCAATTCCATTGAAATGATCTACATGAAATTGATCATGATGTGAACCAAATTGTGGATGTGGAATTCCACCTATATTTTGAAGTAATAAACCATGTTGTGAATGTGAATTCATCATTGAACCACTACCTTCTAATTCATTCTTAAAATTTAGATTTGTTGTAGTAACTGAAGTTATCCTTGCACTCTCTTCTGCTAATGCATCACAGAAAGCTCTATGTGTAATGAAACTATCCTTCCTGTTCATAATTCAACATAATTACATTAATCATTTCATACCATAATTTTACAAAGTGTGCATTTGGTATCATGATGAATACGTCAGATCAAATGTGATTTTGCAGATGCTACACGTGCATGTTTGGTATCATGGTGGAAGGACCAGAATCACGGTGATTCACCGTGGTTTTGCAGAAGCTACAAGTTTTACTGTTCTAGCTTATGCAAAATCACAGTGATTCTGGCACCTCCACCGTGATTCTAAACATAGGCTAAATTGTGATTGCTAACGAAATTGCAGACAAAATTGTTTAACCGGTTGCCGACTGCAATTTAAAACTATGATTCATACACGGATACACTTAAGTTAAAACTTAAAACCAGACACAAAAAAAATGTAATCCATTTAAGAAAACATTAAATTTGAAACCTAACACTACACATCATGATTGGAAAAACCTCGTACATGTCACAAATATGAATATGAATAAATTAAAGAAGCATTTATTGATTTAACAGAAACAAAAGATTGGTGAATAAAAGGAGATTATATAGTATTAATTATTATACCTTGAGAAGAGGGTGCCACAGTCACATTTGTATTCTCTTGTACCACATGTTTTTGTGTGAGCTTTCCAATCAGATTGGACTGCATATTTCTTAGAACATTTTTCACATTTCCACTTCTTCTCACCGTGCTTTCTACTAAAGTGCTTTTTTATACCTGTGAGATCACCAAGTGCTCTTGAAGGGTCATGGTGGACACAAGTCTTCTCTGGACAGATGTAGACTTTCTTCTTAATAACATCTTTGTTGGATCTCTGTCTAAGCTTCCATGGAAGGTTGTGTCCTCTTCTATGAAGTTGAAGGTTCTGATCTCTTTGGAAACCTTTGTTGCATATTTCACAGATGAATCTGTTTGTTGCCATCAGTGTCTTTGGTGATAGAGCAATGACCTCAGCATCTGGATCTATGTAATAAAAAAAAGTTATAATTTAGAATCATAGAAAGAAGAATATATTTTTTTTATGTTTAGGTGAGCAGTGAGTTTGATGAATTCACAATGACACTGCAATTTTGTTGAAAATTCAAACATTATTTTTCGTCAAAATTGCAGTGTTCATTGTGATTCTCTTTTACTCTGTCAATTTAAACATGCATTTGGATCTTTTAAAACAGTACTGTTGTTGAGGATCCAAGGTAAAAATAGAAAGTAGAAACAAAACATTTGTAATCAACAATGAATACCTGGTGTTCCCGGAAGATTTCTCTTCTTCTTGGGGACAGAAGGAATATTAGGTTTAGGGTTTGTGTTTTGTTCTTGAGTACTGAACACTCCAAGTGAAGTGGATAGTGAAAAAGGGTCATTAGGAATCATTTGCATATTGGAAAAAAAAAGTGAGAAGAAACTATATAGTAATGGGTTGTGGTGGAAGGTAGCTAAGAAGAAGAAAAGCAAGCACTAAGTTTCAAAGGTTTTAATTATCTTGAATGAGTACAAGGAAGAAAACAATGGTTTTGAAGTAGCAAAAGCCAAGAAAGTGAACATAAATTCTTTTGGATGGTACCCAAAATTCTTTAAAGAGAGAGTTGTTGGTTATATGTATATGGTTCTGCTGCCAAAAGACAAGAAAAAGCCATAAACGAAACTTGAATGAAACCAAAAATATTTAAAGCCTTGAAAAAGAAACTATATACTAATGCAAGGAGGAGGTTCTTCCAAGTTGTGATATCTACTTTCTTGTTTGTTTGATGATTTTCATTTTCTGAGAAGATAATAAAACCAAAAGCATAAATATATAATCATATACTAACATATTACTACTACTATTAATCTCTCTCTCTCTCTCTCTCTCTTGTTGTTTTGGTCTTTTGGAGTAGTCTCTTTCTCGTCTTATTATTTGCTTGTATCTTCAAAGAAGGTGAGCATATATTTAGATGGGCCACCACAAGCAAATACTCTCTCTCTCTCTCTCTCTCTCTCTCTCTCTCTCTCTCTCTCATAAACATAAACGACACACAAAAACAGACACAAGTCACACGCACAATGTTGTGGAATAGTGTGTCTTGTGTTTGTGCCTTTGTTTTTCCTTTTTGTTTTTGCCTGGTAAAACCAGATAGTATTTGAATGTGTTGTGTCTTTGTAGAATAACAATAACAATAATGTAGTATTTGTTGAGCACAAACCCCAATTATTAATTCACTTAAAAAGCTGATTTCTTTTTTCTTATAGAAAGAAAAGGCTATTGAAGTACTACTATACCTTTTCATTGAAGTAAATAAATTATAATATTCTCATTAAAATCTCTAGAGCTGAAATCTAGTACTACTACTGCTGGTAGACTATTAGATATAGTGGAAAATTGGAAATAGATTCTTATGCCCTCACTATCTCTCTCGCTATAAATATAAGTAAATTTAAATTATTTGTACATTTGATTCTTAATGTGTTTGGTTATAATATGAACCAAATACATCAATTGTCAAATATATTAAAAAAGTCAAATTTAATTATATTTATAGTCAGAGAGAATATGAGAATATGGATTGGTGTGCGGTCAATATCTGCAACGGCATGTTATCAGAGAGATCACAACCGTTCAATTAAAATCAGACATTAAACAGACTGTTAATATTTTAAAATTAAAAAATGTATGCTTTAAAACAGTAAAATTATATTAAGATATGAGCTATTTGATTTTCAATGGTTTAAAACAACTGACTGCAGTCTGATTACACTCCGACTGTATGCTCTGGATCTTTTTTTTAATTATAAGTGTAATTCTATTAATAGTTGTTACGAACATTAATTTGTAGGAGTTTGAATGTGAAATTCGTCGTTTCTTTACTTTTAAAGTGTGCAAATTTAGCATTCAATTGATATGGAGGACCACAGTTTAATTTCCATAACTGTGTTCGAAAAAGGGTTGTAATCACATGATGTCAGAACTAAACTCTGAACCAGATTAAACTAGTGGCTAAAACAAACAAAAAAGTGTGCAAATTTAACAAAAATACATGCATGTTAATTGGGAGGGTTATATGATATGAAGCCCCAATACTTGATACGACACGGACACGGATACAATACGACATCGATACGATACCTTATATTCTTCATCTTTCTTTTTGGATCCACTTTATTTTATTTCAAAGAATGAATAAAATATAAACACCGGATACTTCGATTTGTGATATGTATCGGGAAGTATCAGACAAATATCACAGAAGTATCAATATTTTTTTATTTAAAAAATAAAATTTAAACATTAGATACTTCCTCGATACGTATCGAAAAGTATCTGACACGTATCGTTATCAAATACAGTATCAGACACTATACTTAATCAATTTTAGAGTATCGGAGTTTTATAGGTTATATGTTGTGCTTGAGTGTTTGCATAGTTGGAAACAAGAACTCATCTACAGTAATTATTAGTATAAAACATAGTAATATAATTGATTTGAACTTGATTTAAAATTGATAGTTAAAATTGTTTTGCAATATAAAATTAAATTTATAATAAGTTTTTTTGTCCATCCTAAAATATAAGAGAAAAGTATTCAATTAATTAATGAATTTAGTTAAGAATTTAGTCAAGATACATTAACTTTATTTAACCGACTTTTATATTTTGGAATAGAATTGTACCATTTTATCTATCAAAAAATTAATAACTAAAATTCAATACAGCATAAAATTGTGTGTAGAGATCCAGATCCATATAGTTGCATGCAGCTTGATAGGAAGGTTAATGGCCAATGGGAAATGGTTGTTGAGAAAGAAGTTACTCCGTAGTATAGCATAGCAGCCAGCAATTGCAAAGTAGTTTGCCTTTATTAGATCCTTTGATCAGGTGTAGAATGATTAAGCCATAATTACTGCAATAAAGAAAATATCCTTTTTTTAGCATGCGATAGATTAAATCAAATTCAAAGGTAGTAAGATTGATCAGAGTTACAGACAACACGGACACTGATGTATGTATGTGAGATGAGATATGATATTACCTGTGGGGTCCACTTCCAATGTGGGGGTTTCCCTATGCAAAGTGATAGGACCATCCGTGATACCTCTGTCAATGTCAGAGGGTCCTCCTCCTGGTAGTGGGGACCACGTTGATGCTTGCTTTTGCAATTGCCAATTGCATTGCATTGCGTTGCACCATCATCCTTCTCCTAAAAAGTGCTAGTGATCAATACCTCTCCGTTAGGTCACACTGGGTTTACAGGTACAACTTCATGAGAAGTCACAAGGCAGTACATTATGCATGTTATTGTATAAAACACCAAGATAATCACAGACACCACTGATATAAGACAAATGTTGATAATCATGAAATTTTAAAAAAGTGATATAATTTAACATAATTGTAAGTGTTATATATATTGATTACCAAAATAAAATTATCTATTTTTAAGGTAGAGAAGCCTTCTAATTTTTCATTTTCGTTCTCAATACAAAATTATATAGAAATATCTCTTATTTTAGAATATAGATGACTCACTACTTCCTTCTATTTTGGGTTTGACACTTAATAAATGAACCTCTAGTATTAGTATCGTGTCGGACATTGACGTGTGTCTTACTTGCATACTATTTAGTATATCAATAAAGACAAATCAAGATTAACACTATTCAATTAAGATTAACGGTTATCCAATAAAGATAATTAAAATTGTTTGAATACTGTTAATTTTGATGTGTCTCAATAACATATTAAATAATTTTAAATTTTATAAAATTTAATTTAACCTAAGTTGTCTATATAATATAAACTTGCAACTAAACGATGATTTTTGTAAAATTTGTATTTATTAAAGCGTTATTGAGCAGTGTAATATTATTTATTCAAATAATATTACACCGGTATAATTCATCTATCTATATAATTTGTTGAAAAAGTATGAAGATTCAAATAAGTCAATTATTGAGGATGCTTAACTGTTTCAATCGCTATTGAAAGGAATTAATTCCACAATTATAGAAAAATCTAAATAAACATTAAAAAAAATGTATTCAAAGGAATATCCCTAACTAAACATGATAGGTTTGGGGATTACTTGAGTGACAAAGACACCCCACCTTACAATCTTCCTCTTATAATTAATGAGCTGATGACTAATATGCTCTCACAAGTCACAAACCCAAAAGACAATCAATTAACCATCTCTTTCTTTTGTTGGGATAAAATATCTTGGTTGATCTGATCCACGTTCAAATAGAGATATCCTATTTTTAGGTGCAATAGTCACCCAATATTTATTAGGAAATCTACATTTCTAGGATGAAAATAAATCTAGAAATCTATAGGACTAATGTATGTATATTGTTGCATTCACAGAACTGAGTTCAAACTAATGATATTTAAGTTAAAAGAGATATTTTATCATCTCACTCAAATATAATATATTACACTCAAATTTGCATATTCCTTCTATATTCTCCTTCCGCCCGCACCCGAACCTGAGTTGATTGAGTTCAGATTTGGGTGACACCCGATATTTCGGGTGCGGATTTGAGATCACTCAAACTCGCACCTGAAATCTGAAACTATATTCATTTATATGTTAAACTATATAATTACCCTAACTTATATAATGTATTTTGATAATATTTAATCTAAGTATGTGATTTTACACCATCAATACATACACACATTAAATTCTAACCATTTTATTTTATTATTATTATTATTATTATTATTATTATTATTATTATTATTATTTTTCTTTTGTAAACACTAAATTAATATCTTTACAAGCTTAGATCTTTTAGAAATGATTTTAAGACTAATTCATCATGAAGGATTGCTTGGAGCATGAAATCTCTCAAACTAGAACGTTTGAACTAAGAATTGAACTCACTTAGTCACATTCTCCTTTTTATGAGATTGAGACACTTGCCTCTCAATCGATCATTAAGTAAGCCGATAACAATTTGCTATTATAAAAATAAAAAAAAGTAACAAGTTAAATATATGGAAGTACTCCTATATATTTACCATGCCATATGTAGTACACGTGATTAATTAAGCTTTTAGTACTAATTAATTAAAGCTTGCAAATTTATACATATTCGATTCCTCATCGTTACAACCCTTTTGGTGTATATCCAACAACCTTACGTGTATCATGTAGTATAAACAAATTTAGTCATCACAATTGGCTTTTTTATTCCCACCTCAACTAATCACAACTACTACTAGGTTAATTAATATGCATGATGAACTATATTACTACTACATAGAGGGCACCGACTTTATCAAAGGATATTAAATTTTCTTCTACAAATGGTTTTGTTTACTCATCAATCAACTTGGTTCATTTATATAATCATAGACTAGCTAATTGACTTTTAATACAATGTTTTAGATAGGGAGAAGGTGAACTTATACCGTCCTATTTTAAACATAAACCTACGTGTTTTAATTATGCAATAATTAATAGGAGGACCATCCTACGTTATTTACTTTATTTATAATCCAAATGGTTAAAGTAATATAAGGAAGTATAATTAGATCATAAGTACATAGATAGATATAGACAATTCAAGTATTATAGTGGTTTAAGTATTTGAAAAAACTATTCAAGTATATTGCTTAGTTAGGTAACATATTCCAACTTAATTAGTCAAAAAAAAAAAAAAAGGTAGCATTCCAATTTCCAATTTTATGGCCTTGGTATTGATTATCCAAAACTATCGTTAATTACTTAGATTTCTAAGCTATTACCTCATTTGATTAGAGAAGAACATGCATGTGGTAATTATGATTAAGGGGAAACAAATAAAGAATTGTGCACTCTTAATTCCTTTCACACAATAGAAATAAAGCTTACCTTTTACAAGGTTGAAAGTTATCACTTTTCCAATTTTATCACTTTCAATACCAATCGTATTATAAACATATATTTGTAGCTAGCTATAGTTGCAATCGAATCTACTGTTTATAGAGAAATTAAGACCTCAACAAGACAACAATTGCAACTTGCCCTTGGGTATTAATTTGTATGGATGATAAATTTGTAGCATTTTTTAAATTATGAAAATTTATATAGTATTTTGTCTAAATTAAGTTTAAAGAATTTTAAATGATACAAAAAAAGATATTAATTTGAAATTTTCTCCTCCCATATATTTCAAAAAAGTTGAATTGACCCCCATAAACTTTAAAAATTTGCAAGCTCACACCTAAAATTTTACAAAAATTGCAAATTGGACCCTATTTTTTAAAAATTTAACCCAAAACTTTTTGAATTTATAAAAGTGGCACAAAATATTTTCAATGAATTTTTTTATTATTCTTTAAACAAACACATAGAAATGATGATAGTTCAATTAAATCATTTCAATGAACTGTGGGAAGTGGGTGGGGCTTGTTCATGGACTAATGGTTCAATGATTGATTGAAATGCATGATGAGATCAGATCATATATATAGTGTGTAAGGAAGTAATGTCTAAAGAGTCTTTCAAAAAGAAGAAACCAAATAACAGAAGAATCATGTCGGTCTTGCTATGTCTCTTTAACTTGATTTCATGCATGTTATGTTTCTTGGAGTTTTGTGTAATAGAACTATATGGTGATGATGTTGGTATATATGGTAGGAATAACGCCAAATACCAGCAACATTTTAGCTTATGCCCATCTTTTATTTTTGAATCAAATTGCTCCATTATTAAGGTTCCTTTTAATTTCTAGAAAACATTTTTAATTTTATAATTTTACTTTGTATGTCTTTGTTATAATTTTTTCAATTTGTTTAATAGAGAGAAGATTGATTGGTTTTATATTAAAACAATGTTACAATATTTTTTAGAATTTTCAAAAATATTCGATCTATTTTTAAAATCCATTTACGAAGTGTAGAGAATGGGTTCTGAATTGAACATATTAGTTAACTTTTTTTTTTAAAAAAAGAATGAAAAATGTGATTGGTAATGGAAGGAATTTTTCGTCTTGGCATGGTAAATGATCATTTTAGTGGACTATATAGTCTGGCTAGTAATAAAAATGTGTGGCGCCAAATATCTCACTTAGATGAGATGGCTCGGATCCCTTCTAGCTTAACTAAGATCTTGGTTTCGATCTTTGGTTCGGACATGCAGCACTGTTAAAACTCTTCAAGAGAGTGTTATCCATTTGAATCCCACGAAGCTCAAAGGATTAGTCTTTGTATTTACAACAAAAAAAAATGTTTATGTGGCTGATATGAATTATGATATGTTGTTGAACTAGTGTGCGGCCGTGCATCTGCACGGATCTGTTAAGCAATTTTTTTTTATCAAACTCGTTTTGCTATGTTTCAACGATATTTCACCGTTTGGTTTGGCGTAATTTACTATATACTTATTTGCGATACAAAATTCAATTCCATAAACATTTTTGTTTTGAATAGTCCGAAACTTTTCACCACTAATAGTAGATATTGTGATTTACACTATTTATTCGATTTTTTTACATGTGGTGGCGCGCAAGAATAGTGGATGAAATAGATGAGAGCAGATTAAGGTTGAGCGAGTTTAGGTTATTTCAATGAGAGGTGAAGTTAACCGCATATTGTTCTTCGTTGGTGTGTAACATTGTTTCACAAGAAACACATTTGATAGCTGAATATGGACAAATATTTCTGATGGAAATTTCTCAGTCAATTCCACACCAGTTAAAGCAAAACTAATTCGTCAGTATAAATAAAACAAGTATAATGTTACATAAAACACAAGGATATCTCTCATCAATTCACCAAGCATGACACTGAAAAAGTACATAAAACACACAATCCGCGACTCTCGTTACCATACTAATGGTGAGTAACATAACAGCATGCACAGGGCTCTGCTTTTGTAAAGGACACTAGGACAGCATATCTCTCAAGAGTCAAGAGGGGCGGAAATTTTCACAATGATAAAAATTAAAATAAATCAGACAATATTTTCAAATTAATACAGACACAGTAGGAATACATTGATAGCCTTCGAGTATGGTATCATTTCTTTAGCACACTGCAAAATGAGCATGACAAGTTAGAAGGTTATCTCAAGAAACCAAGAAAGCATGGAGAACGGACAAACACCACCCTAAAACACACGCTATGATATTAAGCAGCTACAACCTCAGTAGTGTAAGTATTCTGCTAATAATGCCGCGAATAGATAAGAGTATTCAAACTTTTAGTACAGACAGGACAGAACATTATATTTCAACACCATGGTATTGTAACAATGAAATTAATTTAGACTCTAGTTGTTTATATTTATAATTTAAAGAAAACAAATGAGGGAAGCAATAAAAAATAGAAACAAACCATTATTTCAAATAAATCATCAAAATTCCTATCATAACATGATTAAAATCTCTCCTCTTATGCGACCAAACTTACTTTTATATGAAAAATAAAAGTAAACACCATAATTTCAAATAAATACTCAAAATTCCTATCAGAACATGATTACAATCTCCTCTTATTTGATCAAACTTACTTTTATATGATGGCATCATTTAAAATTTTCTCAAAATTTGTCTAGCTAGAGTAGTTCACAAATAACATGATGTCGAACCATAGGCCTAAGGTTTGCTAAGGTGTGTCTAGGAGAAGCCCAGAAGGTGTGTTCACACCTGATACACTTAGATGGTGCATGAGCATCGCACATGATCAGAATTAGAAGTTAGAGTGTCTTATCTTAACCAAGTCCCTAGCAGAATTAGTTGAGACTTTGGAAGACTTGGCCTCTCAATTGCCTAGAGCACTATCACTCTGTGTCTGTACTTTTCCTATTTTTCTCAGCAATTTCTTCTTGTAGTTCAGTGGTTCCCAGCCTGAAATCTACTTTATTTAGACCTACAGTTCTATATTAATATATCTTAATTCCTATTCTATCTTTCTTATATCTTCGATTTGATCAGTAGTTTTACTAGAAAATCAGTCTCCTCAAATTTCAAATGAATGCTTTTTAAGCACACTTCACCTAAACATCCCATAGTTATATCAAAGTTCAGTAGAGTGTTGGGGATCATAGCAGCCTTAGCAGTTACTGTAGTGGCCAAAATAGGAGATGGTGAATCCCAGTTAAAACTCATTGGTGAAGCTCCGCTATAGCGTTACACACTCACTTTAAAATGAGTTTAAAATTTTCAAAAAAAATCCTTAAAATTGATGGTCAGCAGGGCTTTTTGCTTTGGGTATTTTACGATTTTGTAATTAAAAAAAAATACTAGAACAGCCTCTCAATGTGTCTTGAGGAAGGCCAAAAATCCGCCGTATAAACATTATGGCACCTTTATGGTGTGCACTACTTTTCCAATTGCCTATGGCGGTTGTCCAAAAATCATTCATAGCCGCAACTTAACAACACTGCTCTGTCTCACTTCAGATGTCATTTTCCACCTTCTCACCAGTCAGTCACATCTACTTGTTGAGGTTTTATGCATATAGCATAAACCGAGTGAACTTGTGCCAGACCCAATTTTGACTGGATATAATTCAGATTTGGCAGGTCATTCATGTAGTTTAGACGGGTTGGGCAAATGGTGGAATAAGTCTAAAAGAGATGGATCGGGTTTTGACCCAAAGAAAAGAGAGGGGAAGGTTACAGGTGTGGCACCACCCAGATTAGGCAGAGAGGTCACGATTAATGGTGACTGTAAGGGCATGAGTTATTATACATAAACATTTTCTTTATGTATGGTGCATAAACATTTCATAACCATCAGATATATTGTAGACATGTAATATTCTTAGGCCCTCAGCTCACACTCTCTCAATCGCCGGAAAACATTATTCACGGCCACCAACCACCAAACTCCGGTCACCGCAAAAACTCATCAAATTTCAAATTGAAACATCATTTAAACATATTAGGACCCCGAGGAGAAAGAATCCGTCGTTAGAATTGTGAAAAAACGATCAGAAAAGCCTTAAAAATGGTCTCAAAATAACGAAGAATTTGAAAGCTCCGATCCGGCCATTTCGTACACTAAAAAGGGTAGAAATACGTTGATTTGTGCTGCTGGAACATCTCTGAATACTATCCTTTAACCTCTTTCGTCGAATTTCACCGGAAAAACGATTTTGAATTTCAAATCCGAGCTCTTTCTTTCTTTCAATTCGCTTATTTGGTGCATTTTTTGTTAAATCTAATACTAGATCTAGAATATACGCGAAATTCCGATCAATTTGGTATACTCATATGTAAGTTTTGGTGGTCGGAGGTGGTTCCAGTGACGGTGACGCCGGTGGTGTCGATGGCGAACACGGTTCTGCATTTTGGTGGTTGAAGGAGAATACAACCAGTGCCACGTGGCACCTCCTGATTGGTTACACTAAAAAATTAAAAAACAAAAAACTGGGGGTGGGCTGGGGGGGAGGGTGGCAGTAAAATGTGGGGTGG
This sequence comes from Trifolium dubium, assembly GCA_951804385.1. NCBI lineage: Eukaryota > Viridiplantae > Streptophyta > Magnoliopsida > Fabales > Fabaceae > Trifolium > Trifolium dubium. Next base: position 14,392,127 of record OX638070.1, read on the forward strand.
TTTAGAAATTCTGCTTGTTTATGTACATGTGCATAAACAAAGCTTATGCACTATAACCAATCCCGACTGTAAGGGGAGAGGCAAGTGTGATGGATACACTGTGTGGGTGCGATGAAGTCCCGACAATTGGCAACATGCAATAATGGTGACAATCCTTTGTGTAAAATTATGTAATTTCTGTGTCTATAATGAGACCACACAACTTGTATTTATAATGATGATACAATGAATACATAGAATGCCTAGTAATAATCTAGGAAGTTGTATAGTTAAAGAATATCTACACATTTTACACATTTTTCTTAATTCTAATACTCCTCCTCAAGCTGGAGCATATATGTCATATGCACCAAGCTTGTTACAAAAAGATTCAACCTGAGGTCCACTAAGGGACTTCGTAAATATGTCAGCCAATTGATCATTTGAACCAACAAAATCTGTTACAATTTCTCCTGAAAGAACCTTGTCTCATACAAAGTGACAGTCGATTTCTGTGTGTTTAGTTCTTTCACGAAAAAACGGGTTAGAGGCAACTGAATACACGGAACATGCACACTGCGCAAGGAAGACCAAACACTACTAGCATATTGAAGCATTACTATTACCAAATATGAATAAACCACAAAGTACTACCAATGCAGGAGACAAAACTAGAGGCGACAATAAGAGTAAAAGGTTGGAGGCTAGGATTCCAATGAATGGTCACATCAAACTAGAGTGACTTTTACTTTTTAGCATTTGTATTTCTTTGTCTTCAAATTGTGTAGACTTGGTTGGTTACGGTCAATGCTTAATTGTATTATACAAGCCCGATCATTCCAATCTATTCTTATTCAATATCTTAAAACTGTTGACTTGAGACCCATTCTTACCCGTCCATTGACTCAAAGTTGTAAACTGGTAGGTAGTATGGTTTTGGACAAACCATGAAATCTTGTCCACCCCTAGTATAAACTTTAATTTATAAAATGTTGTCAATAGCGCCACTATAGTAGAATCGCGTAGCATGGCAGGGTTCAGCACAATGACATCTGCCTCAGAAGTTGCTATTGTTGGAGCCGCAAATTGCGGCCCTCCGCCACCCTGCTTTAGCAATTTATCTAGGCTCATTACACTACAGTTGTGCCTAATGGAATATTTACGTATTTTTGTTGGAATTTATGTTTACTTTGTACATTGTTTTTTAGTCTTACAATAGCGACCATCCTACTATCCGTTATAGCATTGTGGGATTCGGTGCATAGCGCCGCTATCTTGCTATAATGTTTTATGGATTGCCCGTTATCTGGGATTGATAACAGTGAAAGAAAATAGACGACAAGATTGCTGATGAAAATAAGTAAAGGTATATGAAAAACAGGACAGAGAGACATAGGAAATCTAAATTGTAGATTAAGGTTATCATAGGAAATCTAAGATTCTAAGTCTTACATTTACGTTTGAAATTCATGAAGAAGTGCCGTGCTTTAACAAATTTATGAAAACTGAAAAAGATAGGAGACTTACTTGTATAAGTAGGCAGCAATTCCCAGAATTATAATTAACAAAACAATATCAATACAGAAGTTTCGACTGGATCGAAGCTGGAAAAAAGCAAAAATCATATAAGATTCAGCAACAAATTTATTACTTAATAAAAATGGAAATGGGTGGAAATCTAAGACCAAAAGAGTTGTAGTTAGATAACCTGAAGCACTGTGTCTTTAAGTCTAACATTAGTATTCTTAAGATCCGACGATGCTTTGTCCACCTGTACAGAAGACAAACAATTGCATTTGCATCATATTATTTCAACTTTTTAATTTAAGCTGCTAAAGCGTATATTTCCATGTTTTTCCTTTGTTCATTGTACAGGCCAAAATTTGATAATTCTCACCTTAGTGTCAATCTCATCCATCAGGGGAACTTGTCTATCCAGTTCCTGTATTCATCATATAAATGACAAACATCAAAAGTATTAGAAACACACACCCAGACACATGAAGGAAGATATTAAAGGTACTAAAAGACAATTAACCTCATTCATATCATGCGCCATGTCTTTCAAAGTATCCAATCCTTCTGCAATCACATCCAAACCTTGATCCTAAAAAGTGAACGTCCAATTAGATTTGCAAGTTGAAACCGTTGCAGGGTTGATAATGAACATAACAAACCTCTAAACTGCAAAAAATTACTTGCCTGTTTTATTCTACGCATTTCATATTCCTGCCTGAATTGGTTTGATTGATCAGTTGATTGAAAGTACTCATCATCAAATCGGCCATCTGTAATTAAGATGGTTCAATTATTCACACATAACGAGTGGAACTGATCTATTATCTCTCGAAACACAAGAAATACTATAGAGACATGGATAGCATCAATTACCCGAATCAAATTTAATTTCAGCACGTGAGGCAGAAGATGCCCAACCACCAGTTTGTTTTGGCGCAACAGGAGTCCCATCTGGGATAGCTTGGATTCTTTCTGGCAATGCAAGAACAAGATCATTACGTGCAGCAAATTCTTGCGACGAAAGCCCTTTTACCTGTGGACACATTGCATCATACATCATACAAATGTATAGTCGCTAATTTATAAACTTTGCACGCTATCAAACAAACAATTTAGCTTTGCAGAAAACCCAAATAACATAATAGACTGAAAATTCAGACTTACATACAAAATATAACATGTCTACCCTTTTCAAAGATAGATAGTTGCACTAGTAAAAAACTAAATATACCGTCTTCTCACAATTCATACTTTTTAGAAATTGGGTAAGATTGGTACCTTCTAATTACATAACTAATTTTTTTTCTTCTTTGAATTGCAGGGAATGGATCTTTGATAACCTCACCAACCATATGGCAGGGATGCAAAAAGAAAGCTGGAAAACTATTTTCATGGTCACATGCTAGAATTTATGGACGTGGAGGAACAAAGTAATTTTTGAAGAAAACATTCAACGTCCACAGGAACCGACTCAAGTGATTGTAAAGATGACAACTAAAATTCATAGCTACAAAAAAGAGTATTCGACTAGATGGACACATCCTCGAGATACAGTGTATATTGGTTGGAAATGTCCTCTAGTGGGGTGGGTCAAACTCAACTGTGATGGTGCTAATAAGGAATCAACAAAACTTGCTGGATGTGGTGGCTTGTTGCGCGATACAGATGGCAGATATTTAAAAGGCTTTGTGCGGAAGATTGGTAATTGTAACGCCTTCCAAGCAGAAATGTGGGGAATGTACATTGGAATGGATTTGGCTTGGAAACAGAGGATTACTGACCTAGTAGTGGAGAGTGACTCCAAAGTGTTGGTTGACATGATAACAGGGAATTGCAACACCAACGGAACCATACCCGTCTTGATTAAGCACATTCATGACTTCATAAATTTGAATTGGCAGGTTGAAATACATCATTCTTGGCGTGAAGGAAACAATTTTGCTGATTGGTTGGCTAATTTTAGTCTAACCATAAATTCTTTTAATGTTTGTGTTATAGACTATAGAGACTTCTCCTTCAGAGCTTCAAAGTCTCTTCTTTGATGACATCTCCGGGGCTTGCATGCCTAGGAGAGTTTGTGTAATTTTGATTTCGTAGTTTTTTTCTCTTTGGGCTATGCCCTCTTTATGTACCAAAAAAAAAAAAATTGGGTTGAGCCTAACTAGGTGAGGGTTGCATCTAATGTAGGACTTCTTAACACCCTCACATCCAATGTAGGTCTTCTTAACACCCCCCCTCCCCCTCACGCCCAGCACTATTAGTCTGATGTGTGGATATATAAATGGTGGGTAGCCCAATAGCATAAACCTGATAGCAGGCGACCAAACGGATCGTTGAGAGGCTTTGATACCATGTTAGAAATCTTGAAGTCGATTGAACAAACAACTTATCTTAGCTGCTAACAACTTATTAGTTACTTACATTATTAACAATTTGACAGATCTATCTATCTATCAATTCTTCATTAAAATAAAATACTTAAGAACAATATTGTTGAGAATTCACAAGACATAACAATGTGATTGATGATATAACAAAACAAAACAAAAAAAACAACCTTTTTGACAGCCAATCTCTGCAACTTGGGAACTTCTTCCAGCAACCTAGACTTAGTACGACGAATCTCAGCATTAATAGCTACAGCAGATGCCTTCCCTCTATCTTTAGAAGCTAATTCTGATTTCTACAAACAAAATTAAGATAAATGAAACACAAATTCGACAAATTTGGAGTAATTAGGGCAGAAAATAGTGGTTACCTGAAGTAGGGATTCGATGTCGGAGTTGACAGAGGAATAGAGTCTGACGAAAGCATCGTCGCCGGAGACATTGGAATCTTTGTTCTTTTCGAGGTCGTATTTGTCGTATTTTTTGCAAATGGAATCAACTCTGGTTAGAAGATCGATCACGCTCATAGTGGTTGCTGTTGGACTGGAGTCAACGAGAAGTGATGAATATGGATCTAGTTGTTGTTGTTGTTGTTTCAGTTGTTGCGGATCCTCCGCAACTCAATGCCGATTGATTTATTTCAGAGAAGAGAGAGACAGAGCGACCATCGACAGACAGCTGTAGAACGGTAGAAGTACCAAACAATGATCAAGCTTGTTTTTTTTACGAGTAATTAATTTTTGTAATGGTAACCGGTTAAGAATCTAAATATAGAAATGTAACATTGGAAATTATGCTATCAATTTTTTAAAATTTTAAAAAGTAATATTTTTATTTTAAAATTTTCTTCTTTTAAATTTTTTAACCAATGTTTCGGGGCACCGGTTAGCATGACCCTTAATTTTTTGTTCTTCCACTAGTAGTTTGTCGAGAATTAATGTTTTTCTTCCGTCCTAAATTATAAGAGAAAAAAATAAAAAAAATAAAAAAATTATATTATGAAAATATGAAATATGGTTTTGTAGAGATTTTTTTAAATAAGTTGGATAGAAAATATAAAATCAATTTTTATTGATTGATGTTTGTTGAGAAAACAAAAGAGAAAAAAATTAAATACAATTTACATTTTGCATTTAATTTTATGAGAATAAAAAAAATACATTCTTAAAAAATTGGTTTTTCCCTTATAATTTGTGACAAAAAATGTCTTTTTTTCTTTATATTTTGGAACGACGAGAGTACATCCCATTGTTCAATAGATGTTTTTTTGCGCAACCGGTATTTAGTCAATTTGATCAATTAATTCGGTTTGGAGTAAGTTCGAATATTAAGTTATTTCAGTCCATTCCAAACGCAATTGTGTGATTGAACTATAGTCTCCGTATCAAATCCAACATCAATCACCACTAAATTAACATTTAGTTGTTCAATAGAATTTTACTTAAATTTATATAAATTGTCTTATACATTAAAACTAATAAATATCACAATTTTCTTTTGATTTAAGTTCATTACTTCCATATAATTATTCTCAATGTGTATTTATGGTGTCCCGTAGGATAACTCATGTAATATGAGCTGGGGCATATAGATTGGATAAAGAAGGTCAAGGATCAATTCTTGAAAGGAGTAATTTATCTTTCTCTTATGAATAAAAAAAAGTGCGTTTATGGTTGATTATACAAATTCTAATGATGGATAACTTTGGAATTTAAAGTTATTTTTTAAAATAATAAACATGAATCATTTATTCGAGAGACAAGTGAATATACATTTGTTCATTTTTTTTTAACCAAGTTTTGTTAATTAGAAAGATCAGTGTCAGTCTTTTTTTTCCGCTTCTTCTTGCTATCCTATTTTGATCTCTTCCCTCTCCTTCTTTTCTCCTGTTTGTTTTTTCTTTGTTTGTTTGTTTTTTTACTTGAGTTTGGGGTTTTGTTGATGAATGTTTATGGTAGTTTACAGATAATGAGTTGAATTTTGTTGTTGCACGAAGAAGAAGACAAACATTCTTTATTTGTTTTGTTATGTTTCTTCTGTTCTCTGAATGTTTTTTGTTTTGGGGAAAGAAAAATGGTTTTAATTTTGTGAGCTATGGTTTGTTTTATTGGTTGAGGGTTTCTTGATAGCTACGGTAGTTTAAGAGTTGTTGGTTGCGGGCATTAAATCATTGATTCTTCATTTTAGAATTTCTTGCAATGGTAAGTTTGAACCTCAAAGCTATGAGAGAGAGACATGGAACAATGAAAAGTGAAATAGGACAAAAACATAGATTTAATAGGGTTAATAGGTTTTTTTTGTAACACATAAGTCCCTTAAGTTTTAAAAATATAACACATAGGTCCTTTCAAGTTATACTCATTATGTTATACAAAAACAAACTTAAAGGACCTATGTGTTATAGTTTTAAAACTTAAAGGACTTATGTGTTACAAAAAAAACTTAAAGGACTTATGTGGTATAAATTAAAAACTTAAAGGACTTATATATTACAAAAATAACTTAAAGGACTTATGTGGTACAAACTGAAAATTTAAAGGACTAACGATGCATTTAGCCAAAAAAAATTTAAACTCAACTTTCATCGTGGTTCTTTCTCATGTTTACTAATGGCCGCGTAGACCAATTTGGAGCAACGTGTGAGCCATCTCCGGTGTTTTATAGTGCAATTTCAGTATCCTCAATTATGTGTTTTTGATGGAGATCAGAGTAATTAATGTTTGAAGAAGAAAATATTACACCTATCCTCCAAAATAATTTATCTCTTGTCGATTGTTTTATGTTTGTCAATGCATAATTTTAATCGCTAATATATTTAATTATCTTTTATTAAAAATTATAAAAATTTTATATTTAAAAAGTTTTTATTGAGACAAATTAAATAAAATCTTATATTTTATTAGTAGAAAAATATAGTTAAAAAAACTAACGTGAATGGTGCACAAAATAGTATATATCCTATATAAGCATTGTTCTCTTGGCTAATTACACACATCATGATGATATACTTTGTGATCTTATATAACTTAGTTATCTCTTATTTACCTTGTAACTCAATTTTTTTGGTACATCAGAAATATAAATTTGCTCCCATCAAGGATCAAACCTTGGACCTCCCCTTACCCAACTCATTTGTCCCCCCAATTCATACCACTTGAGCTATCCTACGGGGACCATCAGGATTCAATCTAATAATCATAATAATAATTTTCTAATAATAAAGAAAATGTTAAAAAGTACCCTCGAGGCAATGATATTCTTTAAGTACCTTAAATAGTATTATCTCCGTTCCTTTTTACTTGTCGTTTTAGAAAAAAATATTTGTTTCTTTTTACTTGTCGTTTTAGCAATTTAGGTTATATTTTGCCTATTATATCCTCCTTCTTATTTTATTTTATTGACTAAATTTTGTATAATTGTTTTTGTTGAAACGATAAAATCTTTTTTATTGTATACAAATTTTGTTTGTTTTTAAATAAAGTTTGTTACAATTTTTTTGAAAATAGATAATGTTTGTGAAAAAGAAGAGATTTCTTGGTAGATTAAAAATATGATATATTTAAAAAAAGGGCATACTAGGAAAATAAGGTGCAAAAATATACCCCTTCTATTTTGGTCTTTTTTTCTAAAACGACAAGTAAAAAGGAACGGAGGTAGTAAGTTTTTATAGAACTTTTATTGAAAAATGTAAAATTAACGCATTGAAAATTGTAATGTTTAACTTTTTGAATAATTAAATTGAATGCTTAGAGTGTTTGGGAGTACTCGTTAGCAAGACGCTAATAATTTATATCTATCTATACTATATATAAAAGAAAAACTTTTTTTAGTATAGTCTTTTTTCATAATTCCCAAAAATCCTTATCGTGTTTTTTTTCTAAACTCTAACTTCTATGATTTTCTAAAAATTATTCTTAACCTCTATAACTTCTATCTTCTTAAATTCTATCTAAATAATTTTTATACCTTTTTAATTTCATCAAACCATTAACATTTTTAAACATGATTTTGTTCTCATCAAATTGGATCACACAGAATGGCACAGAACGTGCCTGTTTTGCCACCAGTAATGATAAACCGCTTATTAAAGAAAACTTTGATTACAGGTTGGTACCCTATTTTTCAATTATTCACAAAATTGGTCTTCATATTTAAAAATCATACAGTTTTGGTCTCTCTATCATATATTTATATTTAAAATCGGTGATTTAACCATTTTTTTGGACAAAAATAAAATATAATCATTCATTCAAATTGATATAGTACATCAGATACAAATACAAATACGAATACAAATTCAACACTGCCAAAGATGAGAAGGATAAATTTACGAACAAACTCACATCACCCTAGTTAATACCATAAAACGGCATACTCATACCTACAAATTATTGGATAAAATAAAGTAACCGGAATACCTATGTTTCTAGATTTATATCGTTGACGAACTTGATCGTTAGTTGAATCAATAACTGATCAAATTTGATCTGTCAATATGAATGATGTGAAACACAAGTATACAACCCAATAACATTCTATAATCAAAAGTAATGAAATTACAAAAAACAATCGCTAAAAACTCGGTTTTAATTTAATATGTTATTCATCTTTTATAATTAAATTAATAAAAAGTAAACAATTAATCCATATGGATGAATCTACAACATCATATCATACATCATATCATTTGAAATATTATAAATCATTATTTTTAAGTATAAAAATCTAATAGGAGACTAAAATTGTGTGATATTTAAAAAAAGTTAAAATTGTGTGATTTTAAAATAAGGAGACCGTCCCTTTAGGATAACTCAAGTTATAAGAGCTGAGGGACATATAGGTTGGATAGAGGGAGGTTCAGGCTTCAATCACTAACGGGATCAATTTATATTTCCAATGTACCAAAAAAATAAGGAGACCAATTTCATAAATAATTAAAAAATAATAAAGGAAAAACTTTCTTTTGGGTGTAACATTTTTACATAATTCTCAAAAAGTCTTTAACGGTTTTTTTAAACTCTAACTTCTATGATAATTTTTAAATTATTTTTAATTTCATTTTTTTTTGACAAGAAATTATACTTAACTTGTATCTTAATAATTTTTATACATTTTTATTTTCATCAAACCATTAACATTTTTAACACTTTTTTGTTCTCATCAAATTAGATCACTCAAACGGTCACTGGACACTAGTAGTAATAATAATAATAATAATAATAATAATAATAATAATAATAATAATAATAATATATTTTAGCTTCTTCAACAAGCTTTAAGTATTTGAGTTGCGCCTTTAAGTTTAATTTTATTTTATATTTTGTTGAGTTCACTCCGTTTCTGTTTGCACAAGCACATTTGTCGTGTCATAATTATGTGTCTATCCTTTTCTTACTCAATCACTATAAAATGAGTCATTCTGCCACTTGCACTCGTTGTGCCCTTCAAGATGAATCATTCCTTCATTGCACTCGGGATTGTGGGTTCTCTCGTAGCATTTGGAACCACGTTGGTTTTAACAATTTATATTTCTTCTCCAACCTACGACTGGCTCAAGTTGAGTACCACAAGTGGGCTCTCACTTTCTTGGTCGGTGTTTGGTGGTCTTGGAGACACCGCAACTTGATGTGCCTGAACAATGAGACTTGATTCTTAAGTCGACTCTCCTTTAACATTCGAGTCATGATTGAAACTTTCAAAAACAACTTCTCCCTTGGTTCTACGCCTCTTGCTAGCTAAAGACATCGGTATTGGTGAACTTGTTTGCTACTTTGATTCTTTACATTGTGTCAATCTCATTCAAGGTCTTCAAGTTAAGTATCATATTCATGTTGTGTTGATCCAAAACATCAAGGGACTTTTCTCTCAAACCAATGTTTCACTTTATCACTGTGTAGATTTCTTCGCTAAAATTGAACCCTCCTCAAATGTCGACTTCTTGACTCATGTTTCTCCTCTAAAAGACGCTTGTGATCTCCTTAGAAACGAGTAATGGATCAGAAACCTTCTTTTATCGTGATTAATTTTTTTTTTCAGTTAATTTTTTTATTCTGTTAGCTTCTCAACCAAAAAAATAACACATCTTGTGTTTAATAAGTTTAAGAATTTGTATTCAGCAATTTTTTTTTAAGAATTGAAAGAAGAGATAAGGGAGGGTATTAGTTTAACGTGACAGAAAATTACAAAATTGTTAAGACAAACGTTTATGACTGAAGTTTAAATCCTAATTCCTTCATTTTTATGTGTGTGAGTTTTCAATAACTTTACTATTTCGTTTACATACATTTTTTTTAATTAATATTACAAACAAGAAAGCTTCTAGTAACACCATAAAATAGTACACATACACTAGTATTAGTTGCTTTGTATAGTACCCGGCATTATTAAAACGTGAAACTATGCCCTTCCTTAATGTTTGAGATTGGGCCAACTTCCAACATCAACGGTTTAATTATTATGAATAGAGTCCAATTCAATTAAGGACGTTCACACTTAGAGGTCATATGCATGCTAAAAAGTTCTTTGGAAGCTTCGTTACATCTACAATCAACTCTTTCACTTTATTTTAATCGTTAGATTCATCTCAACGGTTATTCATATTCTTCGTTGGATTTCCTGCGATTAGTTTCAACCGTTATCTATATATAAGCGCGAAAACTTTTGCACCAAGATACGATTGATCACACTTTATCTTTACTCCACTTTGATCACATGCTGATTTGAATGTCGTAGTGCTAACTTGTTTTGCAAGTACCTTTTTCTCTATGTGAACCAACCCATTCTAAATTTAGTGGAGCTGAATTAGAGTACCTTTTTGCAATATATTATATACTCATTGTTTTCCACTAAATTTATATGAGATCAACATGATTCAGTATTATGAAAACAATAATGAGTGTCTTGCTAGGCAAATACACACTTTCATATGATTAATGTTTTGTCTAAAAAAGATGCCTTTTGTAGTTGTTATGTGTGATAATAGAAACAAATATTGGATTAGTTGAGAGAGCCCAAATGACATAAGATTTGGATTATAATGTTTTGGGGACCATACACACACACAGCCATACCTCATTTGGGCCTAGTGATGGCTTTTTGAAGTCGGCAAGTAATAGATTCTGGATTAATATAATTAACTCCACTCACTAACTATAATAACAACGAGGAATATGACATGGTATACTCCAATTTGTGATGTAGTATTTCCCTAACATCTTGTATTTTTTATTTCATGTTTTCTGTTTTATTTCTTAGCACTTAATATAATAGTGGATGTCATTATCTTGAACTTGAACTCTGACAATGATGAAGGACCAGAAACGTCTCCATTAACTCAATACCGTTACTTGTTCAAAAAACGTTATACTCCTGCACTTCCGTGCAACATGTCCAACCAATTGAGTTAGGCTCATGGAACTTATTGTATTTTAATTATAATTTGGTCTACTTGACAGTGATGAATGACCAGAAAGGTCTCTTTAACTTAACCTAGGCAAATGACTTGACAAAATTTCAATACAACCGATTTAGGTCAGGTTAACATGTGTCTTTATATATTAAGGCATTTAAGTATATAAAATTTAGGGTTAAATATGTATTTTGGTCCCTATAAATACATCAAATTTTAGTTTTAGTTTTCTAAAAATTTTCTTCAACTTTAAGTCCTTATAAAAATTTTCTTTGACTTTTAATCTTTATAGAATTTTACATCTTCACTTTTGGTCTCCCCTTTTAAATAAATTCATAGATAGAATTCATATTTTTGAATAAAATTATAATAATCTCTCCCAAAAAATTTGGATATAAAAGTTCTGAGTATCATTTAATTTATTCATGTCTTTATGGTACATATTAGTATTTTTCTATAAATCTTCATTAATTTACAAAATTCCTATGATACATACATATTAAATTTAGAGCGAAGATTCATTTTAGTTCCTTATAACATTCGCCGTCTCATCAATAACCTTATTGTAACGATGGGGACGACTATATATATGTTACTCCTGACATATGATATCTAATTCTAACCTATGGAAAACCTTCATATTACACATTTTCTCATTAGAGCGCCAGAGTGTCATGCAGATACACACCTTCTCCACTTCAAACTTACACGGTGGAGCATACAACTAGTCATTTTTTTTTATCAGGTAAGATCAGTGGCGCCATCTATGGGGAACGAACCCATTCATGCTCCTAGGTCGACACCTCCTAGCCCCTTATAAGTCTCGACTGAGGGCATCTGTTATGACACACCTATAAGTCTCACACCACTTGTAAGTTGAAGCTAATGGTTGTTTATATACAACCCACACACCTCAATCCAACGAGACGTCATTTCTGTAAAGGACAAAATTGCGACGGATTAACTTCAAAGCGAACAATCTCTCGGGAATGTGGACTTAAGTTCAGATTAGAACATATGTATCCCCACGAATAAGTTTGTGATTTGAAGGTCGGATCAGAATATATTTATCTTACGAATAAATCTGAGTTCAATTTCTCAATGTAGAAGTCTTATTATTTATATTTAATGGAGTTAACTTTTTATTTTTAAAAAATTATTGAATCCAATTTCATTGACCGTGCAAAATTATATGATTTTATTTGATTGATATTAACCTCTAATTTTTAGGAAAAGAGACTCTATTAATATGAAATTTGATTGAAAGGTAAATAAAGTCCAATAAAAATTATATGATTTTAAATAATTCAATTTAAAGTTGGCTTTGTTTAACATGCACCACTTGTTTAAGCTGGTGTACAAATTACGATTAAAATTATAATGAATATAAATTTTATAAAAGTTAGTATTGGATTGTAAGTTTATATCATATAAATCTTTTATGTTAATAACGTATTAAATGATTTTTTTTTGGTCACGTAGCTTAGCGGCTAGATATTCACCATTTAAAGGTGAATAAGTGGGCATACCGGGTTCGAACCCCAATCCCTACACTAATATGCAATGTACTTTACCAATTGAGCAAAACTCATAAGGACAAATGATTTTTAATTTATGTATAATTTGACATAAACAATTTATATAATATATATTTTTATTACAACTATAAATTTTGTAAAATTTATATTTATTATAGCGTAATCATAATTTGTGCAATATGCACCACTTAACCGTATACATAGCCTTCAAAGTTAATTAGTCAATTTTTTTTTTGAAGTAATATATTAATTAGTCAATATAATATTCATTAAACCTTGTCAAAATAATATATTGTTCATTAAATTATTTACTTTATAGCATTATAATTTTTTTTTTGACTATTTATAGCATTATAATGTCCCTCGACAAATGCAATTATCCATTTCAGGATTTAGCCATCACCAACTGATCTCCAAAAAGTCCATGATAGACTCGATTATATTTTATTTTGTTACAATGACAGGCTTGATTTTTAATCATGCTTCTAATTCTTTGATACTTTTTCTGGACCAAATAATTCTGGTGGGCATATAAATTGAAACATTGTTATTGGTTACGAAGAAAATGTATATAGGGTTTATATGTTGGGTTTTTTTAAAACATAATTTTCGAAAAAATTGAATTTTGTTCCTTTATTATTTAAGATGGAAAGAGTAATATTTATTGTTGACTACGTAAAAATATATGTATTGGGCTTTTTTGGTATTAACCTTCTATTTTCTAAGGGACAAGACATAATAGTCAAGAATTCGGCAATGAGACAAATAAAATTTGGCAAAATAATTGTTTCATTTAAGAATCAAACTCAATTCTCCTAAAATTCGTTATTTAATGAAACTCATTAATCAGTTAAGACCAATAATTTAATTATATATATGCACTAAAGAAAGTATAATTATTAATGTCGTAGTTAAATTAGGGGTCAAACTTTAACCTAGCTTACGTCTCAGACGCCACCTCCTTCCATACTTTTACTTAGCTCTTCTTCTCCAACCATCAAAGATGGGTGATTTAGAGTCAATTTTTGACTTGGAATCACCCCTCTAAATTGTTTATTCCATTTTCTTTTAATCAAATAAGTGATTTTCACATATAGTTTTTTATGATTTGGTTGTCTTAGTGCGACGTTGTGTTGTTCGTCATCTTTGTGTGGCGTTTTGTTTTCCCGTCTTCTTGTGCTGCGTTTTGTTTTCCTGTCTTCTTGTGCGGTGTTTGTTCAGTTTCGATTGACAGATTAGATTCAATCAAGTGCATATTCATCCAATGATTTTTGGCATTTTCAACGTTACAACTTCAGAAGCATAGATATTTCAGACACTTCAATTTTATCATATATGTAAGCTTTGTTACATTTGTAGACATATTACCGTTGTGTGCTATTACCATGGTTGGCTACGAGTATGTTTGCAGAATTATCCTTTGTAGTTTTTAACGATTTTGAATCTGTATTATTCGATGTATTCTACCAATTTGAATGAATGTCATTTTTAGTCAAAAAAAAGTATAACTATTTATTTATTAATGTTTTTTTGGTATAATATTTATTTATTAAATACCGTTGAAAGTCTCACCAATTTGATTTTTGGTCTAATTTAAAAAAATGGTGTCGCTAGTATATATATGTCTGCATTTCATGTGTTATTGTTGTGTTCACCACCAGTTTAATTTGATTCGAGTTTTGACATACAACCCCTTCTCAAATTTAATTGTGGAGATCGAATTACTATAATTCTTTCTATTAAATTCAACGTCAACCACCACTAAATCAATTAACATTTTATTACATTCCACGTGTTATACAACTTATTTATTTTTTTGTCAAAATGTGCTATACTACTTAAGTAACAAAATAAAACGGTTCTACTACGGTTAATTAAGAAGGTCCAAAATTAAACTTTCTCTAATTTGACCATATAGTATTCTATTGTTCTTTTCTTAACGTTTCCTTAACTAACCATAAATTTAATTAAATGTTAATTAAACAAGAGTCAAGGGCACCATAACCTACTTGACATTAGTGAATGTGGTGCGGTAACATGTTCTTCTATCCACAATTAATCCACAAAAATAAGCACTAGCTATCTAGTTGCAAAAATGCAAGTGTAATTTGTGTGTGGGGCCACAAGCGTGAGGTGATGAATGTCAAAGAAAGTTGCTTAGTGGAAAGAGTGTGTGCCGCCCAAATTAGCCTTTTCTTCTACTCTTCCCAAATGGCACAATTAATTAATTAACTAAGCTAATTAATTTTTATTAATTTACTTGTCCACTCCAAAGTCCAAAACATTTCTATATAAAGCTTCTAAAACCCCTCTACTACATATATCAAAATTCTCAAACATTTTAACTTGCTAGATATGGCTAACAACATGTCTCGTTTAAATTCATCTTTCATCTTTCTATTGATTCTCCTACATTTTAGTTTGGGTATATATACCATCTACTTATAGGCTTTCTTTCCTCTATTTTTATTTTTTTTACCAATATATAAGACATGTGTCAAAATTTATATATACATAGTTATGCATTACAAGTGAAAAAACTTGCATGCTATGCAACTTTCTTCATGAGTTAATATATTGTTATTTTTGAGCAACCATCTTAGATATTTTTTAATTGGGTCTAAAAGTATAGATTTTTATAATTTTTAAGGCTCTTTTCAATGTACGAATTATATATTTTCACTTAAATTTAAAGTGCGTCACGGACAAAAACAAATTCATATTAGAAAATCATATATCTGTCGAGTCATACAATTTGATTAGTCTAATCGTAATCAGACACTTTCTGACTTTGATGAATCAAATATCCTAAAATACATAGTCAAAATTTAATTTGATCGATCAAATTGACGACTGCGTACATAATTATGTAAATGCGGGAAATCCATATTTCTAATTATGTATATTTTGTAAATATTGCATCACTATTTTTTCTCTAATTAATTATAATGTCATGCATTATTATATATGCACACAGGGAAAAGCCAACTTCAGGTGAATTACTACAACAGCAGCTGCCCCAAAGCAGAAGAAATCATCAAACAGCAAGTCACTGAGCTATATCACCAGCATGGAGACACAGCCATTTCATGGCTTAGAAATCTCTTCCATGATTGTGTAGTCAAGGTGAGCACATAAATATATAATTACCAACATATATAGTACTTATTGTTACAGATTAATAAGAAATGATATGATCTATATATGTTGGTTTAATTTCCATGTAGTCATGCGACGCATCCCTTCTTTTAGCGACAGTGCGCGGTGTAGTATCGGAGCAGTCATCCAGTAGAAGTTTTGGGATGAGAAACTTCAAGTACGTGAATTTCATCAAAGCTGCTGTTGAGAAAGAATGTCCCTTGACAGTGTCATGTGCTGACATTGTTGCACTTTCTGCTAGAGATGGCATTATTATGGTATGTTTGTGTCTTCATATACAATACTAATGTGTTACTAGTGTCACATTGATAAGTCAAGGGAATATTGTTCCATACCGATTAATTTAAGACTGAACCGATCGGATCAACTATTGAATGGTTTTTATTGTCATTCGATTCAATTCAATTGTGATTGAATTGAAACGATTAAACCAGTTAAACCATGATTTGAATGTCTCATCAATTTGATCTCTAATCTGGTTCATAACACATTTTTTTCGCTAATTAATTAACCACCAAGAAAAGGAAGAAAAAATAAAAGAAATAAAGAGAAGTAAATTTTTTTAAGAAAATTAATTTAGAAATAGTACTCCCTCCTCCCTTCAATCTTTTTATAAAAGACACTTCACTTTTCTAGATTCATTGAATTATTTATTGAATTATAAATGTATCTGATCTATAATATTATACGATAAAAATTGTGTTGATGTATATTTAGTTGGGAGGTCCAAACATTGAAATGAAGACAGGAAGAAAGGATAGCATAGAAAGCTATGCAAACGTATTGGAAGAATTCATTCCAAACCATAATGACTCCATATCCTTAGTGCTCTCTCGTTTTCAAGACGCTGGCGTTGACGCTGAAGCCACTGTTGCTCTTTTAGGTACAAAAACATTATTTTTCACTATTTGCTTTCATTTCTGTTACAATTCAACACAATTACAATAACATAATTAACCACTTTTTTCTGTTACAAAAATGTGTTTTTTTATCAGTCATTTTAGTTCATATGTTTTTAATTAATCGGTTTAAACACCTGATTGAGTAATGAAAGTTTCTCACAAATTTAATGTTCTGACTATCTCACATTCAATTTATGCGCGGGACCAAAACACTAAGGGTATGTTTGGTTTGACTTTAAATAGAATTTATTTTCATAGAATTGATTTTATTAGAATTAATTTTGGTAGAATTGATTTATGTTTGGATACATTTAACTGAAAGTGAGTTGAACAGTAAATTTCAGTATAAAAATCAATTCTAAAGTCAGAAGCTACAATTTGTAGCTTTAAGCAGAATCAATTCTGGAAGCAGAATCAATTCTCCTTTTCAGAAACCAAACATGTCAGAATCAATTCTACACGTCCAGAATCAATTCTAACCTTTCTAGAATTGAAACCAAACATACACTAAATGCATATTTAGAATTATGTTTGATGTGTCAGAATCACGATGATCCAAAGTGATTTTGTATAAGCTACAACTTTGTGGCTTCTGTAACGTACATATTGCAAAAACACAGTCGATCACAGTAATTCTAAGACATTCATTGTCATACCAAAACATAGGCTAATTATAATTCATAGTTTTTATAGTTAATATTTCAACTTGATAAATCAGGAGCACACTCAGTTGGAAGAGTACACTGCCTGAACTTGGTGCACAGACTATACCCTACAGTGGACCCAACACTAAACCAAGCATATGTTACATACCTAAAACGTAGGTGCCGAGACCCAAATCCAGATCGAAAAGCTGTCCAATATGTGAGGAATGATCTAAAAACACCTATGATAATTGACAACAATTACTACAAGAACATTTTGCAGCATAAAGGTCTTCTTACTATTGATGAAGAACTAGCCACTGATCCAATAACAGCACCTTTTGTACAAAAAATGGCAGATGATAATGATTACTTTCATCAACAATTCTCAAGGGCTGTTCTTTTGTTATCTGAGAATAATCCTCTAATTGGAGATGATCAAGGTGAAATTAGAAAGGATTGTCGCTTTGTTAATCGCAAATAGATATATTAGAAAGATTGTAGTTTGTGTATTTAATCTGCATGATTAGTAATAAGGTAGTAGTACTTTCTTATATTATAATTAAGTTGTTCTCATATAATTCATCTTTGAAGTTAATTAAACATCTTCAAAAGATGATTTGTGAGCGAAGGTTGATCCGTTTGTTAAGGATTTGACTCATATTATGCGTGTGTGCGTTAGTTTGAATTCAAATATTGATGTTATTTGACTTGTAGTTTATTATTTTGCATAATACAAAGATATAAATTATACGTCATTGATGTCAATCGAATAGTTTGATCCAATATAAACCACGTTCAATTGGATTTTAAAAAAAATCCAAATCTAACCGAAGCGCATGCATGGTCGAGAGGATAATTGTTTTATTACAACATAAAATGCAATCTTTCAATTCACTCTCGTTGATTTTAAGTTGATCTCCAATAGAATTGGTATTCAGAGCACTGATTCCGATTTTGGGGACACATGTGATCGGTGAGATTGAAGTTCATTTCATTTTTCTTACATCGTACATGTTGATGATGGTGATGATTCAAATTTTGATCCAATGACCTTGATGTTGACAATAAGTTAAGAATTAGAGAATTATGAAACATAGTAACTTAGTAAGTACCATGACTCGAACCACTCAAACTACATGAACAGTAGTCATCATGAATGGTTGATTGATTTTGATGAGAACAAGAAAAGTAAAGTCATAATTGAAGACAATTTGGATATGTTGTGCTTGCTGAAGGAGTTGTAAATGTAATGATTATAGAAGAAACGATGGGAAATATGTTGCGAAACAATCTGTTCCATATGGGACAAGTGCTGAAAAAGGTTTCATTATGCAAATGGAACATGAACAGTTGAACACATGGAAATTCAACATGCCGAGTTGCAACCTTTATAGCATTGACACTTCTAATGAAGACTGTCTGACACCGACAAATGTAATTATGTTCAATTAATTCTATTTTTCAAATTCGGTGTCGACATGCCCGTGTCAATATCATGTAAATGTCAGTGATTATAGGTTGCAACACAACAACCTTATTGGGAAAACTTTAAACATTCTCATTGAGATATAAGAACTTATTCTGTATTTAGATTCAAAATGGAGTGGAGATAAGGTTGATATATAGGAGAAGCACTATGAATTATGTGTTTCAAGTTTCTTTGAAACAAGCAAGCAGTGGTGGTCCTTTTTCATGTGGTGGTCCTTCTTCAATAATTGTGTTGAGTATTGACTAAGAATCCATTAGCACATGGAAGAAAAGAAGCAACCACATTGAAACCAAATATTACTTTCTAGTTTCTATACATAGTTCTGCACTAGAAGTTCAAGTTGCTGATATTATAACAAAGTCTTTGAAGATTGAGAGATTTAAAAACCTTGAATTATGAAGGTATATGTATTATATATGTGCAATTCAAGTTCTGTTATTACGGTTAGTTACGGTTAGCTAGTCAGTTAATATATAATTAGTTGGAATAGACCAACCAATCAATATGCTTGCTTAGTATAATGAAATTCACTCTCATTTATATTATTCTACTAATCTTTTCAATTATGCAGATATTTTTGTCCTGAGATCAATTATATATAGGTAAACCATATACTATCAAAAAAAACAAACAATTATAGGGAAACCATGAAAGTAACAATATGGATTCAAACTCTTCCTTCATTATACATTCTTCAACAAAAGTATTTCTTTATGATGAAAGCATGCAAGAAGTACAAGTCCATTATATTTTATTGCTTCCCTTCATCCATGGATTTTCTTAACCTGTAGTAGTAAATTAAAGAACAAAATTAGAATGCTTGTAGCGTATACTATTACTAGCAATTAAATTTATAAATCCAACACATTAGACTCTAATCTCTCTTGACAAATTTATACTAAATATACTATTACTATTAGTCTATGACCAACTGCGCGCGGTAGAATCTAGCAGAAAGGAATAGTTTCCTACGACAAGACAATCAACCTTCAAGTCGCATCTAAAAGGAGTGCCATCTGTATAGATAGTATACTAACGATGGTACCTCGAACAAAATTACCTCTCATTAAGGAACATAGAAACAATAAAGACAAATATACTTGCCTTATTTGTTGCGCGAGTAGCGCTACCACCCATTAAACTACCCGAAGCTTTCTCCGATCTCACTAAGCTTTTTCGTGGAATTAAACGAGGATTATGATGAGGAGGAGGAACAAAAGAGTGTGTCTCAGGACCTTTATAATCAATCTCATATACCTCTGAATCCAATATTGCTTCTGATTCCCCTGCAATATATATATATATAAGTACTTAGTGCCACTAACACTATATATGTAAATTAAATTCATAGTTCAAATTTATAGTGCAGCCATAATTACTTATAATTTAAGTAATAAGAAATACACACCTCTTGAGTAGTAAGGGAGAAGGAGAACAAGAAAGAAGCTGATTGTGAAGCACCTATGCTCCATATTTGACAGACTCCAAATTTTTTGAGACTTTTTTTAATTTAAAACTATATATCAAAAGTATATATATGAATGAAGCCAAACAATTGAGGTTGTTTATAAGATGGAAAAAATGAATTATTAGAAGTGGTGGGGTGAGGTTTGTGTCTGTGTGGGTTCGTTCAGGCAAGAACCACAGCTAAGGCTACTCACATATGGATCTCTTCTTTTTTTCCAGCTTAATTTTTTTCCTTCCTTCTGATTTATGGTAATTAGAATCTTTGACTTTAATTGACACTGAGATATTCTTATGAATTAGACTATTTGTATGTGCTACAAGACTAATATACAATCTACAAAATCGGCTAGTTAAGGATTACTTCTACATATAAACTGATGTTCAGGCTATAAGCAGCGTAACAAATCTAAGAAAAACTCTGATACCATATTAGAATTGACAATTGAACCTGACAACCGACTTATAAGATAAGAATTGTCTTTATTTATAAATTCTTATCCAGACTATTTCACATCCGATATGTATTAAAATCATTTTCATCCACACAGCAATTATAAGTTGGCAGATGGTGGTGTGGTGTGTATGGATGTGTCGGTTTGGGATAATCAATGCTTCCATAACAAACCCAAATTTAACATTGACACAATTTTATGTGTGTTGAAACTTGAAAATGTAAAGACTAATAATGAGATTGATCAAGTGTATTTTATTTTGAATTGGTCAACAAAAATTAAGTAAAGGAAAGAGATATGACATGAAATGAAATGTGGTTGGGACAAGTCCATGTGTGTATAAATAATTGAAGAAATCTGTCATGACATGGACAAGGTGTAGTGTTTGCTCTGCACACACTCACACTCTTACATGTGTTGATACTAAATACTCATCCATCAACCAAGTATTGAGATGTTGCCACTTTACCAAACTTGTGCACAAAATATATGCTATTTTCCTTTTAGCCTATTATTATGTGTAACTTAATGTAACACCAAAAATAATTCATTGAAAGATGTAAATTTTTAATTGAAATGACTGCGGTTAGTTAGTTAGTTAGGTAGTAAGTTAGTTAGGAACATATGCCAAAAATGCACCTATGTAAATTGTATGACTGCCAACAAGATTTGGTATTTTTCAAGTTGGATCATCTGTTCCATCACTACTTACATAGGTGCCAAGTTTGTAGGGCCATTAGGCAAGTGCAATTGAATAATTATGTTCAATCTATTAGGATTTAGGAGTCAAAGAAATGGAACCATATCTTGCAAGCTCTATTGAAAAGAAAATTAATGTAGTTTTTTTTATTAATCCTCTGGTTTTTAGGGAAGAAGTTCTATTAGTCTAAAGTTTGACCGTAAAATAAATAAAATTTGGTTGAGAATTGTTCCTTCCAAAAATAAAATTCAGGTTTTTCTTGAAATTCGTCTTTTGAAGAGTTCATTAACGACTTGAGTTCAATATATTATTTTGCTAATATAAACAACCTCAATTGTAATATCTAATATATTATTTTGCTAATATAAACAACCTCAATTGTAATATCTAACCAGGAGATTTAAGAATGGTTTGATGGTTGTGATGATGAGTTAAAGAATGAAATGATAAGTATATTAATGTCCCGTTTAACCCAGCTTATTTTCTACTTTTTTTCTCTCCTTAAAAATAGTAAAGAAGGAAAAAATTGTGTATGACTCGATTTCTCTTTATTTTTTACTTTATTTCTTTAATACTTTTAAGGAAAAATATGACTAAATTCAATTTTATACTTCTCTATTACATTTTTAAAAAAAATAAAAAAATAGAAAATAAGCCGGACCAAACGGGGCCTAAGAGTTGAATTCTCACTCTCCAACAAAACTAACAATATTAATTATTAACTTAAACCATTTTAAAAAAATTAAGTTATAATACTGGATCATAATCCACCTTAACTAGCTTGAAATGAAAATTGTATGACAATCACAAAGGAAAGCATTTGAGAAAATAGGGTTAAATATGTTTTTAGTTCCTATAAGTATTTGACTCTTCTATTTTTAGTCCCTCTAAATTTTTTTCTCATTTGATGGTCCTCCAAATATTTCCGATTATGATTTTTGGTCCCTGCTTTTTACTCAATTATATGTACAATTCAAAATTTTTAACAAGGTTTTGCGATCAAATTTATAATATTATAAAAATTACTCAAACCAAAATTCATAATTTTTTAACAAATGATGAATTAACTATGAATTTTTAAGCGCAAACACTTCAAAAATTCATATTTAATTCATCACTAATTAAAAAAATTCAAATAATTTTGTAAATCAATTCAATTTTTAATATACTAAACATTACTGCAATACTTAATTCAAAATTTTAATTAGTATACATGAGTTGCCTGAAAATTAAGGACTAAAATTCATGTTAGAGAATTTTATAGGGACCAAAAAGTGGGAAGAAAAGTTTAAAAGGAGTAAAAGTAGAAGATTCAAATGTTTATAGAGATCAAAAACATATCTAACCCTAGAAAATATGATGGTAATATATACGAAGTTGGTTAGTAATTGGTTGGATGAAGGAGTTAAAGAATAGAGGGATGAAGAGAGACTCTTAAGTCTCAAATAATAATATTTTTTTTATGGAATGCTGTTGTAGAGGGGCTGAAAACATATTCTTATTTTGAGAGGGACTAACATGGACTATTATAATTTTTCTTTCAGACCAAACATGATCGCATAATTCAATTTAGTAAGGGAAAGAGAGATGACATGAAATGAAATGTGGTTTGGTAATTTCTCAAGTAACTTAGCTTATTATTTTTTGAGTTAATAGGTTAATATGTGCCTCTAAAATACGCGAGTTTTGCAATATTTTCTGTAATTTTATTTTTTTTAGAATTTCCTGTAATATTTGATTTTTTGCAATACCTTATGAACTTAGTTAACCATAATATAACCACCACAAAACAAAACTGACGCAAAATATAATTTTAGTGGGGGTTTTAAACCGCCGCAAATAAATACCACCGCAAAATATAATTTTACCATGAGTTTTAAACCGCTGCAAAAAAAAATCCCCACAAAATATTATGGTTGACTGAGTTCAGAGAGATATGGAAAAAATTCAAACATTACATAAGAGGATTCTCAAAAAAATAAAAATTTACAGGAGCTGTTGCAAAACTCGCGTACTTTACAGAAAAATATTGAACTAAATTTTGTTTTTTTACTAGCTAGCTTATAATATCTTTTTATCAGTTAATTCAAGTAACTTACCTTATCATATTGTATTTATAAGTTAGTTTGGTTTTTAATTTTATCAAATATTACAAATTTAATTAATTTGTTAATTTATCCCCTATCAATTAAACTAATTTATTTTTTCACTAACTAAATGACACTATTGTTTTCTCCATGCATGTACATGTACCAACGAAAGAAAAATTGCTCTCCCACCCTACATTTAACTCTTCACCCCTACAAAATATTTACTATTCCAAATTTATCCTTTTTGCAAAAAAATAAAATTACTCTTCATTTACAAATTTGTGCAGTTCACCTCATCAGATCTTTACCTACAGACTTTATACTTTTAGAGACAGTTTTACTTGTCATTATAAGTCAAATGCCTTTAAAATTAAGTCATATATTGAACTTTGAGAAATCATTTTCCGGTAAGAAGCTACAAACCGGATCACTATGAAAAATATTTCCTGTTCATGTCAAAACGAGCTCTTTGAACACATTTTTAACTTTTAGTAACAGTTTTGTCTGTCACTACAAGTCAAAGTTTTTTAAGTTATATACCGTACTTAAAAAAAGTGTTCCGGGAAAATGAACTAAGCTGGAACATTTGAATAAAGTATTCCGGTACATATATGATAGTAAAAATTATTATACATATATGATAGTAAAAATTATTTTAATTAGAGTTGTACATTAATTTACACCGCGACGACTGCAATTCATAATGCGATATCGCTAAAAGCCGAAATCACAAAATCCTGCAAATGCAACCTTTGCTGCGACCTCTATTTAAAACCTTGTGTGTATCCAATCATCAAAGAGATTTTGTACATGGTAGGAAAATTGAGGAATACATTAGTATCACTTTTAAAGCATCCAGCCTTTATTGCAATGCATCAAGTAAAAAGACTAGCAATGGCAAGTGCAGGATTTATGCTGGTGGGATCCCTAATTATAGGCTTCACCCTTTCAATTATCTTTGTGTCCCCACTTTTGAGGTACCTAAGCTTATTCACTTACAAGTTACAACCTATAGCAGGCAAGATAAAGTCCAAGTATTGAAAGTTTGAAACTGGTAAATTAATGTCATGCTCATTTTTAGTTTTGGAATTAACTTGTGGCCTAAGAAACTGCTAATCTAATTCATTTGTGCTTCTTCGGAGGAAGGTTGTTTGGGTTAAGATTTATCTTTCTATGATGCTTATGCTGCAAGATCTAATCCCTTGTTGGCTAGGGTAAAATGATTTATGATCTCTCCAACCACAAATTCATATTCAAGATCCTTTGGTTTCTTAGCTTCCAAAGTGGAAAATGCAGATTCACGATCGACGATGTTGCAGCATATAAAATATCAAAAAGAGTACATTTTATCTCCCCGGTCTTGATGGTGAATCTATCAATTTATGGATTAATTAGAGTGATCGAAACTGAATGGACTGATTTTCCGAAACTGCCGAAAATGATTTGATCGATGCTTATCTTTGCAGCTGAAGATTCCAAAATTTCTGGTGTAGAAGCATTAACAACTTTATCACCATTAGATTCCTCTCTTCCATCATCTTCTGAATCAAAGTAGAGTCGGAAGAATCATCTTCATCAATAGGGTATCGCTCTTATAACATATTAGTAATTAGAGGATTCTATGGTTCAAGATGATATGCATATGAAAGAATAGTATATTAATCCGACAGTTACAAATAGCGCAGTAGAGACCGCTGCAGGCACAAGTGCAACAAAAGATCCGTTTCCATTATTATCTTTGTGACCTGAGTTGACGTCTATTCAAGTTATGGCCTCTCTCTTTCTAGACATTCGACATTTAGAGGAAAATAAACAGGAGATTGACTCCGACAGTTACAAATAGCGCAGTAGAGACCGCTGCAGGCACAAGTGCAACAAAAGATCCGTTTCCATTATTATCTTTGTGACCTGAGTTGACGTCTATTCAAGTTATGGCCTCTCTCTTTCTAGACATTCGACATTTAGAGGAAAATAAACAGGAGATTGACTCCGACATATGTAATATATTAGTACTTACTAGAATGTAGAATCATTCAATACTACTGGTATTAGCCACATTCATAAAGGAAAAAAATTACAATACATAGTTGCTAAAAGAAAAATATGTCTACACATACACAACATGGAACAAGTACTGTTCAAGCATATCTCATAAGCACAATACATATTGAATTTGCTTTTTCAATATTACTTTAACATTACAAGCTCCTTGCAAACCTCCTTCATAGTAGGGCGAGAACGTTGGTTTCCTGTCAAGCAAGCAACCACGCTCCTTATAATTGAAATGATGTTTTTCATTATAGCATTTGTAGGATGAGGGAGACGTCGATCCAACTTATCAATCAATAACATAACATCAATTGTTAGGCTCAAACCACTTGACGGCAACAAACTAGATACAATATCTCCAGGGTGCTTTCCGAAAAGTATTTCCATGATTAATAAGCCAAAACTATACACATCACATTTCTCATTTACTTCCATTGTGTATGCAAGTTCTGTAACAAATTATAACAGTTATAATATGAAAAATATAATTCTGAAATCAAACATGAAACATAGACAGTTATATTGTGCTTACTTTTTGCATATAAGTACAAATGAAAAACTACAAAATCATTATATCCTTAATACAAAGAGGAGGAACTTAACCTGGAGCAGCATATCCAAATGTGCCTACAAAATTGGTCCAGTTGGATGAGTCGGGATTAAGAAACTTAGCTGTGCCGAAATCTGAGACATGAGCTACATATTCCAAATCCAAAACAACATTCTTGCTGGATATATCGCGATGAACAATTGTTGGAGAGCAATCATGATGCATATAGCATAAAGCATTAGCTATATCTTTTATGACATTCACTCTCATATTCCAATCAAATTCAGTTGATAGTTTATCATCTTCCAAAATTTTGTCTACACTACCCTTCTCCAAGAACTCATAAACCAAAAATGAGTGTAGTGAATGTGAACAAAATCCATATAACTTCACAATGTTGCGATGTCGAATTTCTGTCAAAGCACGGATCTCAATAGCAAAAGCTTTTGAATTTGACATTTCTTCATTTAGTAATGAATGGAGTTTCTTCACAGCTACAACTTGACCTGTTGGCAATTCTGCTTTGTAAACATTTCCATGTCCACCAACCCCAATGAGATGCTTACTGTCAAACTCTTCTGTGGCGTCGATAATGTTCTCATACACCATTTTACCATCAAAACTCCATATCGAAAATATATTTGGAGCATGTGATTCTTCTGTAGCGTTGTGCTCTTTGGTGCTTGAAGTTTGAAAAATATGATATGACAACCAATAAGCAAATAATGCTAACAATAAAATGCCTAAAATGACGGGCAAAATTGTAACCAAAATTTTCTTAGTCTTATGACTTCGAATGTTTCCACGCGATCTCAAGCAAGGCATTAGGCCAAAGACATTACCACACAAGCCTTTGTTATTTGTAAGTGCTCCAATCGGAGCTTTTTGGAAGGCCGGAATGCTTGGAATTGGACCCTCAAATTGGTTATATGATATATCAACAATTGTCAAGCTTAACATCTCACCGTAGCTAAAGCGAATGACACCAGAAAAGTTATTATGTGAGAGATTCAACGTCTCTAAGTATTTCAACTGTCCAAGCATTGCTGGTATGTTTCCATCTAAAAAGTTGCCACTAAGATCAAGATTTTCAATCACTTTTAATTGACCAATCTCAACAGGAATGTTTCCATGAAATTTATTTTGGCTTAAATTCAAGTGCAATAACATAGGTAACATTCCAAATTGTTTTGGGATAAAACCACTTAAATTATTAGTTGCAAGCTCCAAGGTAGTTAATTGTTGCAATGATGCAATTTGTTCCGGAACTTCTCCGTAGAGATGATTGCTACTTAATGAGAGTTCTAACAATGAAGTCAAATTTCCTAATTCCTTTGGAATATTTCCTGTAAGGTGGTTTGAAGATAAGTCAAGTACATGTAAATTTATTGCTCTCCCTAGTTCTGGTGGTATGCTTCCTGATAAATTATTGTTGGAGATTTTAAGACTTGTGAGATTCTTGCACTTTCCCCAATTTGGTGATAGATTGCCATAAAAATTGTTGTCACTCAATTCTATGTAGTACAAATTTGGATACACGCCGAAGATGTGTTCTACATTTCCAGTTAGTTGGTTTCTCTCAAGCCTCACTCTCTTAAGGGTTGTGCAGTTATTCAAACTCTCCGGAACAAGGCCTGTGAATTGGTTATCTTGAGCATTGAAATGCATGAGCTTTCCACCAGTACAAATATTTTGAGGTAAATGACCTATGAAATTATTATTAGCCAACTGCAAAATTTCAAAATTTGTAAGCCTATTCATTTCTTTTGGAATAATGCCACTTAGCTCATTGGAGAAAAGAGACAATACTGTAAGTTTTGTCAAATTTCCGAAAGTGGAAGGAATTGGTCCAGATAGTATATTTTGATTAAGAATAATAGAATCTAAATTTACCAAATTACCGATAGAAGGGGGGATTGGTCCGGAGATGTTGTTCTCTGACAATTGAATTGTCGAAAGGGAATAGAGCTTTCCGACTTCACTGGGAATGTTACCACTTAGATAGTTGCTATAAAGGTAAAGAGATTGCAAATTGCTCAAGTTTCCTGTTGTTGATGGGATTGTGCCAACCAGAAGGTTTTCAGACAAATCAATTTCAACTAGTTGTTTTAGAAATCCTATTTCTTGAGGAATGTAGCTAGAAAGATAATTTCTATCAAGATATAGTTTTTTCAGGTTGACTAACTTCCCAATTTCGCGAGGAATTTGGCCAAAAAGTTTGTTGTCTTCTAACCTAAGTATTGATATGTTGGAAAGAGTTCCTATTGAAATAGGGATGGATCCAGTGATGTTGCAGCTACTAATATCAAGCTCTTTTAAATTCCTCATCTTCGGAAATTCGTCCAGCATGGTACCAGAAAGGTCACTTTGTTGAAGATATAAAATCTCTAGGTTTTGTAACTTGAAGATATCTTGAGAGATGAAACCATTGAAGTGATTATATGCAAGTGACAAATACTTTAGGTCCATTTGCCAAACTCTCTGAGGAATGTTGCCATATAGATTGTTTCCTCCAACATCGATGTGTACTAAATTGGTTATATTTTCTATCGTGACCGGTATAATGCCAGAGAGAGCATTACTACCAAGGTCAAGATAAGAAAGTTTGGAAAGATTACCGATGCTATTGGGAATGTTTCCAGAGAGTTTGTTGAATGACAAATCAAGAGTGTCTAGATTGGACATCACCCCAAAATGGTCGGGAACAACTCCATAGAATGAGTTCCAATATAAAACTAAACTGCGCAAATTTGGAAGTGATAATAAATTGAGACTTTGAAGCGTACCTCTTAGTCCAATATTGGTGAGATTTATCTTGTAGATAGATTTTGAGGTATCATCGCATGTGATTCCTTCCCAACTACATGGATTATTACCTATCCATGAAGAGAGCAAAGCCTCACTTTGGTTGTCAAAACTTGCTTTCCACTTCAACAAAGCATTTGCCTCACTCATTTCTTGGATTTTTGCTGAAGCATGAGGTGATGTGACCATAACAAACACATAAAAGAACAGACACTGGATTGGTAAAAGCTTCATTGTATGAAGCATAAGTCACTACTCAATCACAATACAAGAGATTTATGATGAAGGTTAACTAATGGAAGATTAATGATGTGAGTGGTAGTTATATAGGCATAAAACAACTAAAAAGTTCAAGTTGTAGAGAAATAACATTATTTTAACTAAGTGATGATAGTCTAGAAAATACTAAGATTCACATTAAAGAAAACATATTGAACTAGCTCCTCTACCATGATGTAACCATTGTTTCAATCTTTTATTCTTTAAGATTCTTTTCTCTATGATTTCATTACAGTTGACTTAAAAAATTGACAACTATGAAATATTATGACAATAAAAAAATAGAGATTCCAATTAAACACATTTCTAGTATTTTACAAGTTAAGAAGATTAAAGGTATAACAAAACTTTACCAGCCCTTATCTCTCTGTCCTGCCATTTGTCATGAAATGGAAAGCTGTTTAACTGATTAATTGTCCTAAGCTAGTCCACATATATTGGTTATATTGTTACTAATAAAGATTACAGTTCCTAATATCATAATCAATAATTCAATATGTTTAAAGTCATTTCATACATTCGTCAACATATAAAAAACACTAAACACAAATTTAACTGTATAGTTCTAGATTTGGCGGAAAAAAAACCTATATAGTAGATTAGTAATTGCATAGAGATAGAGTAGTACTCAACAACTACATGGTTCAAGTAACTAAAGATAAATTCATCTAAAGACTTAATTTAAGAGTTTAACTACTTATAATAAATTCAAGCAATGCAAGAGACTTAAAAGAAGATATACATAAGATTAGATATACATGAGATTAGGAGGTGTAGTAGTCTTCAATCTTTCTTCCAAGAAATTAATCTGAGTTCTTCAACCTTCATTTATGCTCAAAGCCTAAATTCACGTACGTCAATGCATAATTTTAATCACAAATATTTTTAATTATCTAATAATAAAAATTTGATATTTTGAAAGTACTCATCAAAACAAATCAAACAAGATCTTATAAGCTACTATTTACATCTATGTATTATTAAAAAAATACGGTCAAAACAAGATAAGTGAATAGTGTAATTTTGTCAAACGAGATCTTATAAAAAAGGACTGAGGGAGTATATTGAAAAGAAAGATTTAAACATCTTAGACCTATTTTTTTTACATCGAAAAGATAAATCATTTCCGTCAAAATTTGAAATCTAGATCTTCTTCTACCCAACCCATATATCTTACGGTTCTTACATTTGAGTTATCGACATGTCTTAGACCTATTATACATCATAATAAGTAAGTAATAAAATTATAAAAAGATTAAAATAATGTAAAAAAAAAAACAAGAAACTAATCAAAATTGAAAACCATGTGATCAAATTGTTCTTGTTCGTTCAGATTTGCACCTTGTTAGCACTAGAGGAAATGCTACACATTCTCCTTCTTCATCTTCCTTTCTCTTTCTTCCTCTCGCTGAATCTTCAGTTCTTAACGAAAATTAAATTACCAGATTTGCACCTTGTTAGCACTAGAGGAAATGCTACATCAAATTACCAGGGTTGCTCTGTTTCTTCAGTTCTTAACGGAGAACCCCAAAATCTACTTGCTAAAGAAGAAGAACTATATGATGCTGATTTACACCTTGTTAATAACAATACATTTTTCTGCGGTGTAGAAGAAAAAGAAGAACAATCATTAGAATAAGAAACAAAACCTTTAGCTTTAACTACTACTCTGTTTTCTTTTTTTTCTACTTCTTGTTCTTCTTTTTCTGATTCTTTCAACCCATTTTTCGTTGAAGCTTCAGAAACCTTTGAGGCTTTTTCTTTTCTTCGATATCGAAAACTGCAGCACTCAACAGATTGGGAGCAAAACAGAGTATGTGGGACTAACCAGAAACGGCAGCGGCGTTTAACCGAAGGTCGGTTGCCGGACCGAAGGTCGGTTGCCGGAGATATTCTTTTTGGAGGTGGGTTGTTTGGTACGAACTTGACCCATGCAAGTGACTTTTGGAGAAGAAGGTTCTTTAGTTTCAATGGAAGTTGCAGTGTTCTTTAGGATTAAGATCATGGAGTTAGTTTTTGTTGTTGTTCTTGATCTTGGTCCTCGTCTGCTTTTGTTTGCTGCATTTGTTCTTAAGAATGTCATCAATGGTGGTGGAAACTTGTCAGTAGATAACTTCATTGTTTGTTTGCACAGTAACCGTTGGTGGAGAAAAGCAAGAGAAGAAGATATACACACTATCACGCCATCTCTCTTTCTCTTACCCCTGTAAAGTTGGTGAATTTTGTTTTTCCCCCCTATAAAATTATTTTTCTGAATTACCTCCCTGTAAAAAATTTTTTTTGCTTTACCCTGTGTTGACTTTTGGCTGACGTGGCAGGCAAAAGTCAACATCCTCATCAGCAAAAAGTGTACTGCCACGTCAGCAAAGTTTACTTTTTTGTCTGCCATGTCAGCAAAAAAGTCAACACAGGGGGGGTAAAGCAAAAAAAATTATTTTTCAGAGGGTAATCCAGAAAAATAATTTTACAAGGGGGAAAAGCAAAATTCACCAACTTTGCAGGGGGTAAAAGTCTATTAACCCTATAATATAAGATAAACAAAACTCAATTTTTTTTCTCAAAATATAAAAAAAAAAAATTGAAATATTTATCTTTTTAAAAAAAGTTTAATCTTATTTTTATTTCTTTTATAACCAACAATCAATAAAAATTATTTTTATATATTTTTATGCAATTTTTTTCAAAAAAATAAACTTTTAATTATTATATTTTACTTGTGATTTTTATTTTTTCTATAGGACGGAGAGATTAATAAATCTATACCCACTTTTTGTGAAATTTGGTACACTTAGACTTTTTTTTGTTGTGGTTGTGGACTGTGGACATGCTATTGTGTGAAAGGATTCTAGATATGATGGGGGAACTTGTCTTTCTGCTACAAGGAAAAAAAAAAAAAAAGTCTTTACTTTTTGGATATCTTGTTTTTATGTAATTTGGTGTTATCTTTCATGGATAAATTAACAACTAGTATTTTTTTTATATTTATTAACAGCTATTTTAATGTTTAAATAAAATAACAACAATTTAATGGTGAAAATGTTTAACAAAAGACATATTTAGAGATATGTAATTTTGATATATTCAAAAATTATAATGACATTCTCTCATATAAACATGCAGCCAGGGTTTGAGTTTTGCCTCGTGGTATGCAGAAAATTCGGTTGAGAAGAGAAAATTCACCTTGTGTGCTTCATAGATTTCTTGGCAGAAATTGGTCATCACTAACGACAATAAAAATTTCGTATATAGTAACAAAAAATAAAAATAACAGTTTATCTTTCCTTTCTATTTTTTGCATAACACGGATGAAATATTAGTGAGGTTATCCTTGCCCTACATCTTGAGGTTTTTTTTTATTTATTATTTGTCTAGGATGGTTGTTATATAATGGCTTAATAGCAATGAGATAAAATGTAATGGAATAAGGTAGTCTCTTGACTCTCTTCTCACAAAAGAAATCGCAATATTTTGAAGAACGTTTGCAAAAAAAACAAAAACAATATTTTGAAGAACTTGTACATGTAAATCTTTTATTCTTTTGGTTGGATATTTTTATTTCATCTCTTAACTTCCAGATCAGAGGGAAACAAAGTTGAAGGAGTAGTAGTACATAATTGAGTACCCGTTTGACCCAGCTTAACTTTTACTTTTCTATTTTTTTAAAATAAAATAGAGAAGTGCTCTCTCCGTCCCTTAATATAAGACCCTTTTTGACTAAATTTTACTATTCATCTATCATATTTTGATCGTATTTTTCTAATAATATACAGATGTAAATATTAGCATATAAGATCTTGTTTGATTTGTTTTGATGAGTATTTTGCGTACGTGCAGTGGTCAAAAAGGGTCTTATAATTAAGGATCTTATAATTAAGGACAGAGAGAGTATAAAATTGAATTTAGCCATATTTCTCCTTAAAAGTATTAGAGAAATGAAGTAAAGAAGTAAAAAAATAAAGAGAAGTAAAGTCAAAAACAATTTTTTTCTTCTTTACTATTTTTAAGAAGAAGAAAAAAAAATAGAAAATAAGCCGGGTCAAAAGGGCACTGAATCTATTTCGTTCCATCTCATGGTTTATTTTTAAAGTCCATTCTAATTCATTTCATCTCTTTTTACTTCATTCTATCATATTCCATAAATTGAAACATATCCTTAGTAACTTACAAGTGTAAGTAACATTACACTATTTTTCTAATCACAATAACCACCCTCAGTCTAATTATGGGTTTCACATTGTGGCCGTCACATTCCCTGTCTCAGTCAAAACTGGTATCTTTATCAGTACTAAATCACAAAGTAACAAAACTTTAACTGTATATAACAAAAAATTAACATAAAAACTACATTTCCAAATTTATCACAAGATCAATGAAAAGAGTAATGACCACAAGCCGCAGAAGATTATTCGAGAAATCTCAATACCAAATACAGATTCTATTGACCTTTGATGAAGAATGTTCAGCCACGTTTGTTACTAAAATTGATACATATGACATGGAGCTGAGGCAAGGGAATGCGATTACAAGGACAAAAAGGACCGTGATCACACCATTCTTACTCCTATGACTCATCAAGCCCATAGTCCTCTCCGAAATACATGTCAACTAGACTATTTGCCATAGTTCTCACATCTTCATTTTCGTGAAACTGAAATCTTTCCATGGCTTCAATTCCATCTTCTTGTTCTACAAGTTTTGGGCCCTTCCCATTTGGCATCCCCCTCAGGACCTGCAGACACAATAAATCATAAACAAGACGGGGTTATTTTCCATGGTTAATCATTCATTACACAAACGAATGAACTCATCTAACCATAATTTATGAATTATTTATACAACTATCAAAATCTCTTACCAACTCTATAAACTGAAGCCCTAGCTTAGCAGCTTCGATATCAGCAGATCTAACCAAATCGATAAAACCTGGCAAGCATCCTTTTTCAACAAGTGAAACCAGATGCTCCAGGATCAGACTTGGCTTCTCATCACCTTTAGTTGGAGCAACACAAAGGTTGCCCAATATGTAAGCAACTTCCTTTCTTATATCAAAAGGGGCGGCTGAATGAAGGTGCAATAGCAAAGACACTGCCTCGCTACGATATATCAACTGCTTGTGCTCAACAGAACCAGCAGCTATATTAGACAGCACCCAGGCTGCTTCCTGCATAAGATAAAACTCACCACATCAAGCTTGATCCAAATTATTGAATCAAATATTAAATTATATACCTTCTTTAAAACCCTGTGTTCACTTTTCAGACATTTTATCAAGACTTGTATGGCAGTACCTGAAATTGCCATTATATAATCAGATGTAAGAAATTGATCCATACTGTTTGATTAAAATGCAGGTAATTAGCTTAGCAAGTATTGAGAAAATTACTAGCCTGTAACTTCAAGTCCAAGTGCAAGAATAGTGTAAGTTGCATGGGAATCACCAGCAATGAGATTACCTAAACTTCGCAAAACCTATAGGGATTTTCCATTGTTATTAGAAACAACAGATCAATGTGAATAACATGAGCACTGTGATTTGTGTGTTGGTATATTCTAATCACAATAAAATATTAATGATGTAGAAAAATACATCCTTAAAACAAATCAACCAAAAGTTCTCGAGATCATTACCGGAATCAGTAATTGTAAACTGTTTGATGTTGCCAATCTATTTACAAGCAACTGAAGTACATCACTCTTCACCAGCATGCTGGTAGCTATGTTTGAAAGCGCTGATAGGTAAACAACTACCCATGCTATTTCAGTTGCTGATTCATCATCCCTGAGATGATACAATATAATTAGTATGACAATAATTAGGGTAGCCTTTCAGAGTACTATGTCAATTTGGTAACAGCTAGATATTTCGGTAATGCTTCCAAGAAATAAGATATATATGTACTCATAAAACTACTAGATAATTTGCACTACCATCACATCTAATTTTATGCTCAGAAACCTATATGAAAGTGAATCTTGTGATTATCGGTGTTATAGCCACAAAAATTCCATGTACTTCATCCAAAATAAGTTCATTTAAACATATAGAAATATGGTCACAATAAGAGTTAATTTAATGGAGGGAAAGAACACCCTCTTTGATTAAAGCTTTTGTGAGGTTCCACCATGTTGCATTTGGATGGAGTTATCTTCACCTGAACACTGAATGGAAGCACTTCCTTTTAGAGCCTTAATAACTCTTTGTATCTTTTTTGCGGGTATTCCATTGGCCTCAAATACCACTCTTAATTGATCAACAACCAATAAGACTTCTCTCCAAACTTTGAAATCATTTTCAAGATGCAATATCCACAATCCAACATTAAGCTCTTATACTAGTTGATAGATGCTGCTTCAAATATTCGGGGGGGGGGGAATGAGAGAGAGCAAATAATTTTATTTTTATTAAGATAATGAAACCCTCCCTTTACCATACAAATCGGTGATGAACCATAGTTAGGAAGGATAAACACGGGATATTGATATTCCTCTCAGGATTTCTAGAGCCTGAGACCTCTCTCACCAGTACAAATTTTAAGTCCTCACTGTCCAAAATCCTAATCTTCTCCCACTCTCAATATTAAATATCATATTTCTACCAAATTCTATTAGAACTCCAACCAACAACCATGAAGAACTATTCTAACTTCCTCAACAAATGAAAACCAACCTGATTGGACTTAGCTAAAAGTTATCCAAATATACTTTATAAAATTGACATGTTTGTAAATTTCATTTGTCAATGATGTGCATTATTCTTTTTCTACCAAAAAACAAAACCAAATAGTTCAAATACATGAAATATATTAACTCTTTAGTGGCTGTTTAAATGATAGTAAAAAGTTAAGACTATAAGGTTTAAGTCATACTCATACATGCACAATTATAAACCAACATAATGATAATAAGCATGCATGTTAGAAAGTAACTCACGCTTTTGTCAAGTGTCGAACAATTGCATCCAAAACTCCATCAACACGAATGAGTTCATTAGCAGCTTTAGGATTTGGACCCTATATGCAAACATTCTGAAATCATATAAAAACACATGCATGTGGAATATGCCATCTTGCACAAAAACCATAATGCGCATGCGACCAAAAAAGCTGGTGACTACATAACACATATAAAATATATAGACCACACAGTACAAGCTTCAAATACAGTTATATAGAATGAGAGAAATCATTATATACTCCCTCCGTCTCACAATAGGTGTCCTCTTTGAGTTTTTCTTGTCTCAAATTATTTGTCCCTTTAGAATATCAAGACAACATTTATTACTCTTTTTCCAATAAACTACCCTTATTTATTACTTTTCAATTCACTAAACTACTCCACTAACTATCATTAATAAGGGCATTTTAGTAAACTAACTCAAATTTGTATCGAAATCAACAAAACTAATCATTTCCTTAAAAAATGTGAAAAACTCAAAAGGGGCATCTATTGTGAGACGGAGGGAGTAATTGATACAAAACCAATCACTTAGACGAATAGTAAGTAGTAATATTCATTTGATGGATTTGAAACCTTGATTAGATTAGACAAAGCCCAGGCAGCCGTTCTAACAGTTGATCGTCTGTATGGTTGCATCATTCTCGCAAGAGGTATTAAAGCCCCTTGAATTAGAAGGACATTCCTCAACTCTTCATCTTCACCAGCCACGTTTCCTAGTGCCCAAGCACACTGTTCAGCAACAGGTGAGGAGCTTTTTTCTGCATTTTAAAGGTAAAATCATTAAATAGTTTCAACCTTCAAAATTTTCATTATAACATAGTTGCAAAGTTCATGAAGGTGGACAATTTAAATAAAAGAATGAGATACCGGTAGGTCTAAGTTCCCTCCATCTCATCCTTTCCTTAGAAAATAGATATCTTACAATACAATGCTTTAACAATTAACGCTATCAGAATTCCTCTAAAATAATTATACAAATATCAATCAAAAATATTAATTTCTTGAATACAAAAGGAATCTCAAAGTGATCACTCACCCCCGAGGTGAGCAATAAGCAAAGGCAATGCAGGCAGCAAAGCTTTTGTTTCTTCTGGATTCCCTGCAGCAATATTTGTAAGACACCAAGCAGCTTCAAGCAACTGCAGGAGACATTTGACAACAAAAAATGAAAAATAGTAGGAAATTTTCTTGCCACTGATGATTATTGATTGCATATGCACCGCATAACATGCACAGATATGTGTTCAGACCTGTTCATCTGGAGAACCAAATGAAAGACATTGTACTAGTATGGCAACAGCTCCGGCTTTAAGAGCAGACTCAACAGGAGGGAATTCAGATCTTGACAGTAAACGCCTTAATTCTTGAAGGGCCCCTACTCTTTTCTGCATTGCACCCTTCCCCCTATCAATTAAACATATATATCAATTAAAAAAATATGCAGTGTAACATCATTATGTCAAAGTTAATGAATATGTGAAGTTGCAATTGACATAATTGAAGATCTTCTCAGTCTGTGAAGAAAATATGGCCAATACATTGCCAAAGATTTAAGAGAAAACACTATTCTAAAATAATCAAAGAAGAAAACAACATATATCTTGGTGCCTCATCGGAAGACCCTGCATATCTGAAAGCATGTGAAACTATCACATGGTAAAAGACTTCAGATTCAGAACACTCGGTGACTTATTTTTCCTCAGACCGACAAAACAATCTGATAACCTGTTAAGTAATGGATATGAGTTGTTATATTAGTTAGTTAGTTAGTTGTTTACTTGAGGTTGTTAAAGGGCTATTTACATAAATAGGAGAATAGAAGGATAGAGATCATTATTGAATATCGTAATCATTAGTGAATAGAGTAGTAACTCTATTGTGAAGGGGAAACTCTTGGAGGAGAGGTTTCTCTCCTATTCTCTCCTGTTTCTTAATAAAAGTATTCCAGTTCTTTCTTAGGAATCCCCCAACATAATCATTTGTCAAATATGGTTGTAAAATAGAAATTGATATGAACTGCACAATTTCAATTAAACAACTCTTCACAAGATTGAACAACTATACCTCTATTTGCTAGTAATAGTCATCTAATCTTTGTTCATCATAAACTAAAAATGTTTTACTGGAAATCTGTTTTACCCACAAACAATTAGAACAGAGCAGCCATGAAGTTCAGACTCTGGTAGCATGTTACATACTAGACCAACAGCATTTATTTTAATGATCTAAATCACCAGCAAGTCAAACAGACAACAAATGAGGTCCAAGATAGGATATTATCGGTTCAAACCATGAGAGATCTTGTTTAGGTACTTCAATTCATGAACTCGTGAAGAAATGATATGGAAAGCAACAGCAAGTAAATTAAAACAGGGTATTGGAGTTCAACTTCTAGGGTTTAGTGAAAGTGAGAGAACTTAGGAGAAGAGTAAAAGAATGTCCCTATGATTTTATTAGAATGGAAAAACTAATTTACAAACTACAAGAACATTGCACCAGTATTTATATTATAGCGAGAAAAGTAGCTTGCTTAACACACAAACAGGAAACTGAACTCCAGTAGAACTGTTCAAGTCAAGAGTTAGTTAAACCTACTAACTCATTCGAAATCGAATACACAAGAAGCCACATAATACCATAAGTTGTTTTCAGCTTATTTCCATAAACTCTCCAAAATAGCTTATGATAAGCACTTAATAATTAAGTTAATTAATGAAAATTGGAACACAGACAGAAGAAATGAACTTACTGATAAGCAAGAGAAGAATTCAAATTTTGAACTGCCAAAGAAGTTTGAGATTCCAAAATAGATTGTTCTTCATCAATCATCATCTCAACATCAACATCAACATCAACATCAGTAACTCCAACCCTACAAAGTCGTTTCGCGCGAACCAACGATTCTCTCCTTTCCTTCCCAACTGTAACTGCAAGTTGCCTTCTCCTTGTACCAGCAGTATTCCCAACTGAAAACAAAACGTAAACCTAATTAATTAATTAATTAAATAAAGCTAAGTTCGTTATAGTTCTAAGAAAATGAATGAAAGTGTTGAATACTTTACCTGATGATTTAATTGGGTCCCTTTTGTTGAAAGAGAAGGCGGGATCGGCCATTGGAAATAATGAAGAGAGAGAACTGAGAAGAAGAATGGAAGTGTTCGGTCGGAGGTGATGAAAAAATGTTGTAGCGGTGGTGGTTATCGATTGTATAACGGTACAGAAAAATGGGATCCACGCGGTAATTAGCTCAACCTTAATATGCAGCAGTGTATAACTTATAAGCTCATCTATTAAAAAAAAAACATTTTGATAACGTC
Source organism: Trifolium dubium (assembly GCA_951804385.1). Taxonomy (NCBI): domain Eukaryota; kingdom Viridiplantae; phylum Streptophyta; class Magnoliopsida; order Fabales; family Fabaceae; genus Trifolium; species Trifolium dubium. The sequence continues at coordinate 14,431,820 of OX638070.1, forward strand.
TTTTAACTTATAGCGTATAGTTTATTTTATTGACTTTTAACTTACTTTTCTTGTACCAAAACAAAATAAAAAACTTATTTTTCAGACGCTGCACTTTGTTTGGTCCTGCTTATTTTTTATTTATTTTTTTCTTCTCCTTTAAAATAGTAAGGAAGAAAAACATTGTGTTTGACTCCACTTCTTTTTGTTTTTTACCTCTTTACTTTATTTTTCTAATATTTTTAAGAAGAAATATGACTAAATTCAATTTTATATTTCTCTATTTTATTTTAAAAAATAGAAAAGTAGAAAATAAGCTGAGTCAAACGAACACTAACATTTTAAGTTATAGCTTATATCATTTTTTTCTTCCACTTTTACCTTTAGTATTTTTTCTTCCACTTCCCTATGATGTAAATATGGTATATGTTTTAACGTAGTTACTATACCTTTACGTAATACGTATATGATATATTCGTATATAACGTCCTTTTTTATTGTTTTATGAGTTCTTTGATTTTTTTTGTTACAAGTTTTTCTTTTAATTTATACATTTGATATAAAAATTGTTGTTTAAATTTTTTTAATTTTTTTGACGCAAATTTAAATTTTTTTCATAAAATATAAAAATTGAAATAAAAAAAATTAAAATAAATTTCAACAAAATAAAATTATAATTAAAATATATAAAAGTTATATTAAATTTAAATTATTAAATTCTAAATATTTTAAATATTAATTGATATAGATTTTATTATAATTTTTACAAGAGATTTTATTATAAATTAAAAATGTCATTTTATGTCATTTTACATTTATCAACTAGTTTAACCGCTAATTTTACCAAACACTTCAATTAGCTTATCAGCTATCAGCCATAAGCTATCAGCTATTAGCTATAAGCTATTTTTCCCAAACAGACCCATAGGTTCTTGATTTTGGAATAGTTTTTTTTTTTTTTGTGTCGAGATCAAGTGTATTTATGGCAGAACACAACACAGATTATTCCATTTGTTAGATTAGAGTCACCTCCTCAAAGGATGAGATAGATGGTTTTGATCAAAAATTAATTTTGAGTATATAATTATTACAATGAGTAATGTTAATTTTAAATTAGATTATGTCTCCTTCAAAAGAAATAATTAGATTTTGTCTTAATTTAGAATTATTTAAATTTATGTTATATTTTTTTTTGACGTAAAAAAATTAATTTTTGTTAATAAAATTAGTTGCGCAACTTATTGTATTAGAATTTTTTTGTTAATAAAATTAATTTATTGTGCATGATTTTTTAGATAAATAAAATAACAATAACTATTAGAAATTCACAATACACATATGTAAAAGAATCGGAGTTTAAACTATCATCAAAGCATTCAAATTATCGATTACATATTTGTAATACTTAAAATACTTTCTTACAGTTAAAAATTAATTGGTTTAGTGGTAATTGACGTTAGACTTGCTATAATAGATTACGATTCAATCCCTTGCCACTGCATTTAGGAGAATACTAAAAATATTTGATGTTGGATCTAACTCCAAATTCGGAACAAATAAAGTTTTTCCCCTATGAAAAAACTAAAAAAAATTATAAATCACATATTTTTTTTGTACAGAGATGTAATAGCAAAGTCAACATAAACTCTCTCACACACACACACACAATAGAGTGACTAGAAATAGAACCCCGATCATGGATGATGTCCGATCTAACAATTTCGACATTTTCTAGTGCATAGAGGAAAGGGGCCTAACAGTCCAGAATTCAAAGTGAGTTCTGACATCAAATAATTTTAGTCTCCTCATAAATGCAGTTGTGAGGATCGAACTGTGATCTTCCTTATTAAGTTCAGTATCGTTCATCACTGAATCAACTAATATTTAGTTGATCAATGTCAATGGTTTTTTTTAATCCAAAGAAAAATCACATATATATCACTGTGTTTAGTTTTAACTTTTAATTAACCATTTTTATTATAAATTTTTTTTTAAGTAATCATCAATAATTCATTTCTCATAGATAATATCATCATCCATAATTTTGTCAAAAAAAATCATCATCCATAATTTCCCACTCACGAAAATAAACCAGTATCATCCTCTCACATCACCTGAGCAAACTCAGATCTCAGATCACCATAAAACCATGACAACAACAATAATCTCGTCCCCTCTAAAAGCCGTAACACTAACCCACGTCCGTTACTCAAGAGGCGACAAATTAGGTCATTTCTTAGCATGGATATCCCTAATCCCCGTTTTCATAACCTTCGGCGGTTTCATCTCTCACTTCCTATGCTCAAACTCACTAGCAAGAGACTTCTTACACTTAGATAAAAATTATAGTAGTTTGGGAACCTTTAAGTACTTGATATGAATCAAATACTCAAGGGTAAATTACAACTCAAACACAAGAACTAACACTTAGAATTCTAGGAGAATAATAAGTGAATAACCAAACCAATAGAGTTATCAGACGCTATGTTTGCTCTATTGTGAGTGTATTCAGTTTGCTATTTGTAATCAACACTTGACTTGAATCACGGGGTCTTTATTAATATAACAAGATAGAGACGTTGAAGCTTTTGTGACCGTTGTCATGTCATTAGGTACGCTGAAGCAGTTCCTAGGTGGTCACATGTGATTAATCTCAAGGAGGAAAATTGTTGACTTCCCTTTGTGGTTAAGAGCTTGTGTGTCCAAATGAGGTAAAGAGAAAGTGACTAATGCAAATATTATCTTCCCAAGATGATAAGATTAACATGCTTTGATTTTCCTTCACTCATTTGAATTTGACCGTTGTTAATCCTTAAGTTAGACATGTGATCCTTCTTCATGAAGCTTCCAGCATCAAACTGATTATCAGAACCTGTATTCCCATTACAGCTTCTGACGTTGTGTGCTTCTGACGTTGTGTGCTTCTGATGACTAGAGCTTCTGATGATCATCTCTTTTGTTCCAACAGGTTGCAGGCTGCTTTCAGGAAAGGAAACTAATTCATTTGTATGGCTATTCAAGTCTTGGCTACGGTCATGCTTGGAAAGGCACCCATTGGTATTATAACTGACTAATAAAAGACTATGAAAAACGTCATTAAGTTAGTGTTCCCTGAAACATGCCATAGGTGGTGTTTATGGCATATAATGAAAAATATTGCTGAAAAACTCAGCGGATGCACTAAGTATAAAAACATTAAGGCAGCTATGAAAGAAGCAGTTTATGATACTCAAACTTCAACTGTTTTTGAAGAGCAATGGTGTACTTTCATCAACAAATTTGAGCTTCAGGAGAATGATTGGTTGACTGGGTTGTATAATGAGCGTGAAAGATGGGCACCAACCTTGCTAAGTAAATACTTTTGGGCGGGCATGTTAACTATCAGACGAAGTGAGAGTATACATGCTTTCTTTGACGGATATATCAATGCAACAACAAGTTTACGTCAATTTGTGAAGCAATGTGATAATGCCCTTAGAAGTTGAGTAGAAAAAGAATTTTGCTGCAGATTTTAGTTCGATGGACACTATAATTCCATGTGGGTCAGGCTCGTCATTGAACAACAATTCCAATGTGAGGACACTCATGCCAAATTCAAAGAAGTTTAAATTGAATTCAGATGTAAAATGAATTGTGTTGCCTGTTTGTGGGAAACAGAGTGCTGCATTGCTACTTATACAGTGCGGGAAGATATTTTGTTCTATGGTTGAAGAAAGGAAATTGTTGTGAGAGTTGTGTTTAATATGGAAAGCCGTGATTTAAGTTGTGAGTGCTCATTGTTTGAGTTTAGAGGTATTTTGTATCGCCATGTGTTTTGTGTTTGTGCTCATGAGAGGATTTTTAAAGTGGCAGAGAAGTATGTTTTATCAAGATGGAACAAAAATATTAAAAGGAAGCATTTGTACATTAAAAGCAGTTATAGTGTAGCACAATTAAAGCCACAAATGGAGATATTTGACAAGTTGTGCAAGCATTTTTACGATATTGCTGAAGTAGCTGCATAGTCTGAAGTTGGAACTGAAGCACTCCATGATACATTGCACTAGTTTAACTCAAATTTGGCCACCATGGATGATATTGTTGGTGCCGCCAAAGGTAAAACAAAGTTGCCTACCAATGGTATTCAAATTCGCAATCCATTGTGTGTCATTCGTAAAGGTCGTCCACCATCAAAAAGGAAAATATCTATGTCCGAAACAATTAGTAGGAAGGCAAGAAATAAAACCAAGCAAAGTCGTGAGAGTGAGAGAGAGACTACTACAGTATGTATTTATTCCTTAGAAACTATGAATGTCTATTTTATTTATACATAGAGACTACTACTATTATGAATTGATTGCTGCATTAGTTTACATTAAAGATCAAATTAAAAAATTATTTTGAAACTATATGAAAATCTATTTAGAAACTCATTTCTTTGCATATTTATATTCATTCTCACTTTTGGGTTATGTCCACATGTGTAGGAGGGCAATACTTATGTGATGACGAGTTGTGAGATGGAAAACAATATTTGCGTTGAATCGTCTATGGGGGTTGTCACTAGGAGAGGTTTGTTGGATTCAAATATTGTAGTTCGTGTCCATTTTAAGATTATGTTAACTACGAATAATTGATTCATGGTTGAGTATATAATTTGTTATTATGTGTTGTATTACATATTTCAGAGTAATTTATGTGCTTTATAAAGGTAATGTATATCCTTCTTGAGGATAATGTGTGTTTTATTTTTTGGAAACATACGTACTAGTTGCGGACGAATGGTTGTTGGCGATGGCTTTTATGATGCAACGGGTGGTGGTGCTGATGTACACTTTTGCCTTATTGGCATTGTGGAGTTGTAATGTTGTTGAGGTGTTAGTTTTGTTATACCGGTTAGTTGGTCTGGTGTGGCATTGCCATTTATTTGGGTGTGTTAGCAAAGGAGTCCGCCTATGTATCTTTTATGCTAGTCCATATAATGTTTGATGGACTAGTTTATTGAAATATTTTAAGTTTCAAAAAAATCATCATATATGTACTTGTTGTGGAATTGCTATATTGTTTATTTAATTTTACTTTACATCGCTCATATTTTGCGTTCGTATATGTTTTTGTCCAGGTCGAATGTAATATGTCTTTCACGGATCTTTTGGTAACGTGTGAAATATGCATCGTGGGTTCTTCTTACAAAGAACATCCAGATCTTGAGTAAACCATTTTGGTAATATTTTTTGTGTTGACCAATGACAAAGATATTTTGTAAATGATTGTCAAATATTTACACGGATCCGACTAATAGACAAGTTTTACAAGATGGTATGGTGGTACACAATATTGTCTTGTTTTTGTCAAAATCATTGTTCTGTATATTATGTGTTGCATTTTAATAATGATAAATTTTATTTTATAGGTTTGTCGAATTGAAGTCATTGTTGTCACTTTTTTAAAGTTATTATATCGTAAATCATTTACTACATAGTTTTTTTGTGCATAATGATGCATTTAACAATGTAAGTAAAATAGTTGGTTGAAAAGTTGCAAGAATTGATGTACTAATTATAACTACTTATCAATGGTGTGTAAACTAATGAATGTAGCAATTTTGTCATCAAAATTGTTAGGTACCCCATGTGTTAAAGTAATTTATCAAGCATTTAGTTAACTTGTGTTCCTGTGAAACGCATGAATTGTTTCTTCCAAAGGAGTGCTTGTTTAAGGTGAAATATGGTCCTTCTTGATTTGCTCAAAATATTGTTCCTCCATAAGCTCTAATTCCCATTCTTTCACTTTTGCAAACCCAAGTTTATCATCCCAAATAAGCCATTTGTTACCCTTACACTTCTTTTGGATTTTAAAAGAACCATACCACTTTCATTTTGACTTGCCGCATTGATATTAGCTCTTCATAACAAAATAACTTGTCATAATATTATCAATTTAGATTCAAGTAAATAACCTTGGTCTATTTCCCAGGAATTTTCCTATACCCACGTCTATACACAATGGGGGGAAATCCTTGGATCAAAATTAATGTTATTTTATGTTGGCGTTTTTGTATGTTGGCTATAATTTTGCAAAAACCCATTTTGTCACATGCTCTAGGACATGCTGAAGCATCTGAGTATGTTGAGCCCTGAAGCTGTTTGGACGCGCGCGTTTTTATTTTTGAAATATATCTTAGAAAAATTTGTTTTAAAAATATATTTATCATGCATAGCTGGCATAACAGAGCGCGCCTTGGGTCAGAAGTTATCTCTTATGTGAAGATTTAATTCTAAAATATAATTCTTATATTTTAGGATTCGATTTATTTTTATTGGATATATTTTTGAAGACTCCTATTCTTGAGGAACAAGTCAAGCTGCGCTGAAGACTCTATATATACTTGTGTAAAACCTACTTAGGGTTGTGGGAATTTTATTGTGTTCACTAAAGCGTGTGTTGTCTTTATTTTTCCTAGTGAACTTGTGAGTCTTTTCTTGTATCACCTTGATACATGCTAAGGACATAGGCTGTGTGTTTGTGTTACTTGTGTTTGTACTCTTAAGCCTTTAGGTACGAAGTTAATCTTTTGTTTGAGTGTGTTCTCACCATCATAAGTTGTTTGTTTGATTGTGAACAACACTGTGTGCGTGTTGTTAGTAAGGAGTAAGGCGGGACGCCTTTGACCTAGGAGTTCCTAGGTTGAGTTGCACAAGGTGGTTGCTAGGTGAGAAGCAGTAAACGGGTCGTTTACTGAGGTCTTTGAACTAGGGCTATATTAGTGGATTCCTCCTGGATTTGTATCCTCCAGACTAGGACAAGTTGCGCCGAACTGGGTCAACAAACACTTGTGTTATTTACGTTTCTGTTCTTTATCGTTTTTATTATTGTCTGTGTTGCGAGTAGACGCTGTAGCAATTGCTAAAGCATCTTACTACTGAGTGCCAGGAATTTCATTTTAATTAGGTTTAAGTCTGACGAGAATAATATTCTACAACCATCAGTTCATTAATTTCCAAACCAACCCCTTTACTATCTATTATTTGATTGACTAATCATTTATATTGGAATCGATGAAGAGTCAAATGGGTTGGCAATTCTTTGCAGGGGGTGATTCAAGAGAATTTTGAATCAAAGTTCTAGATTTTTGTTCATCTTTTGTTATAATAATATCTTGAGGTTTGCAACAATAACTCGGTATATCTAGTATCTACTATATGACCGGCTTCTATACTATAAATCATGTATATATCAAAGAGAGAGTAAAATTAACTCAAATTTAACATCAAGAACAATATTTTATATTAATTCACCAACAACAAATAGAAGAAACTAAAATAAAGACATGTAATAATAAAAACAAAAATGATATTGTTACACGGTTGTTTCACACACCTTCACACTCATACTGCATTGTTCACTAATACATTAATTAATAATTATTTTTAATTTGCAAATACCTGGCAAAGCACGTGCTACTCCTTTCTCTATTCTTCCTTTCCATTTTCGTTTTCTCTACACAGCAAACATTAACTCTCAACCGTGCTCTCCCCTTTCCCGCTTTATACCCACCACCAACCGCATCTCCTCCATAAGTGACGAAACCACCGCCTCAGCAATCGCATCTCCTCCGTGCTCTTCCTTTTTCCTCTTCTCACTCCTCTAAGTAGCCTTCACCGCCTCAGCAACCACTACTGCCATTCTTGTATGTAAGCTCAAGTCTCCTCTATCCATCTCCCTCTACTCCGAAAATTAATTTCAAGGTACTTACTTTCCCTTGTGTTTGTTTCTATTATATTTACAGATAAGGATTTGATTAGGGTTTTTTTGTTATAAATGTTTCTTCTTCAAATCAATGTCCAATATGTTTCTCTCTTCTTATGTTTAATACTAAGATAGTTGATTTTTATGACCACTGATGGAAGGCATACATGGGTTCAACAAAAATGTGAAAATCCTATATAAGCACGTAGTTTCAATCTAATTTTTGTGAATTATTAGAAAAAAAATAAATCTTATTATTGTTACAACCAAACCACTAAGCAAATACAACCCAATTTTAAGCTAGTTACACTATGAATGGAAATGGAAACTCGGGGAGTATTGTAATTGTTGATGTTTTCCTATGTATTCCTCTGGTTTTTTTTTTCTTCTGTTTCTTGTTTTGTTTTTGCTACTACGTACCCGAGTGTGGGTGGTTGTGGAGTTAAGGGGTTTTTGTTTTGACCCCTGTTTGTTTCCTCTGTTTTGTTTCCTCCCGTTCTAACTCTTATCCCTCATTGCACTCCTTGTGCTTTGAGTGTAGTTAATGTATTATTTGGCTTTTCAAAAAAAAAAAAGCTAGTTACACTATGATTTAAAGGAGACACTGTAATTTAATTTATTATTCCCTTATCAACAAAATGCATAAATTAGTGAAGACATACAAAGAGATACAATAACTGGTTTCAAGATGGGATGCTATTAAGTTCATGATTTAATTGTGTTAAAAGGTTTTAATTTGAACTGGTATTGATATGGTTTTAAGTTCATTTAGGTAAAAGGGATGCTATTAAAATTCATGATTTGTTATTTGTCGCAAATATTGATTGTTGCAACTTATTAAAAATTGATTTATTTTAGTTATTTCATGCAGTTTTTGTGTGGCACTTGCAACTGAAGCTACAAATTTATGGATAGTTCAAGTAATATGGTGGATTGTGGGAGTAGCCTTGATGAATTTATAGAAGATGACAACTTCAAAGATGATGTTGAATGTTGGGAGCCTGCAATCGGTATGTGTTTTTCTTCCGCGGACGAGGTGAAATCTTATTATGAAGAGTATGCATTGATAAAGGGATTTGGGTGGAGGACTAGAACATCAAGAAAAGGAAAGGATGGACAAGTATGCTACTTTATTCTAGCATGTTCAAGGGAAGGGTCTAAAGTCTTAATAGTTCCATGTACATTGAAGACACTTCAGACAAAGGTGAACAATTGTAATGCTGCTAAGATTTGTTTTAGTATGGAGAAAGATGGATTGTGGTACATCAAAAGATTTGATCCCGAACATTCTCACGTGATGAGCCCTACAAATGCAAGGTTGTTCAAGGATAACAAGAAAATGAATTTGCATGTGAAAAGGATAATTGAAATGAATGATCATGCAGGAGTGAGGACTCACAAAAATTTTCAATCTTTTGTTCAAGATGCGGGTGGACATTAAAATTTACTGTTTTGTGAAAGAGACGTGAGGAACTATGTTGACAGGCAACGACGTGCAATCGCAAAAGAAGGTGACGGCAACGCTTTGATAAGCAACTTTTGTCAAATGAGGGAACAAAATCCAAACTTCTTCTACGACATAGATTTAGATGACGATTTTCATGTAAAAAATGTGTTTTGGGCTGATGCTATAAATAGAGCTGCTTATGAGTATTTCTGAGCTGTTGTAACTTTTGATACAACATACTTGACCAATAAATATGAGATGCCTTTTGCTGTGTTTGTCGGTGTGAATCTCCATGGCCAGTCAACATTACTTGGCTGCAGACTGCTTTCAAGAGAGGACACAAATTCATTAGTATGGATATTCAAGTCTTGGCTTCGGTGCATGCTTGGAAAGGCCCCCATTGGTATTATAACTGGCCAATGTAAGGATATGAAAAATGTCATTGCGTTAGTGTTCCCCGAAACACGCCATAGGTGGTGTTTATGGCATATAATGAAAAAAAATTGCTGAAAAAATCACCGGACACACAGAGTATAAAAACATAAAGGTAGCTATGAAAGAAGTGGTTTATGATTCACAAACTTCAACTATTTTTGAAGAACAATGGTGTTCTTCATCACTAAATTTGAGCTTCAGGAGAATGATTGGTTGACTGAGTTGTATAATGAGCGTGAAAGATGGGCAACAACCTTGCTATGGAAATATTTTTGGGCGGGCATATCAACTGCGCAATGAAGTGAGGGTATACATGCTTTCTTTGAAGGTATATCAATGCAACAACAAGTTTACGTCAAGTTGTGAAGCAATATGATAATGCCCTTAGAAGTCAAGCAGAAAAAGAATTTACAGTAGATTTTAGTTCGATGAACATTATAATTCCATGTGGGTCGGCCTCATCCATTGAACAACAATTCCAATGTGAGTACACTCATGCCAAATTTAAAGAAGTTCAAATTGAATTAATATGTAAATTGAATTGTGATGCCTCTTTCTGGGGAGCAGAGGGCTGCATTGCTACTTATACAGTGCGGGAAGATATTTTGTTCTATGGTTGAAGAAAAGAAATTGTTGTGAGAGTTGTGTTTAATACGAAAAGCCATGATTTGAGTTGTGAGTGCTCATTGTTTGAGTTTAGAGGTATTTTGTGTCATCACGTGTTATGTGTTTGTGCTCATGAGAGGATTATAAAAGTGGCAGAGAAGTATGTTTTATCAAGATGGACAAAAAATATTAAAAGGAAGCATTCGTACATTAAAAGCAGTTGTAGTGTAACACAATTAAAGCCATAAACAGAGATACTGGACAAGTTGTGCAAACATTTTTATGATATTGCTGAAGTAGCTGCAGAGTCTGGAGTTGGAACTGAAGTACTCCATGAAACATTGCACCAGTTTAACTCAAGTTTGGCCACCATGGATTATACTAGTGCTGCTGCCAACGGTAAAGCAAAGTTGCATACTAATGATATTCAAATTCGCAATCCATTGCGTGTCAATCGTAAAGGTCGTCCACCATCAAAAAGGAAAATATCTATTTCCGAAACAATTAGTAGGAAGGCAAAAAATCAAACCAAGCAAAGTCGTGAGAGAGAGACTACTACGATATGTATTTATTCCTTAGAAACTACGATTGTTTATTTTATATATACATAGAGACTACTATTGTTATGAATTGATTTATGCATCAGTTTACATTAAAGATCAAATTAGAAAACTATTTTGAAACTATATGAAAAATCTATTTAGAAACTCATTTCTTTGCATATTTATATTAATTCTCACTTTTGGGTTATGTCCACATGTGTAGGAGGGCAATACTTCTATGATGATGAGTTGTAAGATGGAAAGCAATATTTGCGTTGAATCGTCTATGGAGGTTGTCACTAGGGAGATTTGCTGGATTCAAATATTGTGGTTCGTGTCCATTATAAGATTTTGTTAACTAATAATATTTGATTTATGATTGAGTATGTAGTTTGTTATTTATGTGTTGTATTACATATTTCAGATTAATTTATGTACATTATAAATGTAATGTATATCCTACTTGAGGATAATGTGTGTTGTATTTTATGGTAACATATGTACTAGTTGCGGATGAATGGTTGTTGGTGATTGCTTTTATGATGCAACGGGTGGTGGTGCTTATGTGCACTTTTGCCTTATTGACATTTTAAAGTTTTAATATTGTCAAGGTGTTAGTTTCGTCATACTAGTTAGTTGGTCTGGTGTTGCATTGACATTTATTTGGGTGTGTTAGCAAAGGAGTCCGCCTATGTATCTTTTATGCTAGTTTATATAATGTTTGATGGATTTATTGAAATATTTTAAGTTTCAAAAAAATCTTCATATATATACTGTTGAGGCAAAATCTCAATTTGATGTTTTAAAGATATAAAACATCTTAATTATATTTTAAGTATAATTTTGGTCATTGTGTTATCTAACAATTGTTTTTGAGTGATATTAAAAAGATAGGTTTCATTGTGCAAAGCAAATAAATTAATATCAGCTCTAAGAATGATACAAGAAAGCCAGTCATCATTCTCTCATCATTCTCTGGCTCCAGCGTGTTTGTTCTTCAATGCCAAAGCACCTATTTATTTTAGGTGATAAATGAACAAGACAAAGGAACACTTTTCATGAGATTATTGCACAAGATCTCTATAGCAACTTATTCTATTATGGCAAGTCAAAGTGATTAATATATTATGAGACTTTCTATCTTAAGCCATATCACATGGAGCATGTGCAAAGAATGTTCTTTGACCTCAAGACACAATAAAATATCATTTGAATTTTTTATGGAAGAAAAGAACATAGACCAATGAGGAGAAGACAACAACTCTTTCACTATGAGTTGTTATGTACTTGCAAAGGATTATTAAATGATCTTTCTCCAAGAAGTGATAGTCCTTTCTCCAACAAAGGTTATACTCTATTTTATATCAAGGATGTACTTGCAAAGTACTTTCTCATCAGTCCTTGATCAGATCACAGATGGTTACTTGCAAGCAAAGTTGTCCCCGCACCATTCTCCCACAATTCCATGAAGCTTCTCAACACAGTTCTGTGAGATAATTTGTCTTTCACTCCAATCTTCACAATTGCATACTTGGATCAGCAATTCATTAGAATGATTTTAAGAGAGATTTTTACAGTTACTTAGAAAGCTTTATAAACCTGGTTTGGTTTGTTGTTAAGCTTTAGATCCAAACAACTCTTTGTAATAAGAAAGAACATGCTCAAGAATACGTAACTAATGGTTGAGCAACTACCTTAGAAGGAAAGGTAGAGATCACCTTGGTGATAAGGTGGAAGATAAGCTTGTGATAGCTTGACAAAGTATTGGTCTTGGTTTAATATCAAAAGAGAATAGTGGAAACCCTCACTTGGTGTGGGAAACTGGACTAGCCCAATTAAGGGTGAACCAGTATAAACTCTTTGTGTTATACTTCTCTTTATCTTCATACTTATGCAAAACTGACACACTTGCACACACTTGAATATTCTGTGAGAATATTCAAAGAACATTCTCTGCCTTCTTTCATAGATTGATCAGAGAACATTCTCTCAACATTCTCTAAGTGAGATTTGATTTAATTCTTTTCATTTAAGTTTTGATTTATCATAGAACTTATACTACTAACAAATTGAGTTCAATTTTTAAAGGATCACAATTCAAACCCCCCTTTCTTGTGATAAACTTTGCTACTTCATATACTTGTTGAGGAATTGCTATATTGATTATTTAATTTTACCTTACGTCGCTCATATTTTACGTTCGTATTTGTTTTAGTCCAGGTCGAACGTAATATGTCATTCATGGATCTTTTGGCAACGTGTGAACATAATACGTCACATGATTATTTGTAAAGACCTAAGTCTGACATTCTTCGTATTTATGAAGTTTAAAGTTTGGCCTATTAATTATGATAAGCTTTTTTTTTCAGCTTGATCCGACCTTTTTAAACGTTTGAGTTTTCCTTCAAGCCTATTTAAAAGCCTATTTCACATTAAGCTTTTTTTTTACAATATTTAGATTTAGACCTTTAAATAATTTACTTTGTCTATTATAATTACGGGTAAGAATAAGTTAGACCGACCTATAGGGGTCTACAGCCTAACCTATATATGTTCAGGTCAGACTATTTTTTTAAATGGAGTAGGTCAAAGTTTTTTTAAATAGAGTAAGTCAAACAAATACCACATAGATCATAAGTCTTCATAATCAACTCATTTACTAGAGTCTCAAACTTAGATCTAGTCAATTTGATGTTTAGATACTTAGCACCAGATGCATCAGCAGTGATAAATGGAAGGTTTATCTTAGTCTGAGATGTTGAAGACAACTCTATCTTAGCTTTCTCATCAGCTTCACGAAGTCTTTGCAAGGCAAGCCCATCCTTAGAAAGGTCGATATTCTCAGTCCTCTTGAATTCATGCACCATATGGTCCAATAAGGCATTGTAAAAGTCATCTCCTCCCAAGAAAAGTGTTGCCGTTTGTTGCTTTCACTTTGATAAGAAAATTGTTATTAGTTCAGAGAAACTTTTCAGACAATTAAACTTTTCATATTATTCCGAACGACGACTTTTCATACTATTCCTAACGACAGGATAAGAAAGTATGACAGAATAAATCAATTAGCATTCCTAAAAAACACTATGATAAAAATTTATGATGGAAACATCAATTGTTCCACCACCAAGGTGAAAAACAACAACAAGACCATCCTTGTTGTCCATTCAATATGAAAGTGCAGCAGTAGTGGGCTCATTGATGATTCTCTCCACCTCAAGACCTGCAATTCTACCAGCATCTTTTGTTGCCTACCTTTGACCATCATTGTAGTAAGCTGAAACAGTAATTACAGTCTTAAAAAGTGACATTCCAAGATAAGCTTCTGCAGTTTCCTTCATCCTGGTGAGAACGAAACCGCTAATTAGGCTTATTGTATATTGCTTCCTGTTTTCTTCAACACATGCATCTCCGTTTGGAGCCCTAACAATCTTGAATAGAACCATCTTCGTCTCCTTATGTGTTTGAGCATCATCAAAACGCCTACCAATTCGACCCTTGATACCAAAGAGGGTATTTGTTGCCTTAGAGAATGAAGGAGAAACTCAGTGGTGACAAAGAGCGCAAATGTCTGCTGCAACCATGCTGAATTAGGGATTGGGAATTGTATGAATGAGAGAGGAGAAAAGTCTTAAAGGAGGTCGTGTCATAGAATTAGCAAAAAACCCACAATTTTTGGTAACAAAAAATAGAGTTTCTATGTAATTTTCTATTAGGGTAAAGATCCATTTTGGTCCTTATAAATACACTAAATTTTGGTTTTATTCCCTATAAAATATATTTTTTGAATGAGGGACCAAAAGTGAAGATGAAATTTTTTACAGAGACTAAAACTCGAACAAAAATTATAGAGGGACTATAACCAAAATTTGATATATTGCTAAGGAAATATTTTTAAGCGGGCATGTCAACTGCGCAACGAAGTGAGAGTATACATGCTTTCTTTGACGGTACATCAATGCAACAACAAGTTTATGTCAATTTGTGAAGCAATATGATAATTCCCTTAGAAGTCGAGCAGAAAAAGAATTTGCAGCAGATTTTAGTTCAATGGACACTATAATTCCACGTGGGTCAGCCTCGTCCATTGAACAACAATTCCAATGTGAGTACACTCATGCCAAATTCAAAGAAGTTCAAATTGAATTAATATGCAAAATGAGTTGTGATGCATCTTCGTGGGGAGCAGAGGGCTGCATTGCTACTTATACAGTCCGGGAAGATATGGTTGAAGAAAGGAAATTGTTGTGAGAGTTGTGTTTAATACGAAAAGCTATGATTTAAGTTGTGAATGCTCATTGTTTAAGTTTAGAGGTATTTTGTGTCATCAAGTGTTATGTGTTTGTGCTCATGAGAGGATTATAAAAGTGGCAGAGAAATATGTTTTATCAAGATGGAAGAAAAATGTTATAAGGAAGCATTCGTACATTAAAAGCAGTTATAGTGTAGCACAATTAAAGCCACAAATGGAGATATTTGACAAGTTGTGCAAGCATTTTAATGATATTGCTGAAGTAGCTGCAGAGTCTGGAGTTGGAACTGAAGCACTCCATGATACATTGCACCAGTTTTACTCAAATTTAGCCACCATGGATAATACTGGTGCTGCTGCCAACGGTAAAGCAAAGTTGCCTACCAATGGTATTCAAATTTGCAATCCATTGGGTGTCAATCGTAAAGGTCGTCCACCATCAAAAAGGAAAATATCTATGTCCGAAACAATTAGTAGGAAGGCAAAAAATCAAACCAAGCAAAGTCGCGAGAGAGAGAGAGAGAGAGAATACTACGATATGTATTTATTCCTTAGAATACTACGATTGTCTATTTTATTTATACATGGAGACTACTACTGTTATGAATTGATTTATGCATCAGTTTACATTAAAGATCAAATTTGAAAACTATTTTGAAACTATATGAAAAATCTATTTAGTAACTCATTTCTTGCATATTTATATTAATTCTCACTTTTGGGTTATGTCCAGATGTGTAGGAGGGCAATACTTCTGTGATGATGAGTTGTGAGATGGAAAGCAATATTTGCGTTGAATCGTCTATGGAGGTTGTCACTAGGGGAGGTTTGTTGGATTCAAATATTGTGGTTCGTGTCCATTATAAGATTTTGTAAACTAATAATATTTGATTTATGATTGAGTATGTAGTATTGTAGTTTGTTATTTATGTGTTGTATTACATATTTCAGATTAATTTATGTACATTATAAATGTAATGTATATCCTACTTGAGGATAATGTGTGTTGTATTTTATGGAAACATATATACTAGTTGCGGATGAATGGTTGTTGGTGATTGCTTTTATGATGCAACGGGTGGTGGTGCTGATGTACACTTTTGCCTTATTGGCATTGTGGAGTTGTAATGTTGTTAAGGTGTTAGTTTTGTCATACCAGTTAGTTGGTCTGGAGTTGCATTGGCATTTATTTGGGTGTGTTAGCAAAGGAGTCCGCCTATGTATCTTTTATGCTAGTCCATATAGTGTTTGATGGATTTATTAAGTTTCAAAAAAATCATCATATATGATTACGAGTTCAAACTAATTGACAGAAGGTCCACTTCTTATTTACAATTGATGATCGTGGGAAAGTGGTAGTATCCATACGGTTGAAATTTGAGGGATGATGGAAGTGAATCAAGCAATTATTCTTCACGTGTTTTTTCGGAACGGTTATCACCAAAGCAATATATATTTAAGTTGCTTATTGTTGAAAAAAGAAAACATGATTACTGGAACTCGCAAACAATGGCGATTATTAACAACAATGATATGGGTACAAAAAAATGTAATGCAAAAGAAGAGGTAAACTTCCATAATATTGTTTGGATTCCATTTTTTTACTTATCAAATTGAGATTTTACAATTCTTATATGCTATGTTTATTCATACTCAATCACAGTCTTCTTCTTCTTCTGATGTACTTGATAAGATCCAAGGCATTCTTCAGGTATACCTAAGTTAATGTGTTTTTTCAATTGTCTCAAAGTTGTGATCATCCATTGTCTATTAATGAAAACAAATTATATGACAGGTTCATTCGACTCAAGCGAATGATATGAAAAATATGGTCAGCATCATGCTAGGTAAATTAGTCATGATAGAGACCCTCTTGAATACCGATTTGGGTAGAAACAAAGTTGTGGTTTCAGCAAACAAAAATGTGGCTAAGTCTCCATTTAGCTAATCTAAATCTGTTGACAATGTTATTTGGCTTCCTTCGGATGATGATGACAAAGTCAAGATGGACGAGTCAAAAAACATGTCTACTGCAAAGGGAAGCAAGGTACAAAATTATATTTTAATGAGTATATGTTGATTGTAATGAGTATATGTTGAATTGATTATTTTTGTAGTAATAATTAAACATTACTAAACTTGTTATAGATGACGAACAAGATATATCCAAAGAGGAACCAACCAATAATGGTAAAGAGTTTGTCTTTCTCAACTTCACCAAGAGGGAGACAGTTAAAGGTTTCAAAATTAGAGATCAACGAGCTTAGGGTAATGCCTAAAGCAAACCTTTATCACTCAACTACATTCTTCTATATTTTATTTTGTGACACTGCATATGTAATCAGCTTGTTGAGACCAAGTTTGGGACCAAAGATGAAATGAAACTTGAACAAGTGGAAAAACTTGTTTCCTGCTATGTTTTTGATGCTGCGAATGAACCTAGATATTGATTATGAAATAGTTATCATTTGCAAATTTCATGATGACAAATAATGAAAACATATGTATCTTAAACATTGTTTTTCTATGCATTTAGTGAGGAATTGTTCAAAATTGATACTCTCAAAGGCTCAAGAGGGCAATTTGAGACTCTGAGTTCAGGAAAAATAGTTGATGTTGAGGTAATGTCACTTACTAAGTCACAAGTTGAAAATATTATTTACTGCCATGTCATAATTATGTTAAATGAATGTTTGCAAATAATTCACATGATGTCCTTAAAGATGAACTTGATAGAGAGGAACGATGCATCACAAACTATATGGTCACTCCCCCCTCGTTTGTGGTATGTACTTGTTAATTATGATAACAATTATACTATTGTAGGCTTTTCAATAAGACAAACTAGTGCATCAATGTTGTTATTGTATGTATTTGTTGATGATGATGATAATAATTATATTATGCAGATTGTATGTGTTTTACACGTCACGAGTACCTTTTGTGCTTATGATGGAGTAGTATCAATATTCAATATATTTTCTATTTCGAAAGACAAGAAATATAAGACAAACTAGTTTTTTACATGATTCTTTTTATATTTGGTAGAGAGATGTATATGGTCTGACAATTGAAGAGCTCATCAAAAAGTATGGGAAGAACTGGATACCCCATTTTGAGAACCTAAAACATGTATGACTTTGATTTTGTTGCATGTTAAATTAACCATAAGCATATTATCAAGCCATTTTATTTGTCTAACAGAGAACATATATTGTTAGATTTATCTTCCAATTGAAGATTGTGTTGGAAATTGGTTTTTGATGGTTGTTGCCATTGAAGACCAAGTGTTGTATCATTTAGATCTGGGTTTTGAAAGAAATATTACTATACCTAGACAACGGGTCATCAAAGAAATGGTAAAGTACTTGTGATAGTTTGTACTTGAATATTTTGTTAATCTATTAATTACCTTATTTCACTTTACCATTTGAATTTTGTAGTGGCAAGTTTTCACCAAAATGGAATAATTTTGTGTGCAAACACATTACTTTCCACCATAGTTTCTAGGTATGTAAAGTGCACCAACACATGGACAATTGGGATATGGATGATCCCGTAGGACTTGTTTCTGAAGGATTTTGGTAACAAAATGTTTAATTTATTTTAACCAATTTATGTTAATTTTCCATATATATTCACCTTCCAAAAACATGTGATTGTGATATTTATACATTCGAATAAAACAGTCAGCGCTCTACGGTGTGGGTCTTACAGTGGCTAGCAATGGGTTCGTCCTTCACACCAAACATTCATGTCACCGTAAGTATATTATAACTTAACATGGTCAATTTTTTCTGTAATATTAAGTTTTTATGTCGGTACTAATATTATCAAATAATTTTGACAGATGAAAGAAGATGTTGTCAGAATGAAGGTGGCCATGGATTTGTTGTTGGGTGACCACAACGAATACAAAGACATGCTGGTGGAAAAGGCTGAAAAGGCTTGGGACAATATGAATAATGCTTAGGAATCCAAAAATTTCAATAAGTTTTTTTCAAGGACATTGTAGGAGTTTTCAGTTTTTGTTATGATGTTTTTATATTACTTTGGTTAGTTTTGTTTATTATTGTTTCACGTTGCACGCTATTTTTTCAATGAGGTTTAAACTTTGAGTTTTTTTGGTGAATTTTTAACAATGTCATTGCTTTTATCTATATTGATTGTCCTCTTGATTGCCATAGAATGTTGATAATAAGCATAAGTATTTTCTTCAGCTAGTTTGTATAATTCCACTGTCAGTTATTTTCCGTTTCAATTTGGGACTGGTTGCATGTTCTCTTTTTCACTTTTGATCACTTAAAATTTTCATTTTCCTAACATGCACACATATCAGCTTGGCTATCTTTTACTTACAATATACAATCATTTGTAACTTTTGGATGTTTATGCATCCGCGTGCATGCACCTATCATTATGACTCATGTATATTATGCTAGAAATATGAAATATCTTTTAGATGCAAAATATGGAATGAAGTTCCTTTGTTCATTCTAATTGTAAAACTCATAAACGAGGTTGTGCTCAAACTATAAGGTTTTGCAAATTTCGGTCTGTTTTGTTTTGTAACTGCATTATCAACATTTACAATCTTAAAACTTCTGAAGGGAATTTGGAGCAAACAATTTCTATACTTATAGGTACTTGGGCTGTTAGGGAGTATATTAACTCATGTGATTATTATCATCAACTACAACAAAACTTCTAGAACATATTTGTATTGTGCAATTATTGCATTAGTCTAGTTGGTCTCTTCTCTTCAGTGAGCACGGCCATTTGTTAAATTTTGAATGTATTTTATGGGTTTTTTCCATGTTTCTTTAATACTTCGTAAGATCTTGTGATGTATTCCTGTGAAACTCATGGATCAAAGAAATGAATTTTTTGTAATTGAGACTTTTTTGTCTTCAATACACTAAATCCTCCTTATTATGCTTGGATAATCTCATTCCCTCAACTATATACAAATCTGTCAATATGTTTCAATTCCAATTTTTGAAATCTGCATCTATTGTCGGTAAACTGTTTAAAATTGAAACTGAACCAGTTAAATAATTATTCTGCACGTTCAAAATTCAAGCGGTTGAACTGGTCAATTTGATTTTCCTTTTCACTAAAATGTCAACTTATCTCTGCCTTGCATTAAAATGCTATTAAACCCATACAATTAATAGTGTAATCTATCAATGGATACATTTTGATTTTTGATTTTCTAGTTGTTCAATGATACTATGGTATAATCTATAAGCACTCCTAACACTTACCAATACTTTCTAATCTTGAACCACATATATATTACTTTCTGGTTTTGGTTGCAAATTGAGTGCAGAAGACAAGCAATTTGTGGCAATTTGCCTGAGACATAATATCTAATTTTTTTTCCTTTCATAAATATACTTCTATGCACTCTGTTAATGAAGTAAATCATGTACATCTGAATTGGAGATTGAGTTGGTGTTACGGGATTTTTGAGACATACCCTACTACAGTTTACAGTTGAACTTTCATTTCCAAAGAAGGGTAAAGTATAAAAAAAACCTTTTAAAAAGAAGAGATTCTAAGTACGGGGGTTAGTTACGCCTAGGGAAGATATTAGCATCCTAAAGCCTATAGTGTCCTATAGTAACCTCTAATTTATTGTTTTTTTACTTGTTTTTATGTGTCTAAGAAATGAGGGAGAAGTTGTAAGAAATGGTAAAGAAGTTGTATAGAGAGAATAGTGTGTGCATGTGGAGATTTAGATGAGAAGAGAAAGTTATTGCATAATTTGTAAAAGTGTTTGAAAATAAACCTAAGTCTAAGCGTGCGACTAATTGGTTTTTGGTCTAAAGAATTTTATTTGGAGGGAGAAGATGTTTTGTGTTGTTTTCTATTTTTTTCTAAGGAATTAATAATCGTACCTCTTTGGAAATGAAAGTTCGCATTTTAAATTTGGTTTTTAGCGTTTGACGAAAAGCGATAAAAATAAAATGCATGCAATACAATTTTTACATCCTCATGGGGTTACATTTTTCACCTACATACATTCTAAAGCTTTGCGGAAAATTTAAACATGAATGAATGCAACATTTGAATGAAGATGCAATGACATAAAATAAATTACATGTCCGACGGAATTAAAATAAATAAACTAACTAAACTAAGTTAATCTAAACTATACTAAACTATTTATTTTTCTTGCCTAAAACTCTTGGTCCACCTCCATTAAGCTTGGGTTTAATTTCTTAAGATCTCAAATCCAAAATTCAAACATGGCAAACAAAATGCAATAATAACAATGATATGAAATATAAATAAACTAACAAAATAGAATGAACTAAACTAAGAAATCATGAAATAATATACTAAAATAAAATGCATTAGAATTAAAATAAAATGTTTTAAATGAAGTAAAAAAAACTGAATCAAAATAAATGAACCAAAGAAAGAGGAAGAACAAGTAGCGTAAAGAAAAAAAATAATAAACAAGGGGGATGTGAAAGTAAAGAGGGGTGTGAGAACAGAAATAAAAAAAACTGATGCAAACAAACAAAAAACTAAAGGCCCAACCCATAAGAAAAGAAAACCGGATCAGACCGGTCTGAACAGGTCAACTCATGGGTTGATCCAGAACCAGGTTCCAGATCCAGTACACTGCACACACAGAAGTTCATCGTGCACCCTCACACCAGCATCACATGATCAGATTTAAATATATCAGACAGCTATAAACTAAAACAGATCTAATGTTCCAGATTTAAGTAAGTAGATTAGACGGTTACGATTTAAAGTCAGATCAGAAAGGTATATATCATGTTTCTTCTTCTCTAGCGGGCGAGTTGACTCAGTTACTCGGTCTAACTCGTCCGCCATTGATGGTTTTTCAAAAGCTTCGATCGAAACGAAAAAACGCATATGAGTATTCCATTTTACTCGTTTTTTCGCGTAGATCTCAAATCTACAATTAGTTTTTAAAAGACTTAAATACATTTTTGGTTCTCTAACTATTTTCAAGGTTTCACTTTGGTCCTTTAACTATTTTTCGTTCCGTTTTGATCCTGTAACTTTCATTCTGTTAAATAATTTGGTCATACCCATTAAAAAAAACAAAAAACGTTAACTTTGACTATGTGGCAGGAGATGACATGGCATAATGAAAGTTTCTTGTTGAAAAAAAGAGATGAAAGAAAAGGGAAATTAGGGTTCTTCATAAATTCCCAAATTAAAATTAAGATTCTTCATAAATTATTCCGGAGACAAAACCTCTTGTTCTTCATAGATTTCCTATTTCTTTTCACACCCCAAAACCTCCGACCACTTCTCCTGAGACAAAAACAATAAACATTGACTGTTTTGCATTTGATGGGTTAATATCAAGTGTAAGATGCTTTTGTTCTCATCGGACTTGTACTAGTCTAGGATACATATACATGAAACTATTTCTATTGCATTTCTCATTCTTTCTTTCTCTACCTCTCGGTTCTATTTGTTTCTATGTGGCATCATTATTAAGATTGAGGTTTTAGCCTAAGTTGAAACCCAATGTCTTCTGTTGTGATTGAGGAAGAAAGCAAATATAACCACACATAAAAATATTGTCCAAAGATTCCATCCAAACATAATAAACAGACAAATATGGCCAATTTGTGTTTGCAAGAATGCATGATTTATGAAGAACCCTAATTTCAATTTGGGAATTTATGAAGAACTCTAATTTCTCTTCTCTTCCATCTCTTCTTTTCAGCTTGAAATTTTGATTATGACATGTCATCTTCTGCCAGGTAGTCAAATTTAACGTTTTTCCCTTTTTTCTAACGTTTAGGACCAAGTTATTTAACTGAATGAAAGTTACAAGACCAAAACAGAACGAAAAATAGTTAAAGGACCAAAGTGAAACCTTGAAAATAGTAAGAGGATCAAAAATGTATTTAAGCCTTTTTTAAAAAGAGTTATAGATTTTCAAAAACGAACGAAATAAGTTTAGATCTCAAAAATCAAGAACGATTTGTACGCGATTTTAACGAAAACTGATATGTACATCAGTTTCGTATGTTGTTCGCGAATTCAATGGACCAAGAATTACTGGAAATAGAGGTCTATAACGTTCGGAATCGGCTACCTTGTGTTGAGCCAAAATCGATTCCGATTTGATGTTTCCCGGTATTGTTTGCTTGCGTCCACTGTTTTGAAGGCTTTAGGAATGAATGGACTTTTGATTTGATTTTTATTTGGGTAATGTTTTGTGGCTGATTTTGAAGAAAGAGTGAAGGATTGGAAATTGAAAATGAGGGAATTGTTCTTGTTACTGAGTTCTCGTTCTTCTTCTATTTTTCTTTTTGATTTTTTTTTTATTTTTTTATTTTTGATTGATTGGAGAGAACTGTGAGGAAATGGTTTTTTTGTGTGAATGAATGTGTGTGTGAGTGTGATGTGATGACTCTATTTATAGAGTATTATTAGGGTTAGTGGTAGAAATGTAATAATTAACATAAGATAGGGTAATTAAATGTAGTGATAAAATGTGGAGATATTTTGTTATTTATTTAAAAATGAAAAATGATATATGATGGGTGAAAGGTGAGGTGGAGCAATTTAATTGGTTTAGGTGAGAAAGATGTTTTGAGGTGGAATATGATATTTTTGATTTATTTGGCAAAATGATAAAGAGATAAGAATGAGATAAAATGGTGAGTCATAGAGATAAAACAACTTGTGTTCTACTCTTTCCTCTTCTTGGTATATTTTTAAAATAAAAATGTAAAAATGGTAATAAAGTAAAATAAAATGTGTAGAAGTGAAATAAAAAGTAATTCTTTTCATAATTTTGAAATATATGGAAATGAAATATAAAATGAATGTAAAATTAGAAAAAACACTATTTTTTGATATTTTTGAGCTTTTACGCTAATTAGCGAACAATTTTAAAAGATAAGATAAAAAAACAAAATATTTGAAGAAAGATGTAATTATGAAAAGATAGTGAAAATGTGAGAAATATAAAAATATGTATGAAAAAGAAAATTAAAAACATATGTAATAAAATGTATATATTTTTTGTATTCTTGATGTATGAAAATGCAAATTAAATTTTATGGGTCCAAAATTGGGTTACAACAGCTGAGTTGAGTTGGGGTTGTAGATGGTAACTCCTCACAGTTCGTCTGTGTCCTTTAAAATACATTTTATCAGCATTGGTGAGTCGAGCTTGGAATTCGGCCCAATCACTCCTGCATCTTGTTTTGACTGATTTACAAGACAAAAAATCAAAAACTTTAAAAGTTAATTGATAGCATTTGTAGGCAGGCTATGACCACTAGGTGTTTGCATAGTTAGAATGAATTTTCAATATTTAGAAATTTTAATAGAGGATCACAAGCACATATTTTAACAAAACAGAAGTTTGCAAATGGAGATTAATTCAACTATACCACTTAATAGAATATGCTTCATAGTCACTCACTTACTTTTCTATATATTTTATATTGTAACCTCTTATTCTAATAAGCAAGCTATTGGCATTCTAAAAACTCTAGCAACTTTTGTTATTCTTGTGTGTTTGTATTTGTTTTCTTAATAATTATACCCACAACCCCCACAAAAAACAAACTTTAGCACAAAGTTTTCAAATGGAATTGAAAATTGGTAATTTATTCAACATCTTATGAAAGAACAAGATTATTATGGATCTAACGAACTAAAACAAGAAACAATGGAGTGAATGAAACACTTACCATAACATTATAGAAGAGAATTGGCAATACCTTGAAGATTGGAATGAGGAAAAGGGGCAATAAGCAAAACACCCAAACTTATAAATCAATTACAAAAAACCACGATCAATTTAGAATCATGAATATGAATCGATCAATGGAAAATTGGAATAGAAAATAGTAATAGCACTGGTTTCGTTTAGGGAGATGGAGAAGAGACCAAAGATGAAATTAGGGTTTTGTTTAGGGAGATGGCTCTGGTGGCATATAACAATCGATTTGATGAAATTAATTGATGAAATTAGTTGTTGTTTCTGTTGCAGAAAGAAAGAAAGAAAGATGGAGAAGATACGAAACAACAAAACATGATACAAATTAAAGAGAATGAGATTGGATGTAGATATTTGTAAATGTTCTCATTTTTTATTATAACAGATCTGAACCATTCATCTAATCCATTGGTGATTTTTAAATTCCTCACCAGGGAGGGATATGACAGAGCCCTCACTTTAGACTTCACCTCTTTTTTTTTGTGTGGTAGAATGTTTAGTTTTTAATTAGGGCTGGAAATGAGTCGAGTCGAGTCGAATCTATCTGAGTTCGACTCGATAAGAATTGGTTCGGCTCGAAACTCGGCTCGTGTTCGACACGAACTTTTTTTTCAGCTCGAGTTCGACTCGTTTAAAGTTCACGAACAGTTTGGTTCGGTTCGTTAGGTCCAGTTCGTTTTTAGCTCAAAACTCAACTAAAAAAATTGACAATTATTTGCTAGCTCCATTTAAGCTACCTTTGGTAAGTGGCTATCACCTTTTATAATTATAATGTATTCATATTCTCAAAACTTAAACATTCGATACGTTTTACAAATGATATATGGCAACCGTTTGTAAATTTTAAACATAAAGCAAACAAAACGAATTAATAATAAACAAATAATGATTTTCTTTATATGAAAATATTTTAGAAGTAATATATATATATATATATATATATATATATATATATATATATATATATATTCGAGTCAACTCATGAATTAAACGAGTCGAACTATATATAGTTCAACTTCAACTCATTTAATTATCGAACCTAACTATGTATATTCGGAATCATTTCCATCTCTATATAATATATTTACGGATGTCTCTCTCCTGGTCGTAATCCTATGTGGCAAGCTATCAAGTACCCATATACCTATGTGGCAAACTATGATACTATCTACATAACAAACAAATTCTTCCTTAATGTATCACTCTTCGATTCCCACTCAAGATATTTTTTCAATTATGAAACATTTTATTTTACTTTTTAGAGTTCCTTGATGTACCACTCTTCGATTCTCGCTCATGACACTTTTTTAATTATGCTACAATTTATTTTATTTTATTTTTTAGAATTCCTTAATGTATCATTTTTTGATTTTCACTCATGACACATTTTTAATTATGAGACATTTTTTAAAAGATACTTTTGAAACACATATTCTATATAACTAAGATTAATAGTCACTTATAGACAAAAACAAACAAAAAATTTGGATAAAGATAAGTAAATCAAGCCAATTTCTAACAAATAACAATAATTTTTTAAGATTAATACTTTTAAAGAAATTTTTTCTTAATAACGTTTCCATAAATTTTTTTTAATCATCGTAACTAATGATATATCATAAAAAAATTAATTGATTCAAATGTTGAAATACTATTATATAAATATAAGTACCCAAACAATTATATGTATCTATTTTTTAAAAATAAAGTTGTATGAATTAATATATACTATTACATAAATATTATTATGATAAAAAAATTCATAATTTCTCAAATAAAAGTATATTTTATTAATTTAATTTTTAACTTTTATTTACATGCAAAACTTAACTCATTTCTATCGATCATTTTTTTTATTACTAAGTTGTATCAAATATAAATCATACTTATTATTTATGTTTTATTTGTATTTTATTAAGAACATATTTTTATTCCTATATTAATAGAATAAACCCATTTTTTGTAATTTTTATCATTACTTATATTTACACTTATATTAATATCAGTGCATGTCTTTATAATTTACACGGGATCAATATTAATAATCATATATTAATGCAAGAGCTTATTTTTTTTATTTAAAAAATGAGACTTTATATTCACATATCAAAACAAGATCCTATATTTTTTTAAATTGCTACGGCGATGGGAGAAAAAATATCACATTGTTGAGAACGAAAAGTGGGAGATCATTCTCCAGCTATGAATTATATTTACACTCATGTTAATATGAGTGTATTTTTATTTTGTAATTTATACAAGACAATATTTATACTTATATATTAAAACAGATCCTATTATTTTTGTAATTGTTATGGGGACAAAAAGAAAATACCATACTATTGAGAACGGGGAGTGAAATATCATTCGTCACCATGTTCTATCCATTTAAAATCCCTAAATATATAATTATTTTTTATAATTAAATAATATAAATATTAAATCAATTTCATAAGTAATTAGAAAAACATAAATTATATGACAAAAAATTCATTAATTAAAAATAAGATATAAAAAATTAAATTAAATTACAAAAATTAATATTTAAACTAATCTACTTTAATATTAATTATATATATTAATATAATTTTGAATTTTAACCCGTACATTTGTACGCGTTAGTTATACTAGTTTTTCATATATATAAAAAGAAGACATTTTTAATTAATCATCCATAATTCATTTTGTAACAAAAAAAAAAATCAATAATTCATTTCTCATAGATAATATCATCATCCATAATTCACCCCTCACATCACCTGAGCTAACTCACAGATCTGAGATCACCATGACAACAACAACAATCCCATCCCCTCTAAAAGCCGTAACACTAACCCACGTCCGTTACTCAAGAGGCGACAAATTAGGTCATTTCTTAGCATGGATATCCCTAATCCCTGTTTTCATCACCTTCGGCGGTTTCATCTCCCACTTCATCTTCCGCCGCGAACTTCAAGGAATCTTCTTCTTCTTAGGTTTACTCGTTTCACAGTTCATCAACGAACTCATCAAATCCTCCGTTCAACAAGCTCGACCAATTACATGCCACCTTCTCGAAACGTGTGATTCACATGGTTGGCCTTCGAGTCATTGTCAATATATGTTCTTTTTCGCTACTTATTTAACGTTGTTGGTTTCTAAAGGAATTGGGTTTTCCAAGAATGTTGGGGTTATTTTTGTTACTTGGTCTTTGGCTTTTTTGACTATGTATTCTAGGGTTTATTTGGGTTATCATACTGTTGCTCAGGTTTTTGCTGGTACTGGTTTGGGTGTTTTTATCGGTGCGGGTTGGTTTTGGATTGTTAATAATGTTTTTTTGCCGTTTTATCCTGTTATTGAAGAAAGTGCTTTTGGGAGATTGTTTTATGTTAAGGATACTTCACATATTCCTAATGTGTTGAAGTTTGAGTATGATCAAGCTAGAGCTGCTAGAAAAAAGACGCTCTCCGATGATTCTAAGTCTGATTAGTTAACGGTATGTTATGTTATTCAGAATCATTTCCATTTTTACATAAGGTTATTTATTGTCTTCATTTTGAGTTGTTTTTTTGTTGTTAGGATTGGGAATATTGTAGATTTGGAAATGTGTTTTTCGTGTCTGTGTTATTGTTAAGGAATTTGGGTTTTAGCCCCTGAACTAAAAATTCTCACATTTGTAATATTAGATTCCTTTTTTCCTAATTTGAACATGTCATCCAAAAAAAAGTGTTTTTTGTCCCTGTAATGTTAGCAAATTTGATCTTTTTGTCCCTGTAATGTTTGCGAATTTGAATGACATGTCCAACTGAGGGACTAAAATGAAAGGAATATGATGTTACAGGTGTAAAACGTAAGGATTTTTTTGTTTAGAGTTTTACCGAAAATTGTATGAGTTGAAATTGTTTTTTTGAGTCATAGGAAATAATTGTGTTGTTGTGTTATGATCTGTAATTTAGAGGTGTTTTTGTTGATGATGTTAATTTGATGAAGAAATGAAGAAGAAAAAAGTTCATTGTTATGATTCTAGAAAAAGATGACTCAATTAGTTTTAGAAGGATCCATGACTTTGCATTTCTTTCAATCGGCATTTAGAATTTTGTGAGGTGGCAAGGAATCTAGTATGTTAGAATTGTAGTCGTTATGCATAATTCGGTTATGAAGCATTGAGAGGAGGATGTTCCTTGAATGCCTGTATAAACCTGTACTTCCTAATAGTATCAATGAATGAAGAAATTAGTCATTTTCCTTCTGGTGTTATCTTCTTAGGAGGTTTTTGTGGCTCAGACTAGAGTTTATCTCGTTTCTCGTTTTCTCACTCCGAGCATTCTTGGTCGTCATTCTGATTTGTTTGTGTGACATGGCAGGGTTCATTGATTTTGTGAATGCTTTGCATTTTAATTGGAGTTACTTTTAATTTTGTTAATACTGACATGGTAGAGGAAGCAGTTGCTATTTTGCTATTTTTTCGTTGTCTAAGTGTTCGTATCAGTTATAAACAAGCATCATTGTTCTGTGTTATTCAAGCGTAATGTGATCTGTAAATTGAGTAAACCATATGTTAACATGTCATTGTAATGCCAAGAAATCTTGTAAACTTAAGCTCTATGTTATTTGATTACAAATTACTACAATCCTCCATCTTCCAATTTAATTGTTACATTGAGCATGTTTCTCCTTGTCAAGAACTAACTTGAATGATGAAATTTACTGAGCATGTTTCTAATTTATATTTGTGATATTTAGTTTTTTGAATACTCGTTAAAACATTTGAGATCAATTGCACAGCATAAAATATGAACTCCATGTGTTGGTTTGGTTCTCGCTTCTTGATAATAAATCATAAAACTTCATTATCCATTCTCATGCCCTCTTTTTGAATATTTGCCTCTCCTATTCGAAGTCATCAGCCTGTCCTCTCATCTTTGATAGGTTCATCAGACTGAAACTTCGAGTAGACAGTAGGGCATACATATTTCTGGATTTGGAGTTCTGCTGGTGGTATGTAATTGTTTCTTAGATTAGACTAGTGTTGAATTGGAGAAAAGGTACGGGGTAAATCTAGGCTGATGATAGTAGTTACTAGTTATTCTTAGTTCAATGTTAAATTGTTCCTTTGTTGGTGATCATGTAAAAAATTTATCACCACTCTCACTCTGTAATCGATATTCAATTCCTGCGTGTTAAGAATATGTGAAGTGTGCTTACTCTGTCATAATGAAGATGTTAGATTAATTTTAATTATGATATTTTGAGTTTAAATGATCGAACCCCTAAATGATCGAATCTTTCAGAAAATATAAGATAGTTGATTCAGGGCAATGTCTAGCATGATTTTCCTCTCTCTGACCCTACAGAAAAGTAAATGTGAACCTACTCGTAAAGAGTATATCTATATTTCTTGATTCTTCCATTGACTCATTTTTCAGTAGGCTTTTTTGAAGCTCAAGTTTTGTCCCACATACATAGTCACAGTCACATGATTATGAAATATGAGAGATATTTCATGTATACATGACTTTAGTTTTGGAATTTCTAAAGAACAATATGAATTTTATTTGACATCTTTTGAATCAAGAATGAAAATACTAACTTTAAATCAAACATTTAAGTAGCCAAGAACTCCATATTTCATTTTCTTTCAAATAAAACTGGAAGTGTTGAATTGATACATGTGTTAAATTGTGCTGTCTGCAATGACCATTTTATTTCTGAACTTGAAAGTATAATTAGTGAGATGTATTCAATGAGGATATGTGAAATATTTCTGATGTGTTCCTTGATTGTTTGGTGTATATGATGCAATGCGTATTCAAATACTGGTTTGGGAGGGTCAATTAAAATCGCCTTGATAATGATGTTATGCAGCTATGCCCTTCTAGTTCGTATTCGGATTATTTAATTACTTAATTTATCTGTTATTAGCTATGAAATTAGCTTATTAACCAATTATAAATTTATTACTGTAGCTATCTGCTATTTTTCATCAAAGTTGAGTTGTGAGAACTTTAACATGACAAACCTTTTCATGATACCGTGGTGATTTCTGAAGCTAACCTTGTTAAATCATTGTTTTTGGGCTGCGAATGAAGCTCCTTCGATCATCCATCTATTTTGTGGCATCCTTCCCACATCGACTGTATTATACTAAATGTTGACGGAAGCTACTTGGGTGATGTTGGAAGAGCTGGTTTTCGTGAGTTGTTTCGCTCAAGGGGAAGGTCGCTATATCCAACCCTTCATGGTTTAATGCGAGCTTGAATCCAAAAGTTTTAAAAATGTGGTTTCTTAAGCTGATTTCTTGCATGCTCTTAACCTCTCATTGTCAATACTAACGTTCATTTTTATTGTTATGCAATTTAGATCCTCTCTATATCCAAGATCTTTTGAAGTTTGATTTGAATGTTCATTTAATTCACACTTTAACAGAAGGTAACCAAGACATTAACTTATTTGTTAAGTTGGAATCCTCAAGCGGCAATAAGTTTCACATTGGGCGCGACCCTCCGCCAAGTTTGGTGGCTGATGATTTGAGGAATGACTATTTGAAAGAGTAATTTTTTCTCTTGTTTTTCCCTTTTGTTTTCTTTTTCCGTTGTACTTAATTAAAATGAATGTTAGAAGCAAAGTCACTTATTTTGTTTTTTTGATGCAAAGCAAAATCACTTATTTAATTTGTGATTAATATTTTGGTCCGGTTGTTGAGTAGTACAAAATTAGTTGTAATCAATAAAAAATAATAACACTAATAAGTAGTAATCAGTAATCATGTTGTCCCTGGCCAGTTCCAAAATTTCAACCAAACAAGAAATTAATACGAATGGCCACCCTGTCTTGGTTCTATTATGATGGCCATATCAGAAAATTTCAATAGTGGAAATTGCAATTTAACAAATACTACTATGATGGTTTCATTTTAGTCTCTTAAATTTTTTATGTTTCATTTTTGTGAAGTTAATTTTTGTTTCATTATGGTTCTACCATTTATTCTTCGTCCTTCATCATCTTTAATTGCAAAAGTATTTGATTTCTTACTGACAAGACAATATAGAGAATGTATGATAAGAAGAATACCATTCATCATATAAAAAATGGCTTTCCAAAAATGAGTATATAAATTTTTTCACTCCTACAAAATAAAACAGATCTTCAAAGAAGGAAAAAAAGAACACAACATGAATATTGGGATAGCATAAGCAAGATCAGTGGCGGAGTTTGAAATTTGTTTAAGTATGAACAAAAATTTAGTCTAATAAATAAATATCAATTATGTTCTAAATTAATCTTTAAAAATTTATCTAAAAATTTCAATTTTAAACAAAAATATCAGCTTCATCATAAATTAAGCTCTAGAAATCTTAACTTTGCCTAAATTAACTTTAAAAATACTAGTATTTTTGGCTGAAGCCTGAGCAGGTTGCCGATCATGTCGGGCCTTAACTACACCCTTGAGCAAGATGAAATTAACTTATTTTTCAGTACACTAATAAAGATTTCAGACACAGTGGTTGCTGGAATAGGTTGTTCAGAAATAATTTGCTGGATGGGTGATAAGGTATGATTATTATGTATGCATTTTGGACTTGTACCTCGCAAATATCAGACATATTTACGCTCGATGTCGAACAGACCGAACAAGTTGTGGTCCATTTCGTGGCCACCTACACGCGAATCTCAAAACTGCAACGCTCGACACATAATGATGAGCGTTTACTGCTCATAGGGGTGACAATGAACCGAACCAACACGAAGAAAGTTCGAGACTCGATTCGACAATTGATTCGTTGAACTTGGTTTATGAACCAAATGAGCTGAACTTGAGCTAAAAAATAGGTTCGTTAATTAAATGAGCTGAACTTGAAACATACATAGTTCGACTCGTTTGGTTCATGAGTTGACTCGAATATATATATATATATATATATATATATATATATATATATATATATATAATACTTAAAAATTAACTTTGACAAACATAACTTAATTATTTTTACCCACAAACATAAATTGCTAATATAAAATAATTAACTCATTTTGTATAAAAAAAATCACTATTTGTTTATTATTAATTTATTTTGTTTGCTTTATGTTTGAAATTTACAAAGTGCTAAAACATATCATTTGTGAAATATAAAGTCCCACATCGGTTGTTTAAGAAGTTTTGAGAACATGAGTATATTATAATTATAAATAAGTGATAGACCTTTACTCAAAGATAGCTTAAATGGAGTCGAATATGAGTTAGAGTTAGAAAAAAATTGTGTCAATTTTTTGAATTGCGTTTTGAGCTAAAAACGAACCGAACCTAACGAGTCGAACCGAATTGTTCGCGTACTTTAAACGAGCCGAACTCGAGCTGAAAAAAAATTTGTGTCGAACTCGAGCCGAGCTTCGAGCTGAACCAATTCTTATCGAGTCGAGTCGAGCTCAAACAGGGTTCGACTCGACTCGACTCATTTCCAGCCCTAACTGCTCATCATGACTCAGTAGCCAGAATTTCGACCGTCATTGATGGAATGTGAGAATCCTTCCCCTCTTGTTAATGATCTTGGCCCAACGTTGAGGGCTATATATACAACATTTCTTACGATGACCATGTATCTAGACATTTTTACTAAAATCTTTCACATCATGCAACTACTTACTTGCAGCGTTGAAGTGTCTTGTATATACACACCCCTCCTCTTCAACAACTCATGTGGCGGAACATACGATTGACCAATCCTTCTGATCAGGTAAGATTAGTATGATTACAAAGTTCACATGTAATAATTATTATAACTAAAAATTATTTTAGTTTAATTAAATACGATATTTGATTTATAGTTATTTAATAAATTTAAAAATTATTTTTTGCATGTACTACAAATAGTGTATTCAACATGTAAATTTCACTCAGTTGATAAAGACATCATATTATTTGTAGAAGTTGAAGTTCAAATCTTGAATATTCCACTTATCCACTTATTCATATGAAACTTTTAGCTATTAAACTACATGACAAAATATAATTATATTTGTTTTGATAAAATTTTTTTTTTTTTTTAGTTTTCACCACTAAATTAATCTAAGTCGGATGTCAGTTATGACATCAAGTGATTTAATTTCAGTCCCCTTTTTAATGCAGTTGTAAGGATCTAATCGTAATCCTCCCTACCAAGTTTAATGTCAATTATCACTGAAGTAACTAATCATATATTTTCACTGTATTAGGGAATTCAAAAAAATAGAAAATTGTTTTTTAAATTAAAACTTTTAAATTTTTTAAAAACTTTGAACCCAATTTTGAATATAATATTTTTATTTTTGGTTTCTTAACACATGTTCAGGGACATGTGTGCCTCATGATTTGTCGTTTTCTCTTTATGGTTTGAACCGAATATTCTCTACGAGTAATTGTAGAGAGTAGAGGCTAATCCCTTGAGTCGGATAAGATTACAAAGGGTGATTAAAACTCTTTTTTTAAAAAAATTTGACATTGTTGCATTCACATTTGTATCTTTTCTTTTTAGATGAGAAGTTCACATTTGATAATATTTTGAACGTTTAAACATCATTTTGATCTCTGTATATATGAGAAATTTTTGATTTTAGTCTCTGTATCAAATTTTGTTCTAAATAAGTCCCTGAATCAATTAAATTTTTTGATTTTAATCCCTGAAGTAAAAATCTGTAGGAAAATTTGCCGAAAAACTTGCACAATTTCCTGCGGATTTTAGCTTTAATGACAAAAAACAAAAAATTTAGTTAATTCAAGGACTATTTAGAACGAAAAATTGATACAGAGACTAAAATCAAAATTTCGCGTACATACATAATCCAAAATGATGTTTAAGCCTAATTTAAATATGATTATCTCAAAGGATGAAACTTGAAAAAAGAAAAAGTTAAGAAGAAGTGCAATATTCTTTGGTAAATGCTCTTCCATTTAAAAGAAGAGTTGGTACAGGATGCCAAATGAAAAAGGAATTAATCATCAAATTCACTCTTAATTTTGGAAGACGATTTTAATAAATTTGTAAAATTAATATTTAGAAAAGTTTAATGACTATATAAAATTTTAGTAAATAAAATTTAATATAAAAATTAGGAGAAATGTTATAGTCACACTTTTTAACATACTCCTCTAATACACTCAAATTAAAATTAGTTAGATCATTCATTTTCATTATTCATTTTCTTATTAATAATAAAAATATTTAAATAAATGGAAAAATAGGTAATGTAGTTAATTTCAATTGGAATGTACGAGAGAAGAAGTGTGTTAAAGAATGTGTGACGATAATATTTTTCTAAATATTAGAAACTAGTAGATACTACATACTCGGGAGATGAATAATTTAGCAAAGAGGAGAAAAAAGTATAGAAGAGAACAAAATATTTTTAATTTTTTGAAAGTTTGGTATTCGGCCTAAAGACTAATTAATTTGAGGGGATCAATCCCACCGCTTATTTGCGGGGACTCTATTTAAAGCTAGACTTTTTATTCTGTATGAATTAACTCATTAAAATTGACATAAGTAAAAATTAAACATAAAATCTTGTGAGGAGCAGACTCCAAAGATCCAAGTCGATATCACTAAACCAACCCAAACAGATTAGAATAGAATAAAGTTAGCAAAAAAAAAAAAAGAGAAAGAGTGAGACGAGATGAGTCATAGTCATTCATCATGACAAGCATTTACCAACCACCGCTTTGAGTGGGGCCAACATGCATCAATATCCAATGGACACACACACTCACACTTACACGCCGTTAATAACATAACATAACCACCACATTGCATATGATAATTGGATGGGCCCCACATTCCTCATAACATGAGTAATAACGAACCACCACCACGACCACCTTACCTAGCTGTAGGCTATAGCTAGCTGTTTGATACTCTTTCTCTCTCTTCTTCTTTGTCCCTTCCCAAGATCTAATCGCATTTCCATTCCACCGTTATCTTCAATTTCTCTTCTTCTTTGCTTTCACTTCACCCACACCCAGGTACTACTACTACTACTTCCATTTTCCTTTCTCAATCATTCAACTTACTATTTTCGCTACATACAGATCTTATAATAATAATTTAATTTAATTTACATGTTTTCATCATTAAGAACAAGGAATTAGTAATTAATGCTGCTAACAAAATGGGGAATAAGAAGCCAAATTGGTTTTCCAATGTCAAGAAAGCTCTCAGTCCTGACTCCAAGGAAAACAATAACCAGGTTGGTTGGTTGGTTGGTTTTCATTTTAATTCTCCTTAGTAAGCAACTTAAGAAGAATATAGAAATGCAATTCGCAAATCAATTGTTTCTTTACACAGTTCGGTATATTACTTAAATTCGTGTGTGTTTGGTTTGGCGGCTGACATAATTGATTTTAATATAATTGAGTTTAGCAGATTTATGGTTAGATATATTTATGTAAAAATTAGTTGAACAATAAATAAATTTAAGTGTTTGTTAAAAATAATTCAGTGTGAATTATATAGCTTCTAGTAGAATCAATTATGGAGGAAGAATCAATTCTACTTTTGAAGATATCAGTTTTGTACTGGCCTGACCTGTTTGGGCCCATTTAGCATCTAGTAATATGATATCCAGATATCGTATCCGGTGAGAGTCTCACCCACTCTCTCCACTAACTCTCCCATGATCTCCTCCTATAACACTCCTATATATTAGTCATCATGATTCATGAACATCAGAAAGGACCACATACTCTGATTTCCTAATGACTGAGGGATACGTAGGACCAGGGACCCTCCTTGTTGTGCTATAATAAAAACAACCCATATCAGAGGTTGGCACACGGCTGACCTGATCAACCCCTAAGTTCTACACAAGAACAGGTTCATATGTAATACTCGCTATGCGCCCTCACCCCTCTTATATGCCTATGAGCCATACTCAACAAACATTGCTAAAAATCTTTGGCAAAACTTATGAAAACAACTTATTTCCATAAGCTATTCAGAATAAGTTATGAAAATAACTTATATCTCATATGAAAAAAGATTATGGTTTGACTTTATTTTATCTTTTGTGATAGAAATAGTTTATACATGAGTAGTTATATGATAAAGTTTTGTGTTACAAGAATTTAATTAAGCTAGTTATATAGCCTCAATTATTTGGGATGTTTCTTATAGTGTTAGCACCTGATACTGTAGAATTCAAGTGGATCAAAGAAGAAATGGTTTGGGAAGAAAAAATTACACACTCCAGACTCATACCCAGAAACTGATCAAGCACCTCTTTCTCATCCACCTGAGGAGGAGATTATTTTAACTCATGCTGAGAATGAAATCAATCATGACCATGTTGAAGTTGTAACAGATGTGGAAGTTGAGGTACCAGTTCCTGATGTTCAGATACAAACAGCCGAAGTTCAAGCCACTCCAATTGTTCAGTTTTCTAGTAAACCAAAGGATGAAGTTTCAGCGGCAATCAAGATTCAAACCTCTTTTCGGAGATACATGGTATTTCTTTTCAACTTCGATTTATATCTACATTAACTGTTCCATTTCATCTGTTTTCAGTCTGCCTCTTATTATAGATATGAGTTGAAAGTTTTCACTAGAAGTGAAAAACGTCGGTCACAAAATTGATACTATTTTACTTTCTTGTTTACTGTACACTAACAGCGAACTGGTTCAAACTCTTGATTTATGATGCGAAGTTATGTTGTCAATGTCATTAGTGGTAATCAACAATTGCTGCAAAGGAAATCTTATTAATCCAATGATTTACTACTTTGAAACTGAATTTGTTTTGATATCATCCAGGCAAGAAGAGCATTGAGGGCTTTATGGGGGCTGGACAGGTTGAGATTGCTAATGGAAGGGCCGGTGGTAAAACGTCAAGCCATTAGTACCCTCCGCTCTATGCAGACTTTAGCTCATGTGCAATCTCAGATTCGTTCGAGGCGGCTCAGAATGCTAGAGGAAACTCAAGCTCTGCAAAAACAGCTCTTACAGAAGCACACAAAAGAGCTAGAGAGTATACAGGTCTCTTAAGGGTTATATTCCCTGATATACTTTAGAATAAATACGTTGACACACGAGATAAATGTATTTGAATTTTAGCTCATGGGTTATGAAATGATTTTGACTTGTTTCAAATTCTCATAACAGATTGGGGAGGAATGGGATGAAAGTCTGCAATCAAGAGAACAAATTGAAGCCAAGTTACTAAGCAAGTACGAGGCTGCTATGAGAAGAGAAAGAGCAATGGCTTATTCATTCACTCATCAGGTTTTCTATTTCTCTTAAGAAGTTGCATTCTGTAGGATAGTCAGAAAAAGAAATGAGAAAAGAGCATGGATGATATTTAGATGACTAAAGATCAAAGGAAAAATGGCTTAGTAAGTTAAATTACGTAAAAATTATAGTATAAAGCATGGTTATCAAATTGAGATTCCAATTGTTAATCAGAAGATATATTTTCCCGAATTGTGAGTTGAATCTTATTATGAATTGTAAGATACATTACTGATAAAGAATGGCATTTTTATAGAAAAAATAATAATTGACAGAGAAAAAAATATTGGGATTCATCACAGTGAATCAAAATTTAATGTGGGATTCACATCCAAAATAGATCACACACTAAAGATTCGTATCAAATGGGTCATGTTTTGTATCAAATCGAGTTACGACTTGTAAATATCGTAAGATACTAATAACCATGATGCGAAGTATCATAGTAAGAACCCCAAACCTTATTATCACGTTATTATATTAACTTATTCTTTGTTTCCTCCTCTCTTGAAGTTGTTTTTGTTTCTTCTAACACCTAGGCTTGATAAATTTATGTCGTATATCTTGTCTCTATCTTCAGAACCTATCATCTGCTTATACCTCTTAAGTTTGCCTTTCTCCCTGCATTGGTGATTCTTTTTCCTTGTCTTGTTATCTGTAACAAAGTTACATAGCTCTGTTTTGACACTTGCAAAAGTGAAAGCTGGAATCATTTCTTTTCTAGTACCTCTTTCTGATCTGGACCCGGTACGAACTAGTTTTGCTAATGAATCATGAGTGTTCCAGGCCGATCCACAAATATATTTGACACTGCCTAAAACTTGATATGTTTAAATTTGATTTGTTTTCTGCCCACTTCTCCTTCTCACCTAAAAAAGAAATAGAAAAGATACTTTTATTACCACAATTTTTATTTTAGATGTGTCACAAATCATCTTGTCTATTTTGCTTCATGGAAGAGAAAACAATCATTAAAGATCGTAATTCTGACAAGAAAGATGTCTTAATGTTGCTGTTTATGAATTGCCATCTCAATTAATTTTGCTAAGCTTCCCCTAATAGAAGTTTAGCAACCTGGTTTGTCATCTACATAATTGACAAGAAACCCTGTAATGTTGAAATCTGTAACATAATTTTAAGTTTGACAAAAACTTAACTGTAATTGTTTCATGATATTTCTGAAATGAAATGACTCAGGGATTTACCCTTATGAGGAGACAGAGGGAATGTAGGGGTTTGGCCACATTGTAGCACAATTTTATGTTATCCTTTAATACGTTTGGTGGAGTTATAATAGGCATATTTTCGAAGAAAGTGGGGCCAATGGGAGTTAGTTAGTGAGGCGTCATGAGCCATGTGGTGCTGTTAGTGAGAGGGAGTATTAGTAGACGAATAGTGGAATGGGGTGAGGATTCTTGTTAGAGATGGTTAGGAATTTGAAGAGTTTCTTCTCTGGTTAGGAGTCTTTGACTCTGGTTTATCTTTCATTTTGCTGCTGTAAGAGCTTTTGCTCGGTTTCCATTCAATAAACACATTATTTCATTGGCCTAAATTTGTGGGTTCTAACAAGTTTCATGATCTTTTGAACAAATTAAGTTCAGAGTTTGATCTTGATAAATATGTACTTGTATTTAACAGAAAAACGGGAGGAATTCAGCGAAATCTATAAATCCAATGTTTACTGATCCAACCAATCCTGCTTGGGGATGGAGCTGGTTGGAACGTTGGATGGCAGCCAACCAAAGTCTGATGGAAAAAGAAAACAACAATTCATCTGCAAAAAGTTCAAGCCGTGGCATTACCATTACCAGTGCTGAAATCAGCAAATCATTTGCTCGTTTCCAGCTCAATTCTGAGAAGCATTCTCCAACAGCGAGCCAAAATCCGGGTTCACCTAACTTCCAGTCAAATTCAAAGCCTCCCAAGGCAACAGTTGGTAAGAAACTGAATAAAGCAAGCCCAAAGGAAAGCATTATTATGGACGATGACACCAAAAGCATGACGAGTGTCCAGTCGGAGAGAGTCCGGAGGAGGCACTCCATTGCTGGATCAACAGTGAGGGATGATGAAAGCCTTGCAAGCTCTCCATCAGTTCCAAGTTACATGGTGCCAACTAAATCTGCGAAAGCTAAGTCTAGGTTGCAAAGTCCATTAGTTGCAGAGAATGGAACACCAGAGAAAGGGTCCTTTGGAAATGTGAAGAAACGACTTAATTTCCCGGCTTCGCCTGCCAGATCAAGGCGCCACTCCGGTCCACCAAAGGTAGAAAGCAGCTTAAATGCAGAAATTACTGTTTGAAATGGCGTGGCTGGTTGATCATATAACCAAAGGAAAAGAATGCAAAGCACCCATTATCATTGGAATAATATCATGAAAGAAGTAAACTAAAAGTTCATTTGAAGCTTCCATTTTTTATTTTTATATATTTATACAAATTTATCTGTAACTTATCATTTCTTCAAGGCTGTTGATTTGGGGTAAAACCTGTGTTCCTTAGTGTGTTTATCTATTTGTATTTTCATGTATTTATTTGTTCACAAATGTGCAAGTCAGCTGTAACTGTAACTGTAAGAAATCATTTGGGAGCTTCCCATTTGGGACTATTATCATTCTTTTTCCTTAATTCTTGTGATATAAAATGTATATTTAATTCAATTGTCTCATTTTAAAAGATTGGTTCAATTGGTTCAGTTACCTCAAAAAAAGATTGGTTCAATTGGATGAACATTTTAAAAATATAAAAATTTAGGTGGGTATGCTCCTCCTCAAGGTCTCGGGTTCGATTCTCTCCTGTGATAATTAAATTTAGGTGAGTTAGTTTAACTTCTTAAAAGAAATATAAAAATTTTAAACGTTATAATTTTGTTTTGACAGAAAACACTATTTTTTTATAAAATTAAAACTATGGGTGTCAATTAGATGGAGCACAGCTGGGGTGGAGAGTATCACCTCGCTTCTCGTCTGTGCCACACAAAATGCCCTCTATTTTTCTCCCTTAAAATAATAGGAAAATGATAAACATTATCCTTAAGAAAAGACAATGGTTGATTAAGGAAATAAAAGTAGTAAAAAAATAAAATAAATTTGTGTTTTTTATTTTTTTTATAATAATAAAACATAATTTTCAATGCAACCATTAACTTTTTTTTTTGACGAAGCAACTATTACCTTTTATAGTAAAATAAATTGAGTTTATATATTTAATTAAATTTGTAGCCAAATAATTTAATTTCTTAAAAAAAACGATTTAATTTGAAGAACGAGAATGAATAGATTACCAAAATGTTGATAAAACCTTGTACTACTGACAACGTTCTTTTTTATAAGCAATATTAATTGTTAATATATTACTACCTCCGTTCATTTTTACTTGTCGTTTTAGAAAAAAATATTTGTTTTTTTTTTACTTGTCATTTTGACAATTTATGTTATATTTTGCCTATTATACCCTCTTTCATATTTTATTTTATTATCTAAATTTTGTATAATTTTTTTTTGTTGAAACAACATAAATTTTTATTGTATACAAATTTTGTTTGTTTGTAAATAAAGTTTGTTACAATTTTTTAGGAATAAATAATGTTAGTGAAAAAGTATGAAATTATTGGTGGATTAAAAATATTATATATATTTTAAAAAAGGGCATAATAGAAAAATAAGGTGCAAAAATACAGTCTTCCATTTTGGTCTTTTTTTCCCTAAAACGATAAGTAAAAAGGAACGGAGGTAATGTAATATTAGTTTTCTCGTTTGTTAGGATTTGAATCATGAATTTTCTTTTACTACTACATCTGTCCCAAAATCATTGTCCTTACTCATATCATTGCATAATTTTGAATGATTAATATCTTTACCTTTTTTATGAAAAATTATAAAAATTAAATATTATGAAAATGTTTATCGAGACAAATTAAACAAGATTTTATTTGCTAATATTTATCTTTATACATTAGTAAAAAGATACGGTCAAAATAAATGTCAAAAGTCAACATAAACAATAATTTTATTTGCTCTGTTCCTTAAATCATTCATTCGACTCCAAGGTTTTATCATACATCATCATTCTCATTATGGTCATTATGGTAATTAATTAATTCTCTTTATTCGATTTCTTAAAATCACCATCCTTAACATCATTAGGGTTTGTTGTTAATGTTGAAAGTTTGTTGATTTTATGTTTTTGTTTTTGGAACTGAATACAGGAAACGCCATTAGTGACAGGGTTGGTTGTGGCTGCTGCTGCTTGCGCCGGTAGATACAGTATATTAGCTTGGCAAGCATTCATGGCTAGACCAGCTGGTATGCGACAATTTTATAAAGGTGGTTTCCATCCTACCATGAATAAGAGGGAAGCTGCTTTAATACTTGGTGTTAGGTATTATTAATTAATTCCCATTCTTTAATTTCTTTTCATTCATCATTCATTGCATGCATGGACTTGTTCGTTGTGTCGATAACTTACATGAAAATAATCTCTAAGATATTATTGATTTTTTTTTTAATTGTGGTTGGTTCTATGTTGTTAATCTTATATAGCGCGCCAACCCCCAAAAATGCTACTATAGTGGATATTAACAACATAGGGTTGGGTTGGTTTGGTATTTATCAGTGTTTGTTAATTTATGATTTGAAAGAATTTGATTTTTCTAGTGATTGGTTTAGTTTAGAGATTTTCTTAACTAAACCAATTTATTCCTTGTGAATATATATTAAGATAATTACACATGAATAAAAGGTAGACTGACAAAAATCTGCACCGCCAGACCTTTTTGTATAGGATGACATTTTGAACTTGTTTTGAAAGGTC
Organism: Trifolium dubium; assembly: GCA_951804385.1. Classification (NCBI taxonomy): domain Eukaryota; kingdom Viridiplantae; phylum Streptophyta; class Magnoliopsida; order Fabales; family Fabaceae; genus Trifolium; species Trifolium dubium. The sequence goes on from OX638070.1 coordinate 14,474,590, forward strand.
TACAACCTCTGGTGCTAGGAAACCAAAAGTGATAAATTATAATCATTGACAAAAATATTGCAGCGTCTGTAGAATTTAAAATATTCATCTTTTTTGTGATATGCTTACTGCTCTATGCATATGCTATGCATATACCCAACATAAATTAGAGGTTGAATCTCTTAATGTTAAATTCACATGAATGACATGATATAGGTTCCATCCTAATCATTGTTTGAGTTTAGAGGTTGATGTTTAAAAGTTTGGGATAAAAATTGATAAGATTCTATGGACAATCACAATTCACAACCATCATAGACTGTCTAATACTGTCCATCGATGTCTGGTTTGAACCCGTTGGATCAATTCAGATTGCTGGGAAATCCGAACCCTTTGGATACATTTGATGTTGCTATTCCATCCTGTTTTGTTTGCTTGAGATGTGAATCATATAATTGGACTTTGAAGTTACTTTGTTTCTTTAGTGTTGGTTTTCCAAATTTGTTTTCCTCACTTAAATGCTTTATGTCGTGAATGAAGATAAATTGATGATGAGCACTATTTCTGATTACAGCTCGGTTGGTGGCAGTTCATTTGTATTGGAATAGTCATACATTGATTTCATTTTAGTATTTTTCATTTTTGAAATGGGGTAACGATTGGTTTCATGCTCATTGGTGATTTTGCTGCATTGGTGTAATGTTGTATTGTGTCCTATATCCTGTGCACAAGTACATGGACAATTAAAATCACTTCATTTAGAAAATATTGTTACTAGTCATGAATTGGTTATGAATGAATTTTGTTACTAGTCATGCTCTTGACAAAAAAAAAATTCCAGAAACATTTTCATATTTGATGCACTAATTTTGAATTGTTGTAATGGCAGAACGACCCATCCATCCAATAAGATTAAAGAAGCACATAGGAAAGTGATGGTTGCAAACCATCCAGATGCTGGTGGTAGCCATTACCTTGCTTCCAAAATCAATGAAGCAAAAGAAATCTTGCTTGGAAATACTAAAGGTGGTGGGAGTGTATTCTAAAGAAGTATAACCTTTCTGCTATGCCTCTACAATCAATTTTGTCTGCATCGAAAGTGAAACCAAATATGCAGTATTGCAGTATCTTCAAGGGGAAGTCATAGTGTACACTGTACTACCCCTATTAACAGTGAGTTTAGAAGGCATCAATAGAAGTTTTTTACATGTACTTTAACCACCAATTCTTGCATTTTTTGTGATTTTCTATTTACTCTCTTGTTTAAGTTTATGCCATTGCCACTTTCCCATGTCTTTTGGGTTTGATATATATACCGACTTTGAATGTAAATGATTCCATACCAACAACAAATCCGAATTATTTATAATACATAATACAAAGATTGATACTAGTAGACTGTTTGGAACCGCGTTGAGGATGCTTCGAATGCATGATTGGAATAAATAAACTAACTGGAGCTTCAGTATAAACCATGCGTTTACACTATACCGACCGCTATAATTTGCACTTCTGCAAACTTCTTTTTAGATACATACAAGTATCTGTCTAAAAATATAAGATATAAGTTAATCCTTTTGCCTGAATTTTAGTTTTCTGATTTGCACTGTGTTTGGGGTGGTAGATAGAATGGAGTGAAATGAAATATGACAGTACGTGTAGCTAGATTTTAAAAAATGATGTTATCCCAAACTTATCTAAAGCAATGACTCCACACACAGTTGAAAGAGATATGAGCATCACACTATTTTTTATTTCATTAGAATAAAATGAAAATTGCTCTAACAAAAGGAGAATGAAATGTAACATAAAAAAAAGTTTTTTCTATTTACTCAACTACCCAATTTTTTTCATTGCAAATTGCAACATATTATAGAAGGACACGGTTTTTTTTGTCAATCATTTACAACTATGCATTCTACTAAGTTATTCCATTTCATCTCACTTTTTTTTTATGACATATAACTATGTAAAATTAATTTACACCGACAATACGTCTCATTTAAATCTTTTTTTCTAACCCATTGTATATTTTTTTTCTTTTTTCTTTTTAATCCTCTGATTTTAGGGCAATATGTCATAGTAGTCTAGAGTTTGACCGAAATAAATAAAACTGACAAAAATTAATCCACTCAAGAATGAAATCCAGACTCTTCTAAATTAATCATTTCAGCTCAATGTCTTTGTTAATCTCCCCGTAAGTTTATGTGAGTGTGACAGACAGAGAGCGTATGGACTAATTAATGTGGCATGACAACATCCGTTGTTTTCAAACGTCACACACTCTTCCATTGACAAAACAAAACCCAGTGATATAATTCACAGAAGAATAAGAAAGAGAGAGACTCAGTAACTGAGCACCATAGAAACTTCACCTATCTCAACGACACCCTACTTTCCCTCCATCTCTATAACCCTCCCCCATTTCCTTCTTCACACAATTTCACTCATAATTTCATACCATCTTTTTTTTTTCATTTCTTTGGAGGTACATAGTTTAGTATATAATATATATGATAGTATTAATAACATTCTTCTGGTTGTGTTATGTTTAGCTACGCTTGTTGTAGCTGGTTTAATAACAGTAGTATTTTGCAATGTTTTAAAATCCGGACGGGGGATTGAACACTCTCTCTGTGTTTTTTCATGTCTTGCAGAACATTAAAGATCTTTGATATTATGATCATCAATTAATTATAGTTAGTTAGTTAGTTAATTAATTACTTGCATTTTACTAGTTTTAGTGCGGCTGCCAAGCTAGGATGTTGACAAGGTTATCATATTGTTGTTTGTTGCTGGTCCACAAAGTGTGTAGTACCATAGTACTTGAGTAAAAGGGAGGAAAGGACTAAATATATTTGGGTTAATATTAATATTAATAATAATACTAATTTTGGTGCATGGTTTTAATTAATTTTTGTATATAAAATTTGTTAGGTGGTAGTGGAGTTGGTTTATGTGGAGTTTCTTTGAAGGAAGGGATTATATGCCGTATATTTGTTAGATATTTTGTTGGACTTTACTTGAAATGAAGGATCCAATGTTGTGCTCATTTAATCTAATGCAAACTAGCTAGTACAAACAAACTATATCTTCTTCTCAACAAGTTATAAATCATCAAATTCTTCATTCTCTTAATTTCTTTTGCAGATTACTATTGCTTGCAGGAATTGTGGGTCACCTAGATATATATATAAACATGCAGACACAAAAAGCAAGGTATGAATGATTGTCCTATTTCACACTTTTGCAGCATTCTATGTTATTTTTCTTTACTATCTAGAGGCAAAATTCTAAGGCCTAATTGAGGGATGTATTCCTCTTATTTAATGGTATTGATTTGATTACTGAACTCTATTTTTTGACAAAAGATTACTTAACTCCTGATAAGTCAAATTTCAGTAAGTATATTCAGTATGTTCAACTTCAAACAATTATAGATATTTTTGGGATCTAAATGAGGAATGAATGATACCTTTGTCTATTAGATTGGTTGCACGATATATAGTTTATTGCTTTCCAAAGAAATTAAAAGAAATAATTTTGTCCTAATGAATCATAATTTGGTAAGCCTATTCTATTCTACCTAATTACAATCTATGAATCACGAATACTCCTAGGATTAGGCGTGTCCCGGCATCGGACACTTGTTCGACATCGACACGACACATATGATTATATTGATGTCATTTTTCAAATTATTATTGTGGTCGACGTGTCAGTATCTATGTCGTGTCTTGTGTTTGTGTTTTGTCTGTGCTCCATATACTACAATAGAGATAACTAGTGGATAATTTTGTTATTAAAATATTTGAAGTCTTATATTTCCCTCTAAGTAACAACAATTTTTTTAAAGATTGTGATGCTTCTTTATTGGACCTGTTCTGATATGGATACCATTTTATTCTTTCAAATGAAGTCTTCAATTGACAAATATCTTACTGAGATATGGATAGAAATTTTTCTATCTGCATTCACCTATCATTTAACCATGTTGATTGAAATATGGTTGGCTGTAAGCAGAAATGGTACATCAGGAGTGCCCCGAAAGAAATCTCCCTCAAATCCCCGGACTGCTCGCAAAACGAAGACATCGGGATCTGATTCTAACTCCATCCCGTCGTCTCCGAATCCAGCAAGTAAAGCTCCAAAAGATAGGAGCCCAAATGTCAAATCAACACAAAGTCCAATATCAGAGGTACATTTTAAGTTCCTATAAGACTTTGCTAATTTCATGAATGCATTGATAAATAACTAGATACTGAGTAAAATTATAGAAGACCTTCACCAATATTATGTACAAAAGATAAATTATTTAAAGAGTTGTTGAATTTTTTTAAATATATTAATTATTTAATCTATGTCCTTGACCTTTTTCGTCTGTCTCTAGAAGAGCGGAACGAATAGGGTCCAGGAATTGGAGTCTCGGCTATCTCAACTCGAAGAAGATCTAAAGAAAGCTAAAGAACAACTTAACTCATCTGAGTCAGTGAAGATAAAAGCTCAGAGGGAGGCTGAAGATGCAAAGAATAAGCTTTTATCCATGTCAAGAGAGTTGCAAGAATCACAGCATCAGCTTCGGGAACTATCTAATTCTGAAGACGAACGAATTCAAGAATTACGTAAAATTTCTCAGGACCGGGATAGAGAATGGCAGTCTGAACTAGAGGCTGTCCGGAAACAACATTCAATGGACTCATCTGCTTTAGCATCTGCCATGAATGAAATCCAGAAATTGAAAATGCAACTTGAAAGAGCACGTGAATCTGAAGCTACTCGGATTCACAATGCTGAGTCAGCCGAAGCTGAGATACAAGATTTGAGGATGGAGCTTGATGAAACACTCTCTTTAATTGCAAAACTTAAAAATGAGGTGAGCCATTGTAAAGAATCTGAATCACAGGCTTTGGAAATTGCCGGAAAAACACAAATGCAATTGGAAGCTGCAAATAAGACGGTGGAATCGCTCCAATTAGAAGGCGCGAAAGCATCAGAAGCTTACCGATCCTCAGCTTTAGAGTTGGAGAAATCTAGGTCTCAAGTAAAATCATTGGAAGAACTTGTGAGCAAACTTCAGGATGATTTTGTCAGTGATACCGGTTTATCTCCTCGCTTACCTGCATTTGAAGCTATAGAAAGCGAAGAGATAAACCGGCTCAAAGCCGAACTTGACTCGGTCAAAGCTGAAGCAGGAAAGTTAAAATCCGCATTGGATGTTGCCGAGGTAAGTTATCAGGATGAGTATATCCGAAGCACAATGCAGATTCGAAGTGCCTTTGAACAACTGGAGAACACCAAATCTGAATCACTTCAACGACAGGCTGAATTATATGAAGAATTGAAGAAATCAAAAGCCGATATTGATGAGTTAAGGGCACGCTTGAAGGACAAAGAATCTCATTTGCAAGATGGTGATGTAGCTGAGTTGAAAGCAAGATTATATGATAGAGAGACAAAACTACGAAATGTAACCGAAGAAAACAATACACTTAAGATGGAAATAAAGAGAGAGGAGTTAGAGAAGAATAAAATCACAGACGAGGCTGTTGCTTCCGCCGAGGCAGCAAGGGCTGCAAAGCAGGAGGCTTTGACAAAACTTGGCTACATAACCAAAGAAGCTGATGAAAGTAACAGAAAGATAGCACGAGTAACTGAGGAGTTAGATGCTGCGCAGGCGTCAAATTCAGAGTTAGAGGCTGAATTAAGGAGATTGAAAGTGCAGTCTGATCAGTGGAGGAAAGCAGCTGAAGCTGCTGCTGCTATAGTTTCGTCAGGAAAAATTGTGGAGCGAATTGGCTCGCTCGACAGTGGCTACAACAATTCTGTTACCGGTAACAAGATGAGTTCACCTTATGCAGAAGATACTGATGATGACTCACCTAAGAAGAAAAATACAACCATGTTGAAGAAAATTGGAGTGTTGTGGAAGAAGAATCATCAATAGATATAGATATATGCAAGGTTGTGTATATATCTATGTCTAATATGCTTCATTACATACTTGTTAGTTACATTTGTTGAGTAAATGTTCTAGTTCATGTTTCATTGTACTTGTTTGCTTTATGTTATTATATGTTTTGGGTATCCTATGGTTTGATCACCACTCAAAAAAGCCTTGGTTCAATATTTACCTTAAGAAAGTAGTGTTCACCAATCATTTTGATCATAGTCATTTGTTTTTACATTTTTTGTTCTTCCTGATAAATTAAGGGAAATAACATCTTGATTAGTAATTTTAAAAATGCAAAATTCAAGTAAGTTTATGCTATTGTTAATAACTTAATTTCGACGTTAAATTCATGCAAAATTTTGCTGAGATATATAAAGTGCTGAGTTAAAGTCTCACATTGATTGAAATAGTTGAAGTTGAACAACTCATAGTAATGCTCTAAAGGAACATGTGTGTTGTTTTTTTTTTGATAAAAAGGGAACATTTTTAACATCACTTGTATGATTGTTTTTAATTTAATGTATCGATTCAACCCAACGATACCCCTCACAGCCCTAGAATGGGTATGGACTCAATGTGATGATCCAACACTTTATTTTCATGTTCATTAAACATGCAAAGTTTATATACTTATAATCATGTTCATAGAACTTCTTTGTACCTGCTCTTCTATCTTTAATATCCTTTGGGATCACACATCATACATAAAAATTACTTTCATTTTTATTGAGTAGCCTAATTGGCATATTAAGTCGATTTATTTTGTTGTTTTGAAAAGAAAAAATCGTCTAGTACCCTAAACTAAATCCTTTAAATTTTAGTCGCAATTGGGATGAGAATAAACGAAGCATTTTTGCCTTGCCTTGATATATTGGAAAATTGTGGTAACATATTTGTTGTTTCACACAGAAAGAAAATGTTGTCTCCATAAATTTAGATCAATTGGTAAAAACGTTGCATGAAAAGGTAGAAATTAAGGTTTGAATGTGGTTTGAAAAATAAGTCCTTTCAATCTTACCTGCAATTGGAACTAGAATAAAAGAAGCACCTAATATGCTAAAAAAAATAGCACTTTGATATATTAGAAAATTAAATTTTCACTCCCATAAAATAAATAAAATATAAAGCGAAATTATAAGATTGTCATTTCAACAAATTAATGATTTGTTATGATATACTTCCAATATCTACTTTTAATCTTTAATCAATGGTCTATAGTGATAGTGGTTTGATTAAAGAAGCATTTTCGTATTAGAAAATTGTTAACTAAGCAATGTCACAAGTCACAAGTAAAAATTGCTTCAAAAAAAAAGTCACAAGTAAAAATAATACCCAGAAGAAATTAATAACCAATAACTTTTCTATGTGTAGGTGGCCAAAATTTGATTGGGCAAATATCATTTTTTTTTGGTTACACAAGTATCATCTGTTTGGTAAAAATAGCGGTTAGCTGATAAGTTAGCTTATAGCTTATAGCTGATAAGTTAGTTGAAATGTTTGGTAAAATTAGCGGTTGACTGGTTGATAAGTGTAAAATGACATAAAAGAACATTTTTAATTATAAAATATCTTGTAGAAAATCATAATTGAATCTATAATTAAATTATTATTTAGATACTTAAAATTTAATAATTTATTAATTTAATATATCTTTATATATTAATATTAAATAATTTATCTTTTGAAATTTTTATTTGCTTATTTCCATTTTTAAAATTTTATATATATATATATATATATATATATATATATATATATATATATATATATATATATATATATATATTACATAAGAAAGGTGGATTGTCTTGACTAATAAAAAAAAATGGAAAGATATATTGTATATACATACAGGTAGAGAGCAACTAACAAAAAAAAATTACTAAATAGCAACTAGTATGACATGATTTAAAACAAGCACAACCTAATCAACAAATTTTTTTTATAAAAGTTAGAAAGAAAAAAAAAACTAGGTGTCAAGTACACGCTGTACAAATTTACAACATATATAAACATTGTTTTAAATATAATAAAGCACAAAGGATAAAATGGGATTTGTGGTAAAATAATAAGGGCAAAATTGGAAGAAAAAATGATAAGCTATAAGCTATAAGCTAAAACGCTACTTGAAATAGCGTCTGGAAAATAAACTATAAGCTAGCTTATAAGCTATAAGCTCACAGTTACCAAACAGAGCTATTTTTTCTCAAATGAGCTTATAAGCTATAAGCTATAAGCTAATTTTTTGGTCTTGCCAAACAGACCCATTGTAGAAAATCTTGGTAAAAACAACAACTCTCAATATATTATATATGTTTTTTTTATTGATTTTAATGAATATTTTTAAAACAAATATTTTGGTAGAAAAAATAAATTGATTGTCTTTTTCTAATTTGAAAGATGAAAATTATTCAAGCGAGTATTTTTGTTGTTGTTTGAATTGAGTATCCTCTGAGCGCAACTGCAGATACTAATCTCTTGAGTCGGGTCGGACCACAAAGGTTGACAAAACCCTCGAGAGAATTTAACGCTGCTGCGTTCTCACTTCTCAGGGCTGGTTTCAATCTCATGATCTCTGGTTAAGCTGAAAGAGATCACTTATTATCTTTGCTCTTGGGTGAATATGTTTTAGTATTTAGTCTTTTTTTCTAAAAAAATTATAATTTTTTTTACTAAACATTATTTAAATTTGTAACCAAAATACCCATTCATTCAAATTTGTAACGCCAAGTAATTGAATTTGCAATGAATCAAAACTATTTTCTCAATCTAAATTAAACAACCACCACAACAAGATAAAAAATGAAACAACTATGCACTAAGATGAAAAAATTACAAACAAAAAAAAAACATAAAGAAAAAGCAAATCCATCTATAAACACCATTTATTTAGATAAAATGAGAGGAAAAAAACAACACAAAAAGAAGATCATGGAATAAAACCTAAAACAATGCATCTCCTATGGATAAAGAAAAGAGAGGAGTAGAGAGACTAATAAATGTGTTCATATATTGGTTTAATGTGGTTTTTCTTTGTTTTCTTTTACTATTAATATTTAGGAGAATGTTATTTCTTTGTTGAACTCTCTATTATTGTATGATGCTCGAGATTTTACCTCCCAACTTTCTTTGTAGTTAATGAAATGCCTCCACTAGAGACTTATTTTATTTTTGAATGCTCTTGCTCTCAATATTTACCAAACAGTAATTGTAAAATTAAATTTATAAAATCAAATTATGTAAAAAAGCAATAATTTAGAGAATGTGGTTGAACGGTTAATGCTCATCCTCATATAACTAAGAGATCTTCACCTTGAGTATGGAGAAATTTTAAATTTCTAGAACAATTGTCCCACTTTTTAAGGTGTCTCTAATCTAACGATGAATCAGTCGTTCAGCGTTGGATATCCAGATCTCTACCTAAAAAGGAAAATAAAATAGATTAAGGGTAATTCAGTGAAGTAGAGTATGTATGGGTAGCAAACCAACCTCTTTTGTGCTTTGTACGGAAGGCCCAAACAAACAGGCCCAAGTTTTGATATAAAACGCATAACAAACTCACTATATATAAAGACACAACTCATTTTTAGCGATTAGGGTTTTGGTTTTCTTGTTTGCTGCTGCTCTACCACAATCTCCGACCTCTAGCACAAGAACCAACCGCAGCCATGGGGTAATTTAATCTTCCCATCACGTTTTCATTTCTATATACTTTCAATTTTTCTTCTGTTTTCACGTTCCAAAAATCGAAACTCACATCCATGAACTTCTTTTTAACTAGTTATTTTTATGTTGTGTGATTTTTGTGTTTGTTGATTTAGGTAGATCTGTGTCGAATCAAAATTTTCTATGCCTTCGATTTTGTTATTATGTTATTTGCTTCTTATATAGTTTTATTTTCCTTCAATTTTTGTGTGGATACTCCAGTGTTGTATTGTTAATGATGTTTATTTAATTGATTTATTATATCTTTTTTCGTTATGTAGATAATCTAGGGTTACTGTAGTATTCAAGCTATTAGTTTAATATCAATGGTACTACTTGGTACATGTGTCTTTTTCATTGTCAAATTAACATTAAACAAGTGCAATTAAACTTCAACTTAAATTTTTTAGTTGATATTGTATTTTAATTGTCAGATTAACATGTATGTGACCATAGTTGACATTGTATTTTGTTAGAAATAGCTAAGGTTTTTGGGAATTGGCTTTATATATATGTAATAGTATAAGAAATGATGTATGAAAACTAAGATAAATGTTATGACTTGCCTACAGAAAGACACATGGAATGGGAGCTGCCCGCAAGCTGAAGTCTCACCGCAGGAGACAAAGATGGGCCGATAAGTCATACAAGAAGTCTCATCTTGGTAATGAATGGAAGAAGCCTTTTGCTGGTTCTTCCCATGCTAAGGGAATTGTCCTTGAAAAGATGTAAATAAATCTACTTACACTTTATCTTTATATTTTTGTTACTGGAATTTTGTTTTATATGACCATTTAATGAAATTAATGTTGTTTCATCTGCAGTGGTATTGAGGCTAAACAGCCCAATTCTGCCATTCGTAAGTGTGCTAGGGTTCAGCTCATCAAGAATGGAAAGAAGATTGCTGCTTTTGTCCCAAATGATGGTTGCTTAAACTACATCGAAGAAAATGTAAGCCGTTGCCCATATTTTATTTTGATTTGATCATTTACTCTATACTGGAATTGCTGCAAACTGTTTTGAATTGTCGTGTTATTCATATCGTATGTATGTTTGACATTGTGTGTTTTTGGTTATTGTAGGATGAAGTTTTGATTGCTGGTTTTGGAAGAAAGGGTCATGCTGTTGGTGATATTCCCGGAGTTAGGTTCAAGGTTGTGAAGGTTTCTGGGGTATCTCTTCTTGCCCTCTTCAAGGAGAAGAAGGAGAAGCCAAGATCTTAAATTTGAACAATGTCTTTAAGTTTACCATAGTTTCCCTAATTTATGTTGGATTTTGCATCCTGTTGAATGGGATTTATTGACAGTTTTGTATCTGTTTTGGTTGTATTTTGTGGATCTTCATTTTTCACTTTTAGAAGAATTGGTTGCATTTTCTACCTGTGCTTCTCCGTTATTCATCTGGTTATCTTGCTAGTTTTTTTTGTCATGAAATGATTTTAGTCCTCTTAAGGGAAGTATTTGGCCAGTATACAGTCGGAGGTTTTAAGCATTGATTGCTTGTTTGTTCATTTGTTAAAAATTCAAGAATTTTATTTTGAAAACTCTTGTTATCCACTTTTTGCATTTTGATAAAAATAATAATGAATCGTATCGTACATATATGCACATCCTACGTCATCCCAAATTATAAGTGAAAAAATATACACTCTTCCCGTACAACCACTCCTCTCTGGTCATCTTCCAAAGCACTGATTTTGCAAATTCCTTCAACCACACTGAATTTTGATTAGGACAATTAATGATAAAAAATAGGCTTAAATGTAGTTTTAGTTATCATATTTTGACGGTTCTCATTCAAAAACAAGATTGCATATGCAAGGACCAAATTAAATAAAGTACAAATTGGAAAGATGGATGATTTCATCTATTTTGTCCATTTTTTTTCTTTCAGAGAAACACATTCCCTCTCCCATAAATTTCTCCAAGTGACCTAGCATACCATTTCTTGTTCTTCATTCTGCTTATTTTGTTACAAGGATCAAGATTTCCAAAGGATTATTGGGAACATATGCTTCCAAAGGATCAAGATTTACTTCCAAATGCACAAACATTGTGCTTTCTACATCTTCCACCACATTGAAAAAAGATAGTCATCCTTCTTCATTAGATAGAAAAGCCTAATATGAAATAATAGAGTGATGATTTGAAGAAAGCATCCAAATTTTGTACATGAATCTCATAGACGTGTCTAACATGATTTATTGATCTGGGTTTGGCGAGATAGTTTCTGTTATGAAAAAATTATCATCAAAGATTGTAAGTTCTAACTACTAGGGATAACAAAACCAGAAACATCATCAAGGCTTACAAATGAAAACCAATTAGATTAACATCTAGTCCTAAGTAAAGATAAACTTGTTAACTAGTATAATTTCACAGTAAATATCAACTAATTATCTTCAACCAATCGATGACATTGAAATCTGATTACGCCTATTTTCAACATTGAAAGCACATGGTGCTACTTTGAGCAAACTATCACGCTCATCTATACATAAATTTAAACTTCCTCAACATCTTCCCAAATTGTGCTTTACTTTCAATTTGGTCCCAACATATGTGGCCTTGTTTTGGAATGAGAACTGTCATGTCATGGTCTATATATTAAGGCAACCAGTAGCCCATGTCATCAATGAAAGTTAACTTCAAGGACTACTATGACTAATGGGAGTCAAATTCAAGGAGTTTTAAATGTTTGTTTTGTTGATTCAAGGACTATTATGATAACGAGTGATACTTTTAGGGATCAAAATTGTTGTTTATAGTGAAAATTAACTTTAAAGAGATTATGAAGCGTTTACAAATAATATATTTTATTCAAATAAAATATGAAGTAAAATATGCAGGAGGTGAAATTCGAACCTCATACACTTCACTTATTCACCTTTAAGGGCGAAATTCTTAACATTAGACTCCACTTAAAAAAGATGTCCCTCAGGGCACATGTTAAAGAGACAAAAGTAAAAATATTTTCTTAAAACTTAGCATTAATTTTTAGTATCATTGCAAAATATCTACTTTTAAGTTCCGTTTAGATTGATGAAATATGCCGGAATAGAGCGGAATTGAACAAATTTTCCGTTTCATTGTTTCAATATTTTTTATTCTATCTCTTACCTCCCATATTGGTATTGTAGGGGGAGCAAAACTGAAGGAAAGTTAAGTTATGGTCCGCGATGAATTCATTCCATATTTCCATCATATCATATTTCATTCCATTGTTATTTTTAAAATTCAAATAGTAGAACACTAATTCATTACATCACTTTTTATTCCATTACATTCCATCAATTTAAATATAACCTTAAGTACCGGCACATGTTAGCATGACAAAAAAATATGTAGTGGATAAATGGTTGACATTTTTGAAATTTTATATTCTAATTTAACTGCCACATCAATATATGATATATCCATGTCAAAAACTCCTTTTGATATTGAACATCTTGTAAACTAGGCCAAAAGGGTGTAATTTAAAAAATAGAGAAACTAAAATCTTAAATAAAGAAAAGGAGGGAACAAAATCTTGTCGATGAAGAAAGATAGGGAGACTAAATGTATATTTAAGCTAACTAATTCATATTTCATCACCCACTTGGTTCTTTGTCTAAGAAAAAAAAGCCATTCCACTTTATTCTAACGTATAAGATGTTAGTTCAAATATATGTGCTACTGGTCTCTGGGAGTGAGACGACTGAGTTTGTTAATCCTTGCTCGGTTCTTTAAAATGCTAACTGATTTTATAGAAAGCTAACACCACACTGTTAGATTTATCATCATTGCCTATGTCTGTGTCTTCAAATTTATATCCATAAGTTTAACTTGTCTGCTCAAACAATCAACTTGATCGACATACTGAGAATTTCCCTGCGTAAAGCCAAGATTTAGATCGTGTTCACCGCAAATGTGCCTTTCGACCATGGTGCTACTGGCATCCAAGTTATCTACACCAGGTTTTAGATGCATTTGATTTTGAACACCCCTGGGTGCAACAACAGAGCTTTCAACATGAGGTAGAGCCATAGAAGTCTTGACATCTGATGATTTATTAAGAGGAACTAGATGCAAAGATTTCTGGTTAACGAACTCTTTGTTTTTAGTTGATATGATTGATCTCGGTGATTGCAGCTTTTCAAGCTTTGCTTTGTTTTGGCCTTCAGAAGGACTGACACTTCCTTGTGGCGCAATAGTGCGTGGTTGCATCCCCCCACATGGACTGCGGACTGATGATTTCACCTACATAAAATAATGATACAGATGAGATGTACTCTAGATGAAGAAAACAATGAGGGGAAAAACCACCATTCCAAAAACATGTATGCCACTCGACAAAACTAATGCATTGCTTTTAAGTTACATGGCTTAATGCATAATTTTGTCATACAACATTTGATAATATGTCCATGAATATTACACAAAAAAATCAGTTCCTTAATATATTTATCGCAAGAAAAAAAAACTCACTCCTTCAAAGAAGCCAATCTTGGGTGATGGTTGTCGGAGGCCTAAGGGTTTCTTGGGAGAGGGGGTAGCAACCATTCCTGCAGCAGCAGCCTTTACACACTGAATGATGGATCCAGTATCCCTAGTCTCCTTCCTTTCTAAGAATGAACCACTCTGAGATTTTTTAGAATTTGAAACATGTCGAGCACCATGCTCTGGCAAGGGCTTTCTGTTAGAGATACTTTGAAGGGTAGTCCTTGAACTGTTAGACCTAAATTTAGTCGTAGAAGTTGATGATGATGACTCTGATGACCAATTGCTAATAGAGCTAGCAGGCGAAATACTAGGAGAGAACTTGGTGGCAGACAAGCCTGAAAGACTAGAATTGCTAGATCCAATTTTATCTCTCAAAGCAATTCTTGGCGGTGTTCTGAAAACTGAGCAAGAAGAAGATGGTGAATTTTTTGTTCCAGCATCAACTTTCCTTTTCAAGGAATTCAATGGTGATTTGCTAATATTACGGGATAAGTTGCTGCTTGAAGATGGAGATGGTAATTTTGTTTTTGTAGCAACTGATGGACCTAATGGGGATTTGGATGATGTTTTGGATTTAAGTTCATTAACTTGAGAACCCTTAATGACAGTTGTTTTCATCAAAGAATTACCTGAAAATGCCAAAAAAAATTAAAGCGGACAACAATTGAGAACAAGACAACCTCTATAACAAAATAAGAGTGAAAAAAGGATCATGCTTGAAGCAAATTCTAACCACAATTGTTTTTGTTTGCCTTGCCCTTTTCACTTTTGACATGAAGATCACCATGGGAACTTCTATTGGACGATATTGTTGAACTTGGACTAGAATTTCCTAGTGTCTTTGGATGTTTTGAAACACATGGTTCTTCCCTTCTAGCAGCGGAAACCTTTGGAAAAAATAAACATAGAATGACAAATGAGAAGCGACTAAATTCAATTTTCTGATCTATGATTATTATTGTCTCCCATGCAAATGCATCAGCTATCATTTATGTACAGAAACACAAGTTCTTTTGAAACTTTTCTTTAACTTCTTACCCGTGAAAGGTGTGGAGAAATAGGATTCTTCTTTGGTAACTTCCGTGGGCCTTGCATGCCTGCACTTGGACTTTTGGAACTTGGAGCCTTCATCCAAAACCCAGAGTTATTACAACAAAATTTCAATTACTCCAAACTTCTTTGACAAAACAATTATGGTTAACTAATCCATTTACCTTCTTACAAGAAGCCATGCCAACAGCTGTCGAAGCTGAAAGGAGCAGCTAGAAAAACTTAATATGACTAATGCAAGATAAATCAATGCATTAGAATATAGGCAGAGTAAATTAAATAAGATTCGACCTACTCGTTTTGAACTCATCAGAAAGTGACAGGGCAAGATAAAAGATAATAAAAGTCATTTCATTTCGCTGCAACTATAATTATAATTAATGAAATCGCTGTCAATTCAATGTGAAATAGAAGTAGAAGCTTCCTTGACTTGCATCATTCAGTTTGGATTGGGAGATGATTGTTTTTATAGGAAAAGTCAATTTTTTTCCAAAATTCCCTCAACTTAATTCAAAATTTTGGACTATTCCTTCTCAATTTGGTCTTTCAAGTTTCAAAATGTTAACACTGATGACCTCTGGAGTAAATTAAGATAGAAGTAGAAGCTTCCTTGACTTACTTCACTATGTTCAAGTTGAAAGATATTTTCTTTTACAGGTCAATCAAAAGCTGAACTGCTGATAAGGGATAATATGGTCTCTATAAGAAAATGGCAAAACATATTTATATGGATCTAGCATTCGTGTGACGTGTGAGTGTGTGTGGTTATTCTAATTATCTCTTCTATATTTTTTGTTGCTGAGAAGTGAGGTTATCAACAGTGATTAAGTAGTAGGGTAGCAGCAAAAGGAGGTGATGATTGTGATAAGTGTGCTCCTTTTGACAGTAGCCATTGGCCACTCTGAGATTGAAGCAGCCAAAAAGCAAAAGCATAAAGCACACAAGATCCTCCTTGGGGGAAAAATCTACTAAAACCAATCCATATAGCTCCGTAAACTCATGCTTTATATAACTTCACAGTTCAAGACTTCGACATACAAACATAAATAAATAGATAAATAGATTGCAAGGATGCCAACCACTGTTGAACTTGATCAATATTCAACATCAACTAAGTACTATCTATCAAGCATCAAGTTCAAGGTGGAGACAAAGACTTACAGCCAACAGCTTGGAGCCTCGATGGAACATTTCTGTTTGCCCTTGCCAAATCGGACATCCTGCCAAAGTTCTGAATCGAAGCTCTTACATCCTGAAACAAATCAACATCCTCTAGACTCTCCTGAGTCAAGTTGCTATTGTTGCTTTTAAAGGTAGAGAGAGACTCACATGACCCGTGCACATCTTCTTGAATCGCCGGTAACAATGATACACGTTTATTACCCTTCTCAACACCCTTAATCATACTACTTAACTCTTCAGGTTCCAAAACACCTAAACAAACATTGTGCTCTTAAAGTGAAAAACATTGAACAAAAAAACAATAGTAATAGCAATAATTAACAACAGCAACGATAATAAGGATTAAATATGGTTTTATCCCTAATAAAATTTACATTTATGTTATTACTTTTTTCACTACAAATTACAAAAGAGTTTAATTGCTATACAATCAAATCATACTGTAATGACACTTTTATAAGTAATTTCCATAGATATCTACATCACATGGTTTGATTTGATTTGATTGGATTGGATGCATGTGAAAAAAGTTATTACACTCTCGGTGTATATGAATTAAATTCATTTGCACGGTTCTATAACAACATTTGAAATAATTAACGGACTGAACTAAACTCTGGTGTTCCCCCAAACGAAATTAAACTGGTGGTGAAAACCGAAAGAACAAAAACTAAACTCTTGCGCATATTAACCCTAAAAATAAAGATTATAATATTTAAGTTACCAGGACTATTGAAAAAAGCAGTATCCCAAGCTAAACTCTGGCGCAAATTGTTTTGAATCTGATTTAAGCGCGGTTCGCGGTCCCACTCGTGGATTTTAGTAGCAGCATCATCGAATTCGTCTGTAGAATTTTGAGTTAAAAACTTATCTATGAAACAAAAAGAACAATAGCAGTGTGTGAATATAATGAAATTCGAAAAATGTATTAAAAAATGAAGTGTTTTAAAAGAAGAAAAGATAGTTTGTTTACCTGATGAATGTTGGTGGAAGGAATTGGCGATGAGAGAATCGTCGGCGGAAGAAAAGTCGATGAGACTGAGACGTCGATGATCGGTTTCGGAGATTGTCGTCATTGGGGTTTTTGAAATTAGGGATTGGATTTAGAGTTGTGTAAGAAGAAAAAGAAGAAGAAAAGAATTCAAAATAAGAAGAAGAAGTGCGGTTTCGCGGCACTGAATGAATATTAGTAACTGAAGTGAATAATTAATTAATTAATTGAATTGAATTGGGGTGGTAATATGTGAGACTCATTACCCTCGCGCCAAAACATTGTAGGGTAGGCTAGGCTCTATTTGGATTGAAATTCCAATCATTAATTCAAAATTGTTTTGTCATATTTAATTTTTATTGGAAACCTGTAAAGTCTTTTCTCTCAATTCAATTTTTGTTTTTCACATATGAGTTAAAAATCGGATTTTTGACCACATGTTAAAGAGTCTCAATACTCTTATCACTTTGACCAATTCATTTTTTGTTAATCATACACTTTTTAGATTAAAGTATACTAGATTTGATCATGTTTAATCCGTGAATTTAATTCAGTTGATATGAACGTCTCATTTTATATATTTATAGATAAAAATTAGGGTTAAAACTTCAACATTTCATTTTATTTTATTTTTGACTAAAATTTCAACATTTTATTTATTCTGTTTCAAAAAAATAGTGAAATATTACTAGCTACTAGATTAATGAACAAAAATGAGTGAATCTTCATTTTAATTTTAAGAAAAATTTGGAGATCTAACTTGATGACTAAAATAATATGAGTAATTCTTTTTTTTTTCCATGAGAAAAATTAAATCGGAATAATTTGATCCTTATTTGAACATAAGATGTGTTTTTTAACCACACAATTATTTAAAAAAATGTTTCACTCTTTAATAATTTAAAATAGATAATAATTAAAAGGGGATATTATACCAAAAAAAAGGGATATATTGATTGAAAAAAAATTACTGTTGAGAAAAGTGGCTCATTTCACTAATTAAATTGTTTGTTTTTGTTTATTTGTATTTTTTGCTATAAGCATACCCGTGGATGTTAGAATATAGAAAGATTGATCAAGAAATTGTGCTTACTATGCACAAGATCAATATATGTGCAGAGAAGCAATTGGGGATTACTACACACACTATGATGCAATGTTGCAGAGCAACAATAATGCTTATGAACAAAAGAAGAACAATGAATAAGAACTCAATTGAGAGAGAAGAGAGTAAGGAAGAGAAAAACTAATTCATTGAACATAAAGCACTAGTTACATTGATTCACACTATGACATTATATAGGAGTGTTGTGATACACATAACCAACTAACTAACTCTTAAAATCAAGTAACTAACACGCCAGCTGTCACTAACTGACTTGTAACAGAAAAACTAAAAAAATTGTTATGGTCGCTTAGCCACCACACTCTCGCTGAGCCACCAACACTGCACTTTAAAATTTTGCTCATACACCTCTTTCTTGTGGCACAAGCAAATGTAACATTATGCATTATACTCAACAATAGAGACAACAAACAAATATGGTCTATATTATAGGTCAAATTCATCATTTTTTTTTTGGTAGAAAGATTCATCATTTTTTTAATAAACCTAAAAAATAAATTTTCTCTTGTAATTCAGCCTATGGTGGACTAACTATTCGACTTATTTAAGGTCTTCTTTTGAGTAGCTATAGCTTTATTTGACTTCATGCTTGATCTTGCAACGTACTTTTGAATTTTTTTTATTCATAATGCACCTTTTGCTTAAATGATTTTAATTCAATTTGCTTTTGATTTCTTAAAGTTATATAATTTAAAGGTAAACAATCAACAAGTTGTGTCGCTATTCCTTTTTGAATTGCAAAACTCATACTTTTAAATACTATATCCATAGACTTATAGGAGAAACAAGTAAACAACGTTGTTGTTACGCATGAAACCCACTATCTTTCTTTTAAAAGAAACAACATTCTTTTAAAAATTCATCTTAAAAATCCATTGATGGAGGCATATTTAAAACCAACAAACCTATTTACTCAACAATAAACTAACACCTGAAATCAACATAAACCAAAACAAAGCCATTGCATTTCGTTCTATTTATAGTTGATAAACCTTCCGAGTTTTACTTGAAAAGAAGATATAAAGTACTCATATTTTGAAAAGAAAAATAAATGCATATTGATTATTCTGACAAATAATAATCGAAGACCCAATTGGGGAATTAGAGAAAGTCTCTTGCTTTACAATTGTTTCATGAAACCAAATAATTCCATTTTTATATTTTGAATTTAGAAAAGAAAAAAAATTAAGCATGAAATGCTGCGTTTTCAGTTTTTATTTGTTTCAAACTCGCATGACAATCACACATGTTAGTGTCGTGTATCAAATTAATATTTACGAGCAAAAATATTGTCTATTTTGGTTATGGTATAATGAGCGATAGGAGTTAATATATGATTAGAGTGAGTTTTGCAAATTCTAAAGGTCAAATCCGGTACCGGGGCAAAGACTATTGCAACCAAATAGGTTAAAGGGTTAAGATGGAGTGAACAAGATGTAGTGTTGAAAAATTATAATAACATTTGTGGTCCTATTTTATCTAATGATAAAAAGTGAGCTAGTCCATGTTTTTTATTTATGGGAAGAATAGTCCATGTTAAAAGCTACCATATAATATAATATATCTATCAACATTGGTTGGTTCAAACACTTATGAGTTTAGTTCCCTTTTAAGTAAGGTCTCTAACAAGAGTATCTAAGAAGAAAGAGCTTTACTCCTTTGTATGATTTCACCCAACTCAACTTCAATTATATAAACTTTGAGGTTATATATATTAAAAGAATCTAACAATGCACTGTAAAATGAATCATGGAACTTCTAATAACTTTAAAATGTGACTAGGAAGATGCAGTAATCAAAACCTTGGGTTTTCAGAATAATAATAATGCACCAGTATTCACAAATATAACTTGTCAAACAAAAGTCATATACTAATTGAAACTTGAAACTTTGTTCATATTAATCCCAAAATATATCATTCATCATCTCATAATTAAATGGAATTGATAATATCCCTAGCTAAAAGATTTATATATATCATCAACCAGTGAGCTACTCAATTCTATGTATTAGCATGCTAGCAAAATTAGTAACTCATCAAAATACTATAACTAAACTGATTCATATAAACACAAATAATTTTCAAGGCATCAAACTCACAGAACTTTTTTCTTTTTTGCTTTTTCTGCCTCTCTTTCCTGGAACTTTGGTTGGTGTTCGGGGCAAAATCTTGAGGCGGTAACTTTGTAGTGAAGGTCCAAATATGCTATACTTTCCCGCACTACTAAAAGCAG
Source organism: Trifolium dubium (assembly GCA_951804385.1). Classification (NCBI taxonomy): domain Eukaryota; kingdom Viridiplantae; phylum Streptophyta; class Magnoliopsida; order Fabales; family Fabaceae; genus Trifolium; species Trifolium dubium. The sequence goes on from OX638070.1 coordinate 14,495,288, forward strand.
TTTCTGCATCGCAGCGTCTTTCAAAAACAACTCTGGCGCGGTTAGTCTTCTCTAGCAGTTCAGTCTTTGATTCAATTAGCGGGCCAAAGCGGCCAAAGATCTTGTTGAGTTCCGTTGTTGTAGGAACTGAATCCAAGTTTGTAAACTTCAGAGTAAGAGAAGTTGGAGAATTCTCAGTCACTTGTTCCACAAGGTTCAAAGGTTCTGATCCGAGATTTCCATTGGTATCTTGATGCATTAAACTCACACTAGGGATAACTTCAGCAGCTGACGAAAGTTCCTCCCTTTTGTCCTGGTTTTTGAACAGTGTCTCCTCTTCAGAAATGCTTTGAATTAATCTATCAGTCCAATAAGAATCATTGGAAAGCTCCATTGGTGTTTGCGTTGACATAGAAGCAGTGGCAGCAGATTCTATTGAGGTTACTACTCCAGTTTCACCAACATGCTTTTGTTCCAAAGACAATCCCTGCTCCAGAAAACCAGAATCGTTACGACCGCTGAATTTTTTATATTCTGTAAAAAAACGTATCATGTCATTGGAGCAACTTTCATCTACAGGATCCTTGGCAGCTAAGCATAGTTGAGACTGCATCTCATCTATTGATACATTCTGCATTTGGGTGATGTTTCCAATATGCTCTTGTTCCAAAGACAATCCCTGATCCAGAAAACCAGAATCGTTACGACCGCTAAATTTTTTATATTCTGCAAAGAAATGTATCATGTCATTGTTGCAATTTTCATCTGCAGGATCCTTGGCAGCTAAGCATAGTTGAGACTGCATCTCATCTATTGATACATTTTGCATTTGGGTGATGTTTCCAACATGTTCTTGTTCCAAAGATCCCTGCTCAATAAAAACAGAATCTTTATGACCGGTGAATTTTTTATATTCTGCAAAGAAATGTATCATGTCATTGGAACAACTATCATCTACAGGATCCTTGGCAGCTAAGCATAGTCGAGACTGCATCTCATCTATTGATACATTCTGCATTTGGGTGATGTTTCCAGTTTGGGAATTATTGAAACAATCATCAAAAGTATTGGAAGCTAACTTTCGTTTTCTCCCACGCCGTGAAGTTGAATTATCACCAGCAGTTTGGAAATTATGGAAACAGTCATCAGAAGTATTGAAAGCTTCCTTTGGTTTCCTTCCACGCCGTGAAGTTGATTTATCATCAGCTATTTGGGAATTATTGAAATGATCATAAGAAGTATCGTACGCTGCCTTCCGTTTCCTGCCACGCCGTGAAATTGCCTTACGTTCACCATTTGGAGTCCAGGAGTCCTCCTCAGACATTACATCTGACGAGAGTTTTTTCTTCTTTCCGGTCTGCTTCATATTCTGAGAGACGTGCTGGGAATTCTGAGAAAATTCTTGATGGGTCTTCTTCATCAATACTTGCTCATTAAATTGACCATCCTGCTCACACTGCTCTTTCTCCCTTACAGGTAGAATATCCATATCATTAGCAAACAACCGATCAGACACTGCAAACTCAGGTAGTTGAGAATAGCCTTTTGAGCGATAGAAAGCTGACAATTGAGCACGAGCACTTACAAAATCTAGTCTATCAAATTCAGTAAGTGGCGACTGGGATAATGATCTGACAAAATTGACAAGTTCCGTCGGTTCTAACGATGTCACAGCTTTAGCAGTTACTGGTGTTTTCACCTCAGAAGTCGCATCTCCAGGCGTACAAGGACAACACAGGCCAGACTCAACCCGTCTTGATGCCTCTTCTAAGGCACAATTAACAGCAAAGCGAAAATCTTCCAAATCACTCTGTTTCTCCATTTCTGAGAAATGTTTATGAAATGGCTTTATCATTGACACATCATTCCAACCAAATGTTTCATCGCCAAAATATGCTATCAGGTAACAGTTTGCTTTCTGAAGTTTCTTTGCCTTCTCCGATGCAATTGAGGGATCATATATCCGACCAGGCCACCAAGGGAGTCCCCTAACCTTTCCCCATACTAAATCAGATACATGATAAATAGTTTCAGAAAATGCCAATTCCCCAGGCACCTTCTCCTCCTGAGTATTTTTGTGAGAATTAAGATCTACAACAAGACCAAAACCATTACAGTCATTTTGAGTATTCTCAGATAGACCGGCACCAGAAATACCGACGTCTGTGGTTTGATTTGGAGTCGCATTTACTTGTGCATCCGACAGAAAAGTTTGCTGTTTGAATTCATATGAAGTTTCAACCTCATTACAACGTCTTAAAAATGAATCTTTGACATCCAAAGACTCTTCTACATTGACATCCATAATATCTTCCCCAGCACCCACGCTTAAATTCGCCAAATCAACATTCTTAACCTTATGGTCATCTTGAACCCCTTGAACCTCGTTACCCAAATTAGTGTGAGCAGCATCACCATGATTCAATCCAGAAACCAAACCTTTATCAGACTCTCCACCTCCATTAACATAAGAAACTCCATCAAAACATTGAATCACATTTTTCTCATCTTCATTCTTCACTTTCCCATCAACCTTACCTTGACAAAAACTCTCTTTTCCACAACCCTTAATCACAACAACCACATTACTCCCAGAAAGCATGTCTAATGAACCATCGGTTCCACCAACATCATTGATTAGGGTTTCATCAAAAGAGACACCAACACTAACATTAGACCCCAAAACCTCATTACTATGTTGATCAAATAAAACAGCAGCAGCATCAGTATTTAAATCAATTTGAGCAGAATTCACAGCCATTGTAACCTAAACCCTAAAACAAAACAAAAAAACACAAACATGAACAATGATTCATATTTGATAAACTGTATAAACCATAACAACATCATAACAAAACAATATCATATTCATATGTGAAAAAAATTCAAACCTGATTTTGAAACAGAAACTCTGTTCGATCAACGAGGTTGTTGTTGTGAATGAAACGTTTATTAAATTAAAAAAAGAAAATATTGAAGGATTTGGAGAGAGAAAAGAGTGAAGAAGCGTTAAGAAAAGCGTGGCATAAGGTTTAGTTTGTTAGTGTGTTGTGTTTCTTCGTACCAGAAAAAACGCATTTGAAGCTTTCGTGTCAGTGTTTAAATTCTTATGTAGGACGCGTGGTTTGCCCTATTTTCGTAATTTTACTTTTCTTTTTATTCATTCGTATCTTTTTTATTTATTTCAACAAATCTTTTCCGTTTCAATATCCTCCTCATCATTGTAGATTTGGTGAAAATTTTGTTCAAAATAAAAATCGTGGAGGATAATTTAGTTGATTTTAGGATAAAATTAACACGACTTTAAAGACACCCGTTGTTAAGAGTATCGTGAGTTAACTCAATTGATAGGATATATTATATACTAATGAGTAAATTTTGAAGATATATCAATTTATTCACTTTTAATAAGTAAATTTTTAATCACTAAGCTATATGACAAAAGAAACTCAATGCAGATACTTTTAGTTTAAAATTACAAATTTAAGAAAGATACTTTTAGTTTAAAATTGTATATTTACTTTTATTTTAACTCAATGCATTTTGTTGGTCGAAAGTTTGATTTTCGCCTTGGATACGGAGTAATTTTAAATCTCTCGGCCAATTATTCTACCATTTGAGGTGTCTCAAATCTAAAAAAAGAAATAGTTAATGTGTTTGGGAGTGAATACTCTGATTTCGACAAAAAAAAAACTCAATGCATCCTATGTAATATATAAAACTCAAAATATTACTTTTTAATTTTCATAAATAAATTTTTCACTTTTAAGTTTTTAACATGTCTCCTAATGTTAACAAGACTTTTGTTTTATCTAAATGTATCTAAGTTTTTTATTTTTTATAATTAGGGTGTTCGGAGGTTGGATTAGACCAATTTTAGTTGATTCGGTTAAAATTACATTGAAACAATTCAAATATAGTATTAAAACTTTTAACACATACAAATCTTAAACTTAAAAATAAAATAAAAAAAATGTAAGCATTTATTTCATCGTGTTGGGTTCATGGATTCATGGTTTAAAATCTTAAATCCATTATTCAAACTAAACCACTTTGAGTTTGAACAGGTCAGCTCATATTAAACCAGCACTTGAACGGATTCAGATAAAATGTAGATTGGGTCACTAGATTGAGCAAGTCGCTCGTACCATACCCATAAAACACCCATTTTTTTTAATGCTATGCTATACTTTTTTTTATGAGATAAGGCCATATCTCTATAATTTTTCTTTTGATAAACTATATCTTTATAATTTGATTAGGATTTAAATTTAATGATTTATCATCATTATTTAATGATTCATTAACTATAAATCGGTTATTAAGTCCGGTTGAAACTAAAATAAAATAATTGTTATAAAAAAATAATACAAGACAATATAGAATTAAGAAATTTGAATCACTTGTTAGAACTCACTCCTAAACTCTAGACTACTACCCTTTTTCTCTAGAAAGTAAAGAGTGAAAGTCAAAAATAAGAATTCAGTACTAACCAAGAAAATTAAACATACAATCCAGTAGTGATAAACATTGGATTAAGATGTAGCATTCGACAGGTGCTTGCTGCAACCACTTGAGGTGAAAATCAATTACCAAATCAGAAAAAAATCATTTTTTTTTATGAATAAGGCTGGACTGAATAGTTTCACACAATCGGTTAATATTTATCAAGACCAGTCAAATCACACATCTTTACTATTTTTTTTTTTAATAATAGCAAAATAATGTTCCAACCTAGAATTACCATCCAATTGTTTAGTACCAAATTATATGCCTAATTTGTCTTCACAATGAAGGACGTAGTTGTCATTTAATTGGGGTAGTAAACTTCACTAATCACTATTTGTGCCCCTTCTGTTCTTCCATACCGTAATAAGTTGGGTGGTGATTCCACTCTCAATCTTCTACTATTACCTACTTTGAGTCTAGACTGTCGTCTCCTTCCTCCTTGTTTATATACTAGTGTGTGACCCGTGCGGACGCACGGCTTTTCGACGTTTATAAAAAAATAATGCAATTGCAGATGAAGCAAAAAGAAATTACCTAACCCTTCCCTTATTTATTCAAATTTACAACAAATACTAACTTTTTTTTTTTTGACAAAGTACTAAATTTTTTAAGTTCAATTAAGTTGTAATTATGTAATATTTCAGCGCAATGATAAATTTTATTTTTAAAGACAAATTTTTATTGACATAGCCTTTTTTTAGAAACTCCAAAATTTGTTCTAATGAGAAAAAAAAAGATCTTATATTCATCAGCTCTTAATATAATACATAACTTCACATCCTCTTCCATATATATATTAAACAACCAATTAGAATTATAATTATCATGACTTACATAAATTCACTTTCATTTTCAACTCTTTTCAAAGAAACAAACCTAGATAGCTAATGCAAATCAACTGCTTCAAAAAAAAAAAGCTAATGCAAATCAATTTATTTATTATGTAATAGTCATACTTTATACGATTCAGACAAAAAGTTAACATATGATTTGCAAATAGACTAAGATTAACTCTAAAGAAATACCAAAAACTTAATATCAGGATGAACCAAATAATATATAAATTACTCAACATATAAGAGAAACATCTAAGATACATATAAATAAATATAATACTCACGATGCAAACATAAAAACAAAAACATTACTTATACGATAAACTTCTTCCACTCATAGGATCAAAAACATGCAATTACAAAAGAAACCAAATTATTAATTGCTGCAATGGATTCAATTATCATCTCAAACAATCCTGGAGCGCTTGTTACAATCTTTTGCCTTTGCTTTGTAATCAAATTCATCATCAAACAAAACACCCAAATTTATCTTCGAATTGTATCCACGGTCGACAATCAATTTGTTTTGCACAATGACTGGAGCTACATTATCTCTTGTGCTTGCCTTATAAATGGACTGAGTATGCATAAATAATATACATTCACTAATGGTAAAAGATAGCACTGTAATTATATTAAACATACAAATTAAATAAAAAGTCACAATTATAAAAAACCTTGGCATGAGTATAATTAGATCCAAAAGTGAAAAATGCATGGACAATATCAACATTGTAACAAACTCTAGACACCTTGAAGCAACTTGTGTAAATAAGATTCATGTATATAGGATTCAGAGAAGAAACTTAGACAATTTTTAACAACAGCTTAAAACTTCCATTTTAATCAACTCAGAAGGAGGACTCATTCCATTCAAAGCGTGCAGAATAAATCCAATTGAAAACTACAATCTAAAGTAAACAACATAATCAAACAAATAGCCAAAAATATAAGTAAATTATGTTATTCATAGTAATGAAGAACCACAACCTTTGAGGATATCACCAATATACCACAATCAGGACATGTTAAGCCACAAACATCATCATCAAAAAGCACAAAATAGATCTTCAATGCCATCGGTAACATGGATTTTGACCTGAAACCTATAATAAAATAAACGAAGATGATAGATTAAGATACAACAAAAGTAAAAAAAAAAAGGGCAAACACCAAAATTCAGTTAAGACGTTATTATCAAATATTGTTAAATAAATAAATAAAAAATCAGTTTAGATGTACATAATAATAAGAAAACTTATAAATATAATATGTGGTGGTGTTTTATTAGCCTCATATATGATTTTTAGTTGATTTTGTAGTACATGTATTTTGACAAATTCTTTTTAATTAGTTCCTAACAAAAAAGAAAAACATTGGAGAAAAACAAACTACTATTGTAAAATTCTCGCTGAAATAAGACCATGTAGCTTATTTCAACAGGTTATGTCTGTTATGCTAACATTCAAAAAGTAGATGAACAGAACAATGGATTATTGATTTGTTAATCTAGTTATTCTTAGAAAGTTTTTAAATAGTTCTTAACCATCGTGGAAAGCTATTGCAGAAGAGCCAAAACAGATTGTAAAGAGAATATAGCAATTACCATTACCTTTCATTTATGTACAACAAAGGTAAGAAAACCAAAGAGATTAAAATATCTCGGCACAATGATAACAATGAGTTTAGAGGAACAATGATAATTGATAAAACCTAAAATAACACAATTGATTCATCATAATGTAGTGCATATGAAATAAATATAGAAATTGAGAGGAATAAACCTTCAATGGCAACTCTAGGAGTCTTAAATCCAAGACCAACATATTTATAAAAATGATTTCCACCTTTTTCATATACGACCTTCCGTTTCCAAATTTCTTTGAGCTGCAAAATTGAACAAAATAACAAACAAATACACATCAATATCAGAATGAATGTAGAAAGAAAACTCACCTGTTGAAAAGAACATATGGTAAAAATGAAGGCTTCAATTGTAAAAATGAAGAGGATGATAGAAATCTGATGAATACCCCAAGAATAAAACACAATCAAAATCAAAAGACAAGCAACTATAGTGAAATTTAAAACACAACAATTTATAAGCTGATTTACCAAGTAAAAAAAGCACTCATATTACATCAGTTTCAAGTATAAGTGTTCATTAATAAATGACAAACAACATGAACAAACAAAATAACCCTACTTATTTGGAATACAAAAATTCAGTACCAAACAACTATAGTATACCCTAGAACTGGTATAATCCGCAAGTTCCAAATCAGAAAATGAAAAGCAAACAAATAACACCACCTGATGCCCATCATTTAAAAAAACCAGACACATGACAAATACATTTCAACAATTATTCATGTATCTCAACAATAACAAATCTTATTTCAGCATCAAATCGAGAGACAAATCAATCTCAAACAAAACCCATGTGTTGAAAACAGAATTAGGGAAATAGACCGATAAAGATTGAATTGAACAATACCGTTACAAATTTATCACATCTGAAGATTTAACAATAAACAACAATGTAACTCTAACACACAAAATCAACACTAATAAAATAATCAACAAAAACTCTATAAATCTCGATTCAACAACAGTAACCACCAAAATCAAAAACCATAAAAACACAAATGAACAAAATCAACACTACCATACATAAATTGAACATATCTAAAAAATTAGGTATTGTAAAATGAAGAAATTGATTTAACTTTCACGAAGGGTTTTTGCGAAAGGATGTGAGAGACATGAAGAGACTTGTGTGGAGGCGTGTGTGCTTTGATTGCTCCAACTTCACTTCCTTAGATCTATTTATACCCATCAAATTAACCTATTTTTTAATATGTTATGATCTAAATTTGATTGACCTGAATCTAAATCTGAAAACTAAACACTGAAAAATCTAAAAAGGAATTTTATACAAAAAACATCGCATGTATATCTGCTAACCTATGGCAACTTGACAATCTTCCAAACCAACATCAACATTATGACTTGCTTACTTCTCTTGAAAATGACAGAAATGGCATAATGTGAGAGACAGATTATAAACAAAGAGAAAAAAATATTAAACTCAAAACCAAAGAAAGAAATGGCATATATACCATAGTAAGTGAGTAAAGTGTGTTCAGACATGTATGATGCTAAATTGCACTTCTCTTCAACTCTTACTCTTTTTTTCCTTTTCATAACTCTATTCCTATGCATCCCCACTAGTGAAATAAACTGCATAACAACCAATATGAAACTAAAGCAATATATATTAAATTTGTCATTCTTACAAATCTTTGTCTTCGAGCATTCATTATCTTCATCTAAAAGGATTTTATTGTATAAGTGTTAAGTATGAATATATATGTAAAAGATTTATTCAAATCAAAACTATCAAGCATACAATAAAATATCAATCAATCTTTTATTGTTTATCCAAAGAATTATACCTCAAAATATTGGGATTAGGCTTCCAATTGCATTGCAAGAAGAGAATGAACAAATCTGCAAGAAATGATATACAAAAAATTAGAAGAAAAACCAACAAAGAACAAAAATCATAAATCAAACTTAAAATTGAGAACCCAAAAAGAGAAACAAAATAAATCACACGATATCATTCATGAAAATTAAAATCAATAATAAATAGATTACAGCAAATAAATTAAAATGAATGAATCCTCACAGATCGAAAACTCAAAGTAACTCTCTACATCATCAAAGCAGCAGCCAAAACCACAGCAGCAGCAGACCCGGCGACGGTGAATCTGTTCAAACCAGCACCATTTGCGGAAGGTGATGGTGCTTCAGATGGAGGAGAAGAGATCGATGATGGAGTAACAGCAGAGAGTCGGAGGAAGCAAGAGTAGGAGATGGTGGAGCGCTCTTCTGCCGAAACCAATTTGTTGTGTGATCCTGTTTGTTCTTCTGTTTTGCCTTCGTCTCACCCTTATTTATAATAACAAAAGAATGTACGATCTAGAAAGCTTCTAACTTTTTCTGCCCATGCTAAATCTAAATCTAATTGCAGAACAAACTAAGGACATGACACAACGCCACATAACAACAATGACTCATCTGGCGGGAAACGCAAACCAGGCAAATCGCTCTTGAACAGAAAAATTGGGGGGTTATCCCTTTGTGAAGAGTATGGATTGGAAGGTCCATTCATAATTTTTGCCAGTTTCTTTAGACAATACCCAAAAATGAGCAAGAAGGGTGATATAGTAATTTGAAGTTAGATTTTTTATGTTTTTTAAAATAAGTTTTATGTGAAGATATAAACAAAAAATTATTGGTTATTTTTTTATAATAAATTTTTATTGGTTATTGATTATGAAAATAAAATGAAAAAAGTAAACGATTAAGTGTAATTTTTTTTGAAGCAATAATTAAATATAGTTTGTATTTATTTTCATGAGAAATATGTATAAGGCAATCTTTTTTTTTTACTAAAAGAATAAGTAATCTTGAAAAAGAAAAATTACTCTTTTTTTTACTTATAATTTAGGACAAAAAAAATATTTTTTCTTATAATTTTGGACGAAATAAAGTATATTATTTTCTTTGTTTTGATTCATTAGGTGTTTATTCTACCGAAAGAAGTAATAGTTTAATTTATTTAAGGATTTTGCTTTTTCAAAAAAATAATTTAATTTATGGATCATGCTTAAGATGTGACATATAATTTAATTTGTGCGATACATTTTTTTATAAAATACACCATTGGATTGAAAGTTTATATCATATAGATCATTTCTGTAAAATTTCAGACAAATCTAAAATCATTTGATATGCTATTGAGACACATAAAGATTAACGATGTTTAAGAAATCACAAAAACTGTTAATTTTGATGCGTCTAAATAACATATCAAATGATTTTAGATTTGTCTAAAATTTTACACAAATGATCTATATGATATAAACTTTTAATCCAACGGTTTATTTTACAAAAATTTATACCGGTTTAAAAAAATTTAAGTCGTTGGGGGTAAATACCCCTAAATTTTGTAGGAGTACACAAGAAAATACCAATTATTTTACATTATTGTCAGTGTATATTCTTTTTTCTCATAAATAAATCATCTTCACATTGTAAGTAGTTAGTGTCATTTAGTTTTTTAAAATAATTAAAAGTAGTAACTGTGTTTTGTAAATTACTCTCATTAGAACTTATTTCATAAGAATATATATCCCCTGAGAAAAAATTATTAAAAAAGATCAAAATACTAAATTTTTGCCTAGTCTCTGCTAGGGTTTGCTTTCTTCTCTTTTGAGAAGCTTGTTCATTTTTGTCACTTGGTTAGTATTTCACGAGCTTACACACAATTGATTTCAACATCTATGGTCAGCATCAACCTGGAAAATTTTTCTTTGCATAGGGAGGAAGAGGCTCAAGAGGAGGGTTTTGTGTTCGATATTGAAGAGGAGGGAGAAGATCAACTTGACTTCCGTTGGTGTTTGATTCGGAGGTTTCTTAGTGATCGAGTTATCCACGTCAACTCGATGAGGGTAACAATGGCAGATATCTGGCGTCCGGTGAAAGGTGTGAAAATAGTAGAAGCAAAGAAAGAGATTTTTCTTTTCCAATTTGCTCATGAATTGGACATGGAGGCTGCCCTTCATGGAGGTCCCTGGACTTTCGACAACCACTTGCTTATAATGGAAAGGATGCGAGTTGGAGTTCAGATAGATAACATCCCACTGTATCATGTTGATTTTTGGGTTCAAGTACATAACCTGTCAGTGGGTTTGCTTGTTGAGAAAGTTGGAAAATCATTGGGTAACTACATCGGTTCACTCCTAGAATATGACAAAAACAATGGCAGTAGCATCTGGAGGCAGTACATGCGTCTCAGGGTGCGGTTGGATGTCCGGGAACCATTGAGGAAGGAGACGAAAGTTAAGAGTAGGGATGGAGAGTGGTGCACGGTCCACTTCAAATATGAGAAGATGGGAGTATTTTGTTTTGTTTGTGGAGTTATGGGCCATGCCGAGAACCGCTGCGAAGTTAGATTCGCCATGGAACATGATGATGGAGCTCGTGGTTGGTCCAATGATTTAAGGGCTGAACCGCGGAGAAGATTTAACCGTCAGACGTCGAGATGGTTGCAGGATGATGGCGGGAGCAATAGCACGACTGGTGGCAGCACCACTCAGGCCGCCGCACAAGCTAGCCAACAGTCAGAAGAGTTCACCGGTCACTGTGAGCAGGCAACACATTCAAGTCCAAACCGTCAGTTTTCCACCCCTTCATCATTTGTAACGTTACAGAAACAAAACATTAACCAGGCCTTAACACAAGTAGTTACACATGTTCACCCTAACCCTAATATTCCTTCCTTGCATTTATCACAAGGAGACAAAACTGCCACACAATCAAAACAATTTAATCAGCTGCCAACTCCCATAGACAAGCCAATTAGTGAGCAATCATTACCCCATAATAGCCAAACCTTTCCAACTTTTACTGTCTCACCAGCTTTTACTGAAGCCATAAACCACCAAACTAAATTTTCTTTCTCCTCCGTGGCCCACTTAGACCACACTAAACCATCCCTAAACCGAACCATAAAAATAAACCCAAGCCACAAACTGAACCGGTCTAACCCAACCTCAAACCGAACCACACCTAACCCAAACGTCATTGAACCGGTCATCACCCTAAACCATGAACTGATGGAAAACGTGGACACTCACAGTGAGAAAAAGAGAAGAAGGGCGGATGAGAAACGAGCCAGCGAAGGAAGCAATGAATCCGGTCAGCATTTTTTATCGGCAGGTCCTGGCAGCCAGGACTGCCGGGACCAATGATTGTGCTCAGTTGGAATTGCCGGGGGTTGAGCGTCCCGAATGCAATTCCCAACCTCAGAAACTTAGCTCAGAGTCACAAACCGGATGTGTTGTTTCTTTCTGAAACGTTGTCTAAAGCCCCAAAGTTGGAGCAGCTGCGGGTTCTGTTACACTATGATTCTTGTTTGGCTATTGACGTGATTGGTAGGAGTGGTGGTCTAGCAGTTCTTTGGAAGAATACAGTTAAGTGTAAAGTAATTAATTACACTAGAAATTTCATAAATTTGCTTGTTGAAGAGGAGGGAGGAGGAGAATGGAGGCTTACTTGTTATTATGGATATCCTGAAAGAGAAAGACGTAGATTGGCGTGGGACTTGCTTAGGGAACTACGTGATATGTCAATGTTACCGTGGTGCGTGATTGGGGATTTTAATGACCTCCTATCACAAGAGGATAAACGAGGAATTCATGAGCACCCCAACTGGTTGTGCTCAGGATTCAGAGAAGCGGTGAACGATTGTAATCTTACCGATATCAACATTGAAGGCTACCCTTTTACCTGGGTGAAGAGTAGGGGCTTTGATCATATCATTGAGGAGAGGTTGGATAGGGCCTTAGCAAATCCAGAATGGTTGTTGAAGTTCCCATATGCTAAGCTTACCAATCTAGTAGCATCTCACTCCGACCATAGCCCTATATTGCTCCATTGTGACCTGGTTACTCAATATCACTCCCGGCATGGTTTCAAGTTTGAAAATAGTTGGCTCCTAGAAGATGATTTAGGTGACATGGTGCAGGAAGGATGGAATGAAGGGATTAACGGTGATATCAGGCACAAACTTCACCAATGTGCGAATAAACTTCAAAGATGGGGGAAGAGGAAACGAACAAGGTTTCGAGAGGAGGTAAGAGGGCTGGAATCAGAAATTGAAAGATTGAGAGATAAGCATGATGTGACCAATTCAGCAAGGTTCAGCCTCATCCAACAACAACATGCAAAAACTCTCCTTCAAGAGGAAACGTTTTGGAGACAACGTGCAAAAATGCACTGGCTCAAAGAGGGTGATTTAAACACCAAATTTTTCCATGTAGCGGCATCGGCTAGATCACGTAAGAAGAACATTGAAAAACTGGATGATGGTACTAATGGGATTGTTACAGGGCAACATAACATTGGTGATGTTGTTCGACGTTATTTCCAAGAGCTTTTTCGGTCTAACAGAGGGCCAATGGAGCCGGTAATCTCTACCATATCTCCCTGTGTTTCTAATGAGGAAAATGAGCAGCTCACCGCCCCCTTCACTAAAGAAGAATTTCGGATTGCATTGTTTCAAATGCACCCGGATAAGTCTCCTGGACCTGATGGCTTTAATCCAGCTTTCTTTCAAAAAATTTGGCAATTATGTGGTGATGATATTTTTCAGGCAGCCTCTGAATGGTTGGCAAGAGGTTACTTCCCTTCAACTTTGAATGAAACCAACATATGCCTCATTCCCAAATGTGATGGTCCTGCTTCAATGAAAGACTATAGACCAATCTCTTTATGCAACGTGTTGTATAAAGTTGTGTCGAAAGTGCTTGCAAACCGGTTGAAGTGTTTTCTAGATAAATACATATCGGAGGAACAATCCGCCTTTGTGGAAGGGAGGTCTATTACCGACAATGCTCTTGTAGCCATTGAAATTATTCACTCGATGAAGAGAAAGACAAGGGGTGTCAGTGGTGATCTAGCCTTAAAAATTGATATCAGCAAGGCTTATGACCGTGTTGAGTGGGGTTTTTTGAAGGGCATGCTTGACAAGATGGGTTTTTCAGCTACATGGGTGCAGTGGATGATGTTGTGTGTAAGCTCTGTGAACTATGAAAAAGTAGGCCCAATTCATCCCGGCAGAGGACTTAGGCAAGGTGATCCGTTATCTCCCTATCTCTTTATTATTATTGCTGAAGGACTTACTTCTATTATTAACAAATCAGTGGCTAGTGGTGATCTTCACGGCGTCAGAATATGTAGAGGGGCACCGACGGTGTCTCATCTATTGTTTGCCGACGACTGTTTTATTTTTTGCAGGGCTACACTTGATGAAACAAGGCACCTTATGACATTATTGAAGACATATGAGGAAGCTTCTGGCCAAGAAATTAATTTATCCAAGTCAGAAGTTTTTTTCAACCGTAATATTAGCCAAGCAGCTCAGGTAGATTTGTCTAAAATAATGGGGGTGTCACATGTTCTTGGTACCGGTAAATATCTTGGTCTCCCATCTATGATTGGAAGAAGTAAAAAAGATTCGTTTGCTTTTATTAAGGACCGGATATGGAAGAAGTTGAATAAATGGAGGAGTAGGCCTATGTCCAGCGCTGGAAAAGAGGTTATGATCAAGGCAGTGTTACAAGCGATACCGGCCTATGTCATGAGTATTTATATTCTCCCCGACACGCTGATTACAGAAATAGAACGAATGGTAAATGCTTTTTGGTGGGGAGGTGGAGATAATAGAAAAGGGATCAAGTGGATGGCATGGGACAAACTGGCGCGGCCTAAATGGGCAGGAGGTTTAGGATTTCGTGACTTCCGCTTATTTAATAAGGCGATGGTGGCTAAACAGGGCTGGAATCTTATTCATCGTCCATCCTCGTTGGTGGCGCGCATTCTTAAAGCTAGGTACTACCCTCGCACTTCCTTTTTTGATTCTCATGTTGGTCATAATCCTAGCTTTACTTGGCGTAGTATTTGGTTGTCAAGGCATGTGTTGCTAAATGGTTGTAGATGGAGGATAGGGGATGGGAGGCAAATTAATATTATGAGTGAGCCATGGTTACGTGAGGAAGATGGATGCTGGCTTCACTCTCCACAGCAGCAAGATGCTCATAATATGACCATTAATCACCTCATGTCCCCTAATACCAAAGAGTGTGATAGAGAAAAAAAATTTAGCTTGTTTTCGGACCAAGATGCTAGGAAGATTCTATCCGTCCCTCTTATACCAGGGGTGGAGAGTGATAAATTAATATGGTTGGGGGAAACAAATGGTATCTACACGGTTAGATCGGGATATAAAAGGAGTATGATGCAAAGAAGTAGTGAGTTGTGTCCGAGGGAGGGGGAAGCTTGGAATAGGCTTTGGAAAATTCAAGCACCTCCAAAAACAAAACACTTACTTTGGAGAATTTGCAAAGGTTGCTTACCAACTCGCACAAGACTTTTTAACCGCCAATGTTCCTTGCTCGGTTGAATGCCCCTTGTGTAGTAGTGATGTTGAAGACGACTGGCACTTGTTTTTGGAGTGTGGTGGTGTTCATGAGGCCTGGGAGGTGGCAGGGCTGAGCACTTTGCTTCCTAACGCCGCTAATAATAACCGTGCTTTATGTGATTTTATTTTTGAAACTTGCAGGCGAAATCCAGCTCATATTTTGGGGCAAATGGCTGTGCTAATGTGGTGTATTTGGCACAATCGAAACAATCAAGTGTGGAATAATAATAAAATTGGTGCACGACAAATTGGCCTTCAAGCGCAGCACATGTGGGGTGATTGGGCGCTAGTTAATGGCTTGCTCCCGGATCAGCAAAGGCAAGGACAGCAGGCCATGCTCTCGGCCGCACAGCAGCAGTGGCATAAGCCACCAGCAGGGGTCCTCAAATGCAACGTTGATGCAAGTTGTTTCGGTGCAAATTTGGCTTCCGGTTGGGGATGGTGCGTCCGTGACTCTGAAGGAAGATACATACTTGCAGGAACTGATCTTTTACAAGCCCAACTCAACACTCTTGAAGGAGAATCTATGGCTTTGTTGCATGCTATGCAAAGCATGATACAAAGAGGCTATGATAAGGTTATTTTTGAAAGTGACTCCAAGTTAGTTGTTGATGCAATCCACTCAAATAATTCTGGTTTTTCTAATTTTAGTATTCTAATAAGCCAGATTAAGTCTTTATTAGCGGCACGACCAAACTTTGAGGTTAAGTTTGTTAGGCGACAAGCGAATATGGTGGCTCACTTGTTAGCTAGGGCGGCCTATTCCATAGCTAGTTGCCGTGTTTTTGATTATATTCCTCGATGTATTGCAACTCAAGTTTCTATTGAAATGAATTAAGTTTCCTTTTGTCGGAAAAAAAAGAATATATATCCCCTCCCATGTTGCTCAAAATCCCCTCAGTTTCATCGGAAGATGTCTTCCAGTAGAATGTTTTTGTTGGCACAAGTTATAACAAGACGAAACAAACTCATCCACATCCCATCAACAGATTAAGGAAAACAGTTACAAGTTGTCTACAAGTAGTTAAAGTTGGTTAAAATTAAAATTAGTTACGATTGCATAGAAAGTTAGTCAGAGTTTGTTGCTTGCATTGTAAGCAATTATACACTAAGTAAGATGTAAATTAGCTAACTGTACAATTGTACAAACTACTCGTACAAACATCAAACTAGTTCATTGCGACGTTGACAGGAGGCATGGTGGAATGGAAAGGGAAGCATATTCAGACGATGGCGACAGATCTCCACAGTAGAGACCAACTATAAAATTGCAAAACTTTTTATACATTACGCTCATTCGCTGCATAGCTCGTCCATTAAGTTCAAACTCAATAGCGAGACTTGGCTTCAGAACTGTTATACGAATAAGTACAAAGATTCATGGAATCTCATCAGCAATCTCGCGTATAGTGGACAGTATACTACTAGTGTATATATGTATTCTCTTTTCTTTTACATTTGAGGTACCAGATGAAGGCTAATGAGATGTATCATATCACTCATATCCATCAAGAGGTTCTAACCTCCATTCACTTCCATAATAAGAATTAGGCAAACCCAACCAAAACTTAAAAGCCTCGGCAGCTCTTTTCCGCTCCACTCTTCTGTCTTGTCTAGCCTGTGAAGCATGTTTACTAGTAAACATTCTTGAATGCATTTCCACATATATTCTAGTATACTTGGTCTTGTTAGGAGATATGCCATTTTCTTCCATGCAAGCAACAATTTCCAACGCCTTTCTAAAGAAAGCAGCCCTCACACATATATCAGCAAGTGTATCCAAAAGCCCTTCATCAGGTTTCAAAGGCGGAACAGAAGAATCAGTTTTCCCTCCTTTCTTATTCAACTCACACCTTTCCTTCACTTCATTCCAAAGTATAAGTGCTTCACCAGGTTTTCTTGCCAATGCAATTCCATTGGCAAAACTTCCATAGGTGCTCACATCAGGGTAAAATCCATTTTCCTTCAACTTTTGAATCACTTTCTTTGCCTCTTCTACCAACCCTAACCTGCTATATCCTTCAACCAACATATTCCAAGCAATTAAATCCACCCTAACTCGAGTGTCGTTCACCATTTCGTCGAAGACCCTTTGAGCTAGCTTAGGTTGACCAGACAATGCAAAAGCTTTCATCAAAGTTGTGTAACTAATCTTCGTGGGAGCTATCCCCTTTGCCCTCATCTCATTAAAGAAGGAAAGGGCACCAGCACTGTCGTCAACCAATATACAACCATCAATAAGTATATTATAGGACACCACATCAGGCTGAATCCCAATATCCTCAGCCATTTCCTTGAGCAACTCCCTAGCCATGTCCATCTGCAGCTGTTTACAGTAACCCTTAAGGAGAATATTGTAGGTTATCCGATTTGCAGGCACGCCGATTCTTGTCATTTCAGCAAGAACTTGACGTGCCCGGTCCATGAAACCAGCCCTCACAAGCGTCGAAACCACGGTGGTGTAAGAAACATGGTCAGGGTGACTGGCAGTATCGTCCTGACAACGCATTGCCTCGAGCATTCTTACCGTATCCGTAACACGCCCTGCCTTCATATAACCTTTCATTAGAGTGGTGTAAATTCTAGTGTTAGGCGTATATGCTTTTGGCAACAAAAGTGAATCACTCTCATTACCATTGCCGCCACTACCACTCTTATCAATCATCGAATTCGGAAGCAACTTATGAAAAACAGAATCAACATCATCATCATAATTTCCAACAGAATCTTGTGAATTAGACTCTCTAAGTATCCTACAAATATCTCTCCTTTTTTCCCTCATAGCCTGAACAATTTTCTCAGCAGTTTCCAAATCATTAAAATCAACATAAGCAGCAACAAGTGAATGCAAAGTAGTCATACACAAAGGTATATTCAACTGAAGAATCCTCTCCAAAACAAACACAAGCAAATCCTTCCTATTATATCCACAACACAGTTTCATAACAATATTATAACTCAACGAATCAGGCAAAACACCAAACTCCGGCATTTCATCAAACACCTTCAAAAACATCTCACCATTACCCAAATTAGCACAAGCATTAAGCGCAGCATTAAAAGCCACCGTATCAGGCCGTGACTCCGCCGCCATTTCAATATCCGGTAGCTTCTTTATCCGGCGCGTGACACCATGAAAAAGACGCAGAGCCTCAGAAGGTCCCGAAACATCATCATCGGAAGCGAGTCGGCTTACAACAGCGCTCCAAGCTTTAACATGAGGAAGGTAGCCGGAACGGAGCATGGATTTGACAACAGACGAAGCATAGAGAGTCTGGCCAGCTTTAGCAGCAGCGACGGCGAGTAAACCGAGGGAATTGGAGTCAAGACGGTGAAGCTGGGATGCATTACGGAGGCGCGTGAGGATGGACTGTGCGCGCGTGAGGGAAGTTGGAGTATTGTGGTAAGAAAGCTGAGAGAGTAAACGGCTGAGACAAGTGGGGTTAGGGAGGTGAGTGGATTGAGTGTATTGAATCCAAGCTTCTTCTGTTTTTCTTTGTTGTAACAAATTTAGAAGCTTTTGGTCGCGTGGTTCTGTTTTTGAGGTTGTTGTAATTGATGATGATGTGTTTGAGTAGTTTAAGATAAAAGTGTTTGAGTTAGTTGTTTTTGTTTTGGTGTTGGTGAAGATGAATGGAGAAGAAAAAGGGTGGTGGTGAAGTGGTGAATAAGAGGGTGAGATTGGTGGTGATGATGGTGGTGGTGGTTGAAGAAGAGTAATTTTCATGGTTGCTTCTTCTCCATTTGAGAGAAATGAGAGTGTGTGTATGTATGGATAAGGAAGTTAGTGATGTGGTGTAATAACAATGGAGTTGAAACTAGCTACGTTTTTGTGTTTTATCCTCTTGTTTTTTCTCTTGCCTTTTTTGAATCATTTTCTTTCCTTTTCTCTCCCTATATACAAAACTTTCTTTTTTTGTCATAATTGATCTTCTCCCACAAATTGAGACTCATTTATAAAATTAATCTCTTTCAATAAATATTTCTTCATACGTATCGAACCCAAGATCAAATGATAAAGAATTGAAGTATCTACCACTTGTACTACATTATATTTATATTGATTTCTTTTGGCTAAATTGCACTTTTGGCCTCCTATATTTTAAAAACTTGCGATTTTGGCCCCCTATGTTTCAAAATAGCACTTCTAGCCCCTTATATTTAACCCCTTTTGCAAAAATTAATTTTGACCAAGTCAATGCTGACGTGGCAAGTCATTTATGTAACATGGATGTCACATCATCACCTAATAATAATTATAAATAAAAAAAAGAAGAAAAAAAAGTACAATTTAATTAAAGAAACGTAAATCCCTTAAAAACCTGCAAAACTCTTGTCGCAAAGGTAGCTTGAAGGGCTTTATCATGTCCTTGACTCCTTATAGGAGGACTCAGAACATACCTTGACCACATGAAAATTGAAATATGGCTTATAAATTTTCAAAATTGAAGACGATAAAAGATTAACAACTATGGAAAACAATGAAACAAGTCGAGGCACTTGCTTTCCTACGGTGTCGAAATCAGGATGCCAAAGTCAAGAGTCATTAAGGGCTAAACCAGAGACAATAGGCTCTCCAATTACCCTTGTCCTGCATTTTGAAAACAAATAGGTAACATCGCTGAAATTAAGTTATAGTAGCAGTGTTCCCAAAATCTCTTAGCTTTTCTCAATAAAATTTGAGAAAAACACTAAGGATTAAACTTAAGAACTTGACTTCCTAGCCTTAGCGATTTCTTCTATTGCATCAATGCTCATTACGTGAACCACATATAAAGCAGTGTTCACAAAATCCTTTAATATAATTGCACTTTTTTTTTATAATTATTATTAGGTGATGACGTGGCATCCATGTCACATAAATGACTTGCCACGTCAGCGTTGACTTGGTCAAAATTAGTTTTTGCAAAAGGGTTAAACATAAGGGGCTATAAGTGCTATTTTGAAACATAGGGGGCCAAAATCGCAAGTTTTTAAAACATAGGGGGCCAAAAGTGCAATTTAGCCATTTCTTTTTTGTCATGTTACTCCTCTTTGTGATACGTAGGTGATTCATGGTAAAGAGAGACTAATATAATATAGACTTAAATATATTTTTGGTCCTCTAAATATTTTTAAGGTTTCATTTTGGTTCTTTAACTATTTTTCGTTCCGTTTTAGTCTTTTAACTATTTTTTCGTTCTGTTTTAGTCATCTAACTTTCATTATGTTAATCTATTTGGTCTTAATTATCGTTAGAAAAATGTCAAAACCGTTAATTTTGCATACGTGACACTTAGAGACTTCGTGATTTTGATGTGAGATCCAATAGGAAAACGTCACGTGGCCAGAGACTTTCTTCTTCATCGCGTACGGAGCTTCTTCCATCACCGTCTCCGTCCACATCACCAATGATCTTGTAACCCTCATGTGTATTGCTATAATTGTTAAGATAGTAACATAAAACCAACAAGGCATGGATGTACCAGATAGGAGGAATCCATCAACAAATAAAATCATCAGCAGAAGAACTATGCATTGACAAAATGTTTGGCTTGTGAGTTGATGATACACTCATTAACAAGCATATCATGTCAACCTGTGATGACTAGTTAAATATTCTCAGCTTATGATAAAAATGCACAATATAGTCTTGCAATTGCTAAATTCCGGCGCTAAATTTTTTATCAGAATTTACATAGAGCATGAAAGACATTCCAACAAGAGAATCATACAAGAACATGAATATAACTACTAAAGTTGAAGCAACCCACAAATACCTAGCATATATCTTAACATTTCATAAGCATTAGATGATACAAATTTGAAATATCCCCACATGCATCAAAAACACCTACTAACACTTTGTATGACATGACAAACAATTGAACGCTCGGCTCAGTCTGTGATCAACTTCATTTTAAAAAAATTATTACACAAACATACAAAAGTACAAAACCACCCTTTTCTGTTCACATTTTGATTTTCAAAAAAGGGAAACAATACATAGACCCTGTTTGGATAAGCAGTTAATTAAACACATATCATTTAAGTGCTTCTATACAAATGACAACTTATAAAGTCAATATTTTCAAAGTTGTTTTTATGAAAACTAGTGAAAATAAACTTAATACAGCGCACATGTCATAAGCAAGCTTGTCCATAACAAACAAACTTGGGAATATTCCGAGCAAACAAACAGCGGACATGCCAGATTATTCAGTCAAATAAACAAACAAACTTGCACAAGAGTTAAATACCTGTGCAAAGATGAAGAAGAGTATTTTAGCAAACTACAAGAAAAGCAACTGACCTGGACTAACATGCGAAACACAAATACACAATCATCCCAAGCTGGTTATTGTTTATCGTACATGAGATACATACAACATTTAAAGCTGCTAACAGCTAATGTAATCTTGCCTAGTTAGACTTGTAGTATAAGATATAATCATTATGCATGTTCTATAGAATTTATTACACACATGAAACATACTGTAGACACAAACAGTAGATTTCAAGAGACTCAAGTTTATATGCAATGCCTGTCTCAATCCTAGTAATTACCACAAAATTTACACATCATCAATCTGCTTAAAAGGCAAATGCTATTACCAAAAGAATCATAAAAGAACCTGAAAACTATGGAAGTTGAAGCTTCCCCACAAATAACTTGCATATATCTCCACATTTCATAATAATTAACTGATACAAACATCCCTAATTCATCAAAAACATCACTAGTATGATAGATTGAACGGCAAACTTCTTCAAAAAAAGATTGAACGACAAAGACGAAAAAATAACCATACATGAATTGATACCTCCAATTGTAGTTTACAATAGCCCATTAAGCATAAGCAAACAAACATACATAATCATTATACAAACTTTCAAAACCACCCTTTTCTTTTCAACAAAGGGGAACAAGACATAACCTTGATTGGATAAAATCATTGTTTTCATACAAGCTATCCTGAGAGATTGTGAAAATAAGCTAAAATTAACAAGTTATAAGAATGACATAAAGTGTAAATAAGTTATTCCAAAGGATCTCATAAGTGCTTAATTATATCACTAGATAAGTTGAAATAACTAGCTGCTAATCCAAACAGGGTCATACTCGGAGAGCATCATGAATTTGATGCAATATTGGGAAATCCACTACTAAGAAGCCTCTCCACATACTTACCAAGAATATCAACTTCAAGATTCACCTTTTGACCAACCTTCTTCAAAGGAACAACGATCTTACTCTGAGTATAAGCAACCAACATGAAATTAAAACAACCTTCCTCATCAAAAACATCAACCACAGTCAAACTAGTACCATCCACAGCAATATACCCTTTAGGCACAATGTATTTCAGCAATTTCTTCTCAACCCTAACTTTCACCCACAATGAATCCCCTTCGGGAATCATAGAAACAATCTCACCCGTGCCATCCACATGACCCTGCACAAAATGTCCACCCATTCGACTAACCGGTGTCACCGACCTTTCCAGATTCACTGGCGATCCAGGTTCCAATTCCGACAGAGAAGTCTTCCTCAGCGTCTCTGGTGCCAATCCAACAGTGAAATCGGAAGTTTCCGCATCGAATTCTGTTACGGTCAGACATGTACCATTGACGGCAATGCTGTCGCCGAGACTGACGCCGTCGAGGACTGTCTTAGCGTCAACTTTCAAATCAAAACCACCATTAGAAGATACTCCGATTTGTTTGACGGTGCCCATTTCTTCTACGAGGCCGGTGAAGAGGCATTGTACATTGAGGGCGTTAGTGCGATGGTTAATGGGTTTGCGTGTGGATTGAAGAAAGATACGAAGAGGGGAAGGTTTGAATCGGATATGGTGGAATCTGTACTGGGTTGTAACGGCGATTGTTGGGGTTTTGGTTGTTAATAAGTTAGCGGAAAATGTAGTAGAAGAAGCAGCCATTTGCGTTTGCTTGACTTTGCACGGTCGAGGATAGTTGGTAGCAGCAGGGGCAGATCCAAACAAAATATATTGGTTTGCCTGAAATAAAAGAAAGGAAAATGATAAACATTGCCCTAAGGGCAATGTTAGGGCAATGGTTAAGGAAATAAAAATAGAAAAATACTCTTGAAACTTGTGCAATATACTTTTCTATAATAATAAAATACAATTTCCAATGTAAATATTACTTTTTTTGGTAAACTTAACTAGTGCCCTTGGGGCACTAGTTAGCAAGACCCTAAAAGAAATTATAAACTGTTATGAATAATTCTTCAACACTATAATTTTCCATTGTACATGAAACACAATAAAATGAAATCAATAGAGACTCAAATGCATGCATTCCACATTTAATTATAACTAAGTCTAGCACCAAATTCCTCATTCCAAAATTCCCATAAACATAAAAAAATAAGAAATCAAACCCAAATTCAAAAAATGCTAAAACTAAACAAAACTATCCTACGATCCATTTCTAACGAGAATAAGAAGAAAGGGTTAAAAGAGACATATGAACAAACACGTAGCATGCATAAAAAAAGTAGAGAAGAATGAAAATAACGAGAAAAGAGACCATCGCCGTCCTTGTCGAAGAGGCTTTTCAGCCAGACATAAAATATTGCTGAAAAATGAGAAAAGAATAAGGAAAAATTGAAATACTCACTTTACCTTTGAGTTTCAAGCTTGATTGTTGGAAGAATTAGGGAAGAAAGAAAATCAACTTTGGTGGCTATGGTGGAGACTGGAGAGAAACATAGTATAAAGCTTCACGTGTTTTTTTTCCCAATACAACCAATGAAATAGTTTCATTTGATTTTTTTGTATGGTGTATAAAGCTTCATTTTGGTTACAAAAAAAAATCCTTCATTTTTTAGTTTATTTTCTAATAAAATATTTTTGTCAGGAGAGTACCAAAAAAAAAATGTGTGAGGAAAATAAAATATTTGTTGTGTACCAAAGAAATAATATTTTTGGTCCTGAAAATTGACGGCCTTTTTTACACGGTATTCAATTTAATAAAGCTTATGGAGGCTGATTATATTGGTCTTTTGAAGCAATTTTCGGAAGCTGAAGTAAAGCATATTATCTGGAGTTATGATGGCAATAAAAGTTCAGGGTCCGACGGGTTCAATTTCAATTTCTTTAAAGGGTGCTGTAATATTATTAAGGATGATTTGTTGTGTTTTTTCCAAGATTTTCATAGAAAAACCGTTATGCCCAAAGCGGTTACTGTCTCTTTCTTGGCGCTAGTACCAAAGAAGGACTATCCTATTGAGTTATCAGATTACCAGCCTATCTGTCTGGTGGGTAGTCTCTATAAAATTATTGCAAAGTTGTTGGCTAATCGGTTGAAACAAGTGATGTGGCCTCTTATTTCTGAATGTCAGCGGCTTTTCTCCCGAATCGACAAAATTTGAGATGGTGTGGTGGTTCTAAATGGGGTCATAGATTTGGCAAAGCGGAGGAAAGATTCTTGCATTCTGTTTAAAGTGGATTTCGAACGAGCCTATGATACTATAAACTAGTGTTATCTGGAACATATGATGATTTCGATGGGGTTTAGTCCAAGCTGGTTATAGTGGATGAGAGCTTGCATCTTCAATAGCTCTATGTTGGTGTTGGATAATGGTTGTCCGACGGAGGATTTTACAGTGGGAAAAGGGCTATGCAGGGTGATCCTCTTTCACCTTTCTTATTTTTGATTGTTGCTGAAGGTTTAGCGGGTTTGGTTCGTTCAGCGGTCGAGTTAGATAAGTTTAAGGAATTTCAAGTTGATGAATCTCTAAATTTTTCTATACTCCAGTTTGCTGATGACACAATACTTATGGGGGATGCAACTTGGGATAATTTGTGGTGTCTTAAAATTGTGTTTGTGTTGCGGAGCTTTGAATTGGTGTATGGACTGGAAATTAATTTTCAGAAAAGTAAACTATATGGTATCAACGTTGACAACAATTTTTTGGATGACGGGTCGACTTTCCTGTCCTGTCGGTCTGATACCATTCCGTTTAAATTCTTAGGTATTCCGGTGGGTGTCAATCTACATCGTAAAGAGACTTGGAGACCATTGGTTGATTCTATAACGAAAAGGCTAAGTAGTTGGCAGGGTCGACGTTTGTGTTATGGTGGGAGATTAACACTGATCAATTCGGTGTTAGCAAGCTTGTCATTGTACTTTTTCTCATTTAAAAAAGTCCCTAAATGTGTAGTCACCGAT
This sequence comes from Trifolium dubium, assembly GCA_951804385.1. Taxonomy (NCBI): domain Eukaryota; kingdom Viridiplantae; phylum Streptophyta; class Magnoliopsida; order Fabales; family Fabaceae; genus Trifolium; species Trifolium dubium. The sequence goes on from OX638070.1 coordinate 14,520,845, forward strand.
TTGGTTCGAATTCAGCGGAATTTCTTGTGGGGAGGAGGCCTGGATACTCATAAGTTGTGCTGGGTGAGTTGAGAGCAGGTGTGTCTTCCCAAAGAAAAGGGAAGGTTAGGTGTTAAGAATTTGGCTCTATTCAATGAAGCTCTTTTAAGTAAGTGGAAGTGGAGGTGCCTTTCGCAGCCGAATTCTTTTTGGGTTTGTTTACTACGTTTTCGGTATGGACCGATGCATTCGAACTTCTTGAGCAGTGGGGGCTGGTCTAGTAGTCCTAAGTTCTCTCTTTGGTGGCGTGACTTGATGGGGTTGAGTGACTGTGCTTCTTCTTGTTTTCAAAGCATAACCCGTATTGTTTTGGGATGGAGTATTGATGCCGGTTTTTGGTGCGAAAAGTGGTTGGGCAGACATCCTTTGAATGTTCTTTTTCCTTTGTTATTTATCCAAGATCTACATCCGGAGGATGTGTTGCGAGATACGTGGAACATTGGGCGTCTTTGTTGGAAGTGGGAGCGGCGAGAGATGCTGTCTAACAAAGAGGAGCAAGAGTTGAGGGAGTTAGAATCCATGTTACTTGGTATATCTTTGGTTCCGACTCAGGATGACAATTGGCGGTGGATACCGAATACGATCGGGTTATTTTCGGTCAGCTCGTTATTCATTTTTGCTGTCCTCTGCGGCTCCCCCGGTTGCTAATGAATTCTGTTTACTTGCTCTGCGTAAGTTGTGGAAAAATAATGTACCATTCAACTTTTATTTTTTCGGTTGGAGATTGCTTTTGGTGAAACTGCCTACAAAGGCTGATTTGGCACGCAAAGGTATTATTTCAGATTTTTGTGAAACTTTATGTGTCTTTTGTTTTATGCATGTGGAAGATGGCTCCCATTTATTTTTTACTTGTGCCTTTGCTCAATATATTTGGAAGTTTGTGCTCACTTGACTGGGTTGTATGGTCCCTACTTCGGTAATAGGATATCGTCATTTTTTGTGGTTCGGGAAATTATAACATATTAAAATAGGCTCTCACATTCGGTATCTTATATGGCTAGCTACCAGGAGTTTATGGAGAATGAGGAATAATATTGTATTTTTTTTCTTGGTTTTCGCTACGTAGTCGGGTTGGGAGTCATGTTTCCTTTGCTCTTTCGGATTGGCAATCGAATCCGGTTGCTTGTCTCCAAAGTTTGTAATATGTCCATTGAAATTGGAAGTGTTGAGTACCTCTTATACTCCTTATAATTCATTTTTGTTTATCGAAAAAAAAATGTTTTTGGTCCTGCAATAATATGATAAAACAAAAATTAGTCTTTTGAAAAAATATTATAAAGATTTTATATTTATAATTTAAGGTTTTTATTGTTTTAGTGTTTTATATTATCCGTTTAAGACATACCAAAAAAAAAAATTATCCGTTTAAGAAAAACCCAATCAAGTTTATAAGATGTGGAGTAGACAAAAAGAACTAAGAATGAAGAGAGAGAAAAAAATTCTCTCTAACAAAATTCTTGCTTATTTGTACTACCATTTTGGATCTGTGAATCAACACATCCATCAGATGAAGGGAAAACCAAAAATTCAATCTAACGGACCAAATGATGTCTTGAAAAAAATGAACATGCTCAAGCTCAAGTAAACCTAAGCACGTCACTGTATACTTACATGCAGGGTCACTGTATACATACATGCATGCATTTTTTTGACAAAACATACATACATACATGAATGGAAGTAAAAAAGTAGAATGAAATTTCATGGAAAATCATATCATAATAAATACTAATAAAGATAAGTAGATAACCGCAAAGGGAGCAAAGCTAGCAGGTTACTATTATCACTGCATGTAAATGCTACTAATAATCAATCATTAAGATCCCTCCCTGTACAAAATACTGTACAAAACAAAAACAAAAACAAAAAATTATTAAAGCTTGACCACTTAAATAAATTGCCCTCCGTTTCTATACAGTGGACACAGACCCAAAAACCATCTAAACTATCAGCAGGCTATATACACCCCCCCAACAATTGTAGTCAGTGAAGACAGGAACTTGTTTTACCAGCACTGCCAGCAACTAGTTAAATACCCCTTATCTACATCACTATCAATTTCCCTAATAATTACACCTTCTGATCCAAGTCAAGAGAATGAAGTCATGAAAGATGGAAAGATCCTTGACCCTCTGTTATGGCATACAACAGCTTCTCTTTCATCTTCTCCTGAAATTCAATAGTGTCAGCATATTTAGATTTTTTTTTTGAAATGTTTCATTCAAGTGTTCATGAGTTTGAAACAGAAAATTGATACGGTACTTTTGACGAATAAGGAGGTAGCTTAAGGTAATTTGCACAAGTCATCACACTAGGAAGGTCTGTGTCTGCTTGGTTGCTACAATGCTGTTGAACATATGAAAATATAGAGAAATGTTACAAAGAAAAAGGACATGTTAGCGAGAAAAATGTAACACGAAAAGGGCAATGTTAGTGTGAAAGTAATATCAGTATAATTTGTACACCTTTCGGACAATAGTTAACTTTGGATTGAGAGATGTCAATCCTCCTGGTGGAAGCCGGGGTGTACCGGTCACAAACTGGAGAAATGCTCGTCGTTGGCCATGGTCAAACTCTCGAATAATTTCCAACAGCTGAGTTATTGATGACAGATATTCGGTAAAAAAAACTAATTCAGAACTTAAGATACAAAAAAAAAGTATCTAAAATTACATGTATATGCTTACATTAACGATTGGAGGACTGCTAGCTGTGTAACCATGATCGAACTTAATGTGATCTGCAAGTTCAATGACCTGCTAACAAGACATAACTACAATTAAACCTTTTTTAAACAAAAAGATGTTTTTCATTCTGCTCACTCTAATAGGAAAGAAGAACATATACAAATTGATTAAAATAAATTACACGTACAGCCCAAGAATCATCCTCTCCACAAAGTATACGCTCAAGTTCTTCTTCGTAGAAAATATGAAGATGCTCAATGGGAAAAACCTACAAGTTTAAAAAAATTAAAATAAGAATCGCAATGAAGATAAATAAGAGATTCATGGGCAGTCTTATAGACACAAATAAGAAATAACTTTGACAGTCAAGACACAACCTAGTTCTGATAATATATTAAACAAAGGTTTTGCATTGAAGCAGTCAATGCAATGAACCTAGGATTGCAAATCTTAGGAAGCAAACTTCCCACTTATACTATACACATGTACCCCTTCTCTCCCATTTTCCCCAAGATCCAGTGCAGAAGCCCAGTTCTAACTACTCCCTCCGGTCCTAAATATAAGAGAAATTTTGCTTTTTAGGTTCATGGAATGATTGATGTATCTAGTCCTTATTATGAACCAAATACATCAATCATTCTATGAACCTAAAAAGCAAAATCTCTCTTATATTTAGGACCGGAGGGAGTATTAAGCTATTTTAGCATTTAAAAGCATAATGAAAATAAGGGTACAAAATGAAGTACACGAAAATGTCAATGAAAACACCAGACACGTCGAAGATAAGCAATAAACTTTAGCAGCTATGTGCAATGACCCTAGATACACAGACAAAAATTATAAAACCGGAGGTAATGGTCCTAAACACCATAACAGCTGATCACAAATCTCAAATTATTAGCAAGACCACGAAATGAAGAAACCCTAAACAACATCAGACAACACATATAACGGTAAGATATAACTAGGATTTGTGTATTTTTATCCTTCTATTAAGTCAAATTATTCAAGTGGACAAAACTGTCAAAAAAGGTGACAGAAAATGGTTAACCTTTTGATGACGCAAAAGAGAAACAAATATTAGGCAGCGCAGGAGCATAATGACCAAACAAAGAAAATGAAATACTAACATATCTGTAGGACTTGATTATTCTACTGCACGGCATTTCAAATTGAACATAAAATAATCAAACTAACTTCTTATCAAACAAAGAATTATTTTTTCTTTGTGCTTCTATTTTCACTCTTTCCCATCCTTTTGGCTCCGAAGCTTATTGAGATTGTAACTTTCTGGTTTGAGAAAATATTTTTCATTTCTGTTTTCACTAATAATTACAAAAGTGTTGATTTTTTTGCTTTCACGATTATTTGTTTTTAAATATTTATACGGCATTTAAACATTTATTTTCACTGTTCTCTGTACAAAATTTGCAAACAGAGAATAAAGGAAATCAAGGTTGGCATTTGAGCCACAATTTTGTAATTCTTAGTTAAAATAAGAAATCAAAGTAGAACAGTTTTCCTTGAATAAAACAGTCCTTTAAATTAAAACTATGTGTAAATTTGTCTAGTTCAAAGCATGAGATTGATTGAAATAGCTTCTTATATATAGGAGTAAGCTTCAACCCATATTCATTTTGTTAATCATGTATCATGTAAATCCCAAAATTTTGGACTCTTTTGTTTTCGTTAGATGCAATGCTTTTCAACTTCTATAACACAACCAAAGGTTATTGTTAAAGTATTTTAAACTATTATCAAGACAAAGTGAGATACCTGGTTAAAGCCGGATTTAAAAGCTTCCACTTGTCTTGAAATTCCAGACTTCACAGTTGCATCAACAATAAGTGAAACATAATCCTCCAGGTTTCTCATATTTACCTACCAAAAAAGTTGAAAATATTCAGTTTATATTCTAGCAACAAAAGGGTTAAACTTAAAACGAACACTGCAATGCAAAATATCAAGCAATATTATACCATGGTGTGATCAGACCCTGAAGCAAGAACAATATCAGGATACCCAGGAAGAGTAAAATCAAGACAAAGATCCTCAATTCTGGAATCTCGAAAGCATAGTCCCCGTTCCAACTCAGAATTCCCTTCATAAACTGATTCCAAACAAAGTTTCCTGTTAACTAGTGCTTGAAACTCATGCAGTACCCGACCAAGCTCAGGATCAAGTGAATGTATGTCGTAGAGACAAAGTTCCTAAAAAGACAGGTTATAAGCAAAAAGAAAGGTCAAGTCGGTCATAGTGGCCCTCTCGTTATACACCTTACTATGTTATGCAAGCTCGTATGCAGTTCATTAATTGCACCAAAAATCAGTTACCTTTCCAAGAATAAGTTTATAGAAGGCTTTAGAAAAGTGGAGATCTAAGACCCTTCCATCTTGAAGTGCTTTAGCAACAACTTGACCTAAAAGTAAAAATTTGTTTGTTACTTCAGAGAACTGTATTCCACCAGATCTATCTTGCGTTGACAGCCATGGACGAGGAAAGAGTCCATAAAAAGAATGGATTCCTGTTTCCTCAGCCTGCAACTGCGAGTTTGTCTTAAGGGTATATGAAGAAGCATCCTCTCTCCACATGCCCGAACCGGACTTCTGTAACTCCTGACACACCAAGGTATAAAATTCCAAAGTTGGTCCAAGACCAGTGCCCACTTCTTCATCATATTCCACTTCCAGGACCACTTTATGACTGGCATGTAGTTTCATCATTTGTGCAGCAGACTCTAAGATCCGGTCGCGGTAAACTAAAAACTTCTTTTTCAGAGGCGATACACCATGGCCCATTCGCCTGTCACTTACTGTTTCAGAGTTATTGTTAGAAATGTGAGGTGGTATTCGTGGCTGACCAAATGCTGCCAGTTTGAAGTACTTGCATCTTGCTTCAAAACTGAATAGGAAAGGACAAGAAGCCATTAACTGATTACACCACAAAGGCATACTGCCAATGCAGACTGCCAAAGAGTCCCTCATCTGTTGCTCCAGCTTTTCTGTCAACTTACTGCTCACAAACTCATTTAGATGGACAGTAGGAACTGTTAGTTTTAGGCTATCCAGATTATCAGTTTTACCTTCGGCAAAAGCACAAATTCTTTCGCGTGACATAAGATGAAATATAAATCTGTTCATGCCTTCCAAGCTTTTAAGAAGAAACAGAATATCATAAGTTGGACTTGACTTCTCTAAATCAGAAACAAGTTCACAATAGAACATGTCTGACAAAAAAGGTGTCTGTTGATAAAATGCTAAAACTTTCTCATGAGAGAAATCTTGAGATGAAGAATGACAATCCAAATGCAGTATGTCCTCAGATTTCACAGCTGTTCTATAGGTTAATGTATGCACATGACTCCACAATTTCGCACTAATACCACAATCATTTTGTTTTATTGTTTGGCGAAGAATTGCCTGATATAGAGTCAAGTTATGATCTAGGGGTTGTTCTTCAAGGTAAAACATAAGTTTATCAGCAGCTTTGTTGCCACAAGGTGTTGGATTGTCTTTTTCTAGTTTTGAATCTGGTTCTGCAACTAAATGCATTTCTTCTTCTGCAATCTGTTATAAAAGACACATTAAATATATGCATAATAGTAACATAGCTATGGACATACTTTGACACAAATAACATGCAAGAATGTTCTGCATTATAACCTAACTAGTAACAAGATTAAAACCTGAATTCCAGAAGAAGAAGATTCCCCAGCATTCACATTGACTGCTTGATCAGGTCTAGGCTTTGATGACTTTGACTCTTCTCCCTGAAAAATCAGTATAGTTGAAGTTATTTATTTACTCATTTTAAAAGAAAACGCATATTTAAGAAACAACCCCTCATTCCCCCAAAAACATGATTAGGGAAAAACACATAAATTGCCTGACACTTTGGTAAACCAGTGACAGCGGTCACAAACATTACCTGTGTTTCACGAATATCTGTCAACATGCCCGCAGGTTCCGAAATTGCTGGAATTTCTTCTAGGCGGGAACTTGTATTTGATGGCGATTGAAGCGGTGGACTTTCTGGCTTTTTCATGCTGACCTTTGGCCATAGATATCTTTCAATGGAGTGCAAAGAAGAAAAAGGGTCGACAGTGAAAAAATCCTCGGTGCAGTCACTCAAGCTAGTTTCTTCCTCCCCCTTGACAAAATGGACTTTCAGGCAAGGATAAGGAATGCAACGTCCATTAGGAACAGTAGCAAATGAATTTCTCATTTTTTGTACATTGCTCAGAATAATAGGGAAAGCTTCCAATGAAGTGAGTGCGCTCAGCAGATTCCTGATTAATACAGAAAGGGGTGTGTTGCCAGAGTGAGGCTGAAAAGTGCGTAAGCATACACTAGCTAAAGCCTCAAATCGTTTTTCTATGACAGCCTTATGACCACAAACACCATGCACCCCCTTGTTTTCCCTCATATAATGGCCAAGAGATAAATAATTAGCAAGTGCTTTCGCAACTCCACTCTCAATAAACTCAAAAGTAGAAACTTCTTCCTTGCCAATAAGCTTATCCATAATTTGATCCAGTACCCTATTGATCTTCTCCTCATGCACAGCAAGAGCATCAGTGTCAGTAGACATGCTCAACAAATCATTAGACAGTGCTCTGAGATTTTTCAGAATATCAGTCAATCCTTTCTCAGAATCATATAATTCCGGTGCTAAGTATTTTGTTTTAATATGCTCTGCAAGATGATGAACAGAGTCTTTGTCAAGTTTGCAATTTCTGGCTTCTGATGATGTAGGAGATTGGGCAGTTGAAAATGTGTAACATAGGCACTTGAGGACCTCCCTAGAAGCAGACCTTTGACCAGAGTCTAATGACAGCTGAATGCCACTAAATAATGGGTACACCGATTGTGATGATCTTTCTGGTGTTAAGAGCGCCTCAATGGCAAAAAAGACACCCTCCTTTATAAATAACTTTAAGAAAATATCAGAAAATTTTTGAAGGATTATCTCAGCAATCTGTAAGGCTAACATTAGCATATGATGATCCTTCCGAGTAAATACTCCAGCCAAAAAACTGTTACATTAACCAGATAAAATCAATACATTTAACAAAATATAAATAATATTGCAACTCTGAGGATAAGAAAGTCTGCTTCACCTTGAAATACTGGCATTCTTCAGAAGCTCAACAAGCATGCCAGATTTGGTCAAACTAACAAATTTGTACATGATAAATAGACATCCATGGCAAACATATAAACTTGCACCAGAATTGAACACCTGCGCAAAGATGAGATAGGTATTTAATTGTAATAATCACGGAAGACTATTGAGCTAACTACAAGAAAATCAACTAACCTGGACTAACATGGGAAACACATCCATCCCAAGCTTCTGCAGGAGATCAGGTTGATGAGCTAGGAAGGATTCTTTGTCTAACGCTAGTTGATTATTCTGATCGTTTTCCAGGCCAGGGAGAAGTTCATTGAGCAATTTGAGTACTTCATATACCTAGCAAGTCAACAATCAATAAGAAAACCTTCCACACTGCTCAATACAAGAAACCTCACAAATCACACAAACAAGAATCAATTAGAAGAAAAACCTTCCCTTGTTTCAGACTGACACTACTAGATAAATACTAAGATCAAAATTAACCAACAGTTACTACAATAGTAATTTTAACGCCAAAAGCTTTTATTGCTTAGGTAGAATATAGCTCAGCTCATATCATAAGAGTTTTCAAAAAAAATGAACAGAACATCTATACCATTCTTCTAAATTGCAGAAATAAATCATTTCAGCCTCATCAGAAATTTATGCATTAAAACTGTCCACATATGATATGGGATGCTGACCATCAGATATACCGTGTAGGTCATGTCATGAATTCAAGAGGTTCAAAATAAAATTGAATAGTATAATTTTGAGACAGAATAAAGTAATTCATCATTGTATTCAGCAAGAATTATATATTTCAATGTGCCTTATGGCAGCATTCTAGATGCATTTTTCACTTAGCTTCCTTAAAAGCGTGTCATGTTGGAGCATGATGAATTCCCAGCTAATATGTAGTTCTAGACGACATTGATGGACATTCATCTGTGTTTTTCAATTTTTGGTACATTGGTGGTGCAAGCAAGATGGGACGGGGAGCATAGGTGACCGGGTGAAGGATCAAACCGCCGATATCCAATGCTAACCAAGCTACAAGCCCATTGGCTTTGTGTTCTCTTTTTCCTAAATTACTTTCTTGCTGCCATGTGACTAGGAAGTAGGAAGTCACAAGCTTGAGTTGTGAACTGCAAAAGTAAAGTATCCTACAGCAGACTCAATGAATCAGGTCCCTCCCTAGACCCAGTCATGACGAGAGTTTTACAGTACCAAGTTAGTAATGTTAATGTGTAGAGAAATTATGCTTTTAGGGGCTAGTGGGCTACCTGGATATTGGCTTAGATTATCAGAAATGAACATTTAATTGTGGCCATGCATTATTATTACAATTAATATGAAAATTCACCAATAACTGAACTCTTCACACAGCTAAATGACTATACCAATATATTCCTGTTGTAAACAGGAAACTTATCAAATTCAAACTGCACCCATGTAGAAGACAAAAACAGAGACAAGTCCAAGCCTCATACCCGATTACAGTGTCCACCAACAAGCTGAGACGTAGATAGACCATGTGAGAGGTCAAATGCAGATAATATCTCTCTCAATATGCTTCCTATATTTAGCTCATATAAAGTCTTGAATGCTACGACTGATCCCGATGAAAGTTTGACTAGTAATCCTATCAATCCCTGTCGAGCAAAATAATAGATTCGTAATTGTATAACAACATCAAAGTTCATACATAATAATAAATGGAGAACTATAGGATATGAAAAATAGCATATCAAAAATTGCTTACATTATAAATTAATTGGGATAGTGTAGCTTGGCCATTTACACTTAAAAGATGTGTGACCTGTTGAATCAACCCATGCTTACAAAGTTCGTCCAACATTTCTGAGGAATTAGAAACTCGATCAACAATTTTGATTAAGCAGGTAGCAACGTTTTCAACAAGCTGTGGAAGTACATTAGCACTTCAGTATACAATATAAACTCAAACCCGTCGTAAACACAAATGTATAATATCTTAAGTCCATTCATTGGTACCTGCCGATCCTCGTATAGAAGAAGATTGCATAATATGGGCACAGCCTCCATGAAAGGTGTGGGGCTTTCTGAGGGAAGCTTCTTGCATATGTTCACCACAGTAGAAAGAGCCACTCTCTGAGAGGAAAAAGACAGATTGCTAAAATAAGAAAATTATTCTCTACTCCTCTATCTAATGACTTAAAATGGTAAAATACTGTTGATTTTAAATTTTTGGACGAAAAGTAAACTATCAATACTTATGATGATGAGGATGCCTTTGTAATAGATGCTTACCTGTATGCTTGTTGAGAAGAAATCAATATAATTTAGAACAGCCATAATTGTCCCGGCCTGTAGGCAAGCAAGTGGTTGTTCTCGCGATATTTTCTCCAATGCTTGAAGGCACTGGATAAATATACAATATCAATAACTTATATTCCTTTCTATCAGAAAAACATTAAGTTGAGAAATGAAAAACATATCTTGCAAACAAACAAGTACCAATTACCTGTTCAGCAACGTCTTGGTATTCCATAGTCAGCAATCTTTGACATAAAGCAGAAACAGCATCATGACGAACAAGAAAACCAGCTGATCGAGGATACAGATCACATATGTAAGTGATAGCCCTTATAGAAAACAACATTATTTCCGGATTAATCTCATGCTTAGCCAGCTTTACAAGTAGTGGTGATAACAAGTCTGAAGTCATGCTGGAGATTGAACCCTCTGTACAAAATGATAAAACTTCACAGAGTTCGGTAAGTACAGCCAACTGACCAGAAGGTTCGGTCTGTCCACTCAAGCTTGATATAATGTTTTTAAATTTTCCATGATCACTTGATAGTCTCTGTCTATGATATTCGTGGAGACTGCTATGATATTGATCCATTTCATCTGAATCGCATGATCCATAAGCTGAATCCTTCTCCGGCTCACCCTCTGATCGACTTGAAGCCGAAGCAGACGAGGAAGTATCCATTTCATGATCATGGGGCTCCACTGCTGATTGTGTTGAATTTATATCAGTTTGAACCGATGCGGTTGAAGAACTAGGTCTAAAATCAAACGAACTGCAAGCCCTCTTATCAGCAGGCAGTTCATCTACCATATCTGGACGCTTTTGCCCTCGACTTCCCATTAATTGCTCCCTATCCCCAATTTGGAAAAAACGAACCCTGCGCAGTTCAAAATCCCGTCAATTTACATTCATTAAATTAATATAGTAATTCCTAATCATACAAAGGTCAAATAAGTCGGATTTCGGAGCCAAAAACCGATGCCGTTTCTGTTCTTTTTAGAAAGGCAAATAAAAAGGAAATTTCATAACTCCAATCCAGAACAACAACCAAACTCTCCCATTAATCAAAGCTTTCCACAAATTCAAATATAAACAAAACAAGTAACACTTTTTCATGACTTTCAACATCATCCAAGTTAATTACTCAATAAATTCCTTAACACTCTTCCAAAAAAGTGATAGTACTACCAAGTTTTTTTTTTGAACAACAAATATATATTATTAATAAAAATCAGGTCTCTGTACAAGACGAACAGAGACCAGTAAAAGAGAAACTGATAGTACTACCAAGTGTGTAGATGATGCATTCTCATAAACACATGGAAAACCAAACCACATTAGGATCAAAAGACTAAATCAACATTAAAAGTGAACAAACATAAACCTAAGTCTCAAACAAAACTTCCATCATTAACTTTAACAATATGGTGCATGATCACAATACACAGTTAAAAATATAAAAAAAAAAACAAAAAGAAAAAGAACAAAGCAAGCATATAATAAAAACAAAAAATAAACAGAAACAGAAACACACAATGAGAGAAAAAAAAATAAAAGGATCAGTGAAGAACACAACACAACACAACAAACACAATCAAAGGAAGTAAAAAAAAAAAACAAAAAACTCAAACAAAACATAAACAATTTGATGAAATACCTAGTTAGAGTTGTTAATCGGTCTTTGACCAAATTTCTGCAACAAAAAAGTAAACGATTAATGATGATTTTAACAAACAAAAAAACGTTTTTGTTCTTCGTTTTTTCACTTTATCATAATCATCATCATCGCTAAAATTGTTTAGAAAAAAAATTAATAAGCGATTGAATTGATGATGTTAATAGAATAATCAAAACGAAAATTAATAATCAAATATTAAAAGATGAAGAAAAAATATACAGAGAATGATGGTTACAGACGGAAGAAAGAAAGCTTGAAAGATACAATAGAAAAAGGAAGAGGGTGGTGATAGTGTAAATAGTATTTAAGAGGGTGATTAATTTGGTTAATTACTAATTAGTTACCTTGATAATGATAATGATAATTCTTTGGGGAACGATTTTGTGCTATGTATGAGGTGTGTCAAACTTTGTTTGATAAAATGCCTCCACAATCAATAATTTATAGGTAATTAATTAGGTGTTGTGTTGTGAAATGGATTAGGTTTTTCACAAGCTTATCAAAGAAGCAAGAGTTAATTTAGGTTTTATTTGTTTTTTACTAAGTTAAAATATGAGACTCTATTGTTTGTCGTATTGCGCGTATGAGAACCTAAGTCGTATATTTTTGTCGTTAACTTTGAAGTTAAAGATATGAATTATGATGAGTTTGAAAAATATTTCTCAATTAATAATATCGTTGATATTGGATCAGGTGAGACAAAAACATAAATGGGTCTGACCTGCCATGTGATTAATGTCCATTAATCACACTTTGGACTGGCCTCATAGTATATTGGATTCTCGTGTAATATAGTTTAGGTCCGAAATAAGATATGTATCTTCAAACACACGTGGAAAAAGAGATAGGTGATGACTCAATTGTCACTAAGAGGAAAATAAGTTTCTCTCTCCTCATCTCAAGAATTTTCTCTGCTTTTTCTCTAACTTAGAACAGTCGCCGCCCACCTTAGATCCAAAACCATACCGTTCCAATGTGACCACCACATATGGTGGTGCGATGAGATCTCTACTCCGCACCACCACATCTTAGTCCTCCCTGTCTGGTGGGCTTGTTGATGTCTTTCTTTTTTCTTTGCGTTTGTTCTCGCTTCTGTTGGTTTGGAGGTAATGTTCTTTTTTGACGCGGCATATTTCTCCAGCGTCAGTTCGTTGTAGGACATTGATGGTGGCTCATGTCGCGTGCTGGTTCTCTATTCGTTTCTCTTTGCGTTTGTGGTTTTTCTGGTTAAGCTTTGGTGGTGGTCGGCCGGGGTGTTTGGTGGCCTTGTGTTGGTGTTGCGCTGGCGGTTTATGGTCGTGCCAGTGGTTGGGGTTTTGGAGGCATTTGCGGGGCTTCTGTTCCGAGGGTTGAGGGGGTGGTTTTGGGGTGGTGGTGGTTTGAGGTATGTGGCGGTGGTGAGGTGTTCTTGTGGTGGTGGCAGTGATGACTCGTTTTGTGGTGGTGGTAGTGGTGGTGGTGGTGGTTTGACTTGTTGAGGGGGTGGTGGTGATGACCCGTTTTGGGGTGGTGGTTGTTTGAGGTGTTGTGGGGGTGGTGAGGTGTTGTTGTCGTGGTGGTGATGATGACCCATTTTCCCGTGGATATGTTTTGGTGTTGTGGTGTTGGTTCATGATGTGGTGGTTATGGCGTGGTGTGTTGGTTCTGGTGTTGCCGTGGTTGATGTCGTGTGCGTGTTTGGGTCTCTTGATACTTGATTCTCTGACCGTGTTTTCAAATCAGTTGAGATTTGCAGAACTCTTTTTGAGTCCCTGATCCAAAGTTGTTGAGATTTGCAAGTTTTTTGTATCTGAGTAACCTCTACCGTGTCGGTATTGACTGTTTGAAGGAGAATTGTAAACTAAGACTTATCTGCCTAGATTCTCATTCTACTGTTACTCCTTCAACTTTCGACTCAAGGAGTTATTCTTTGGATTCTGATGTACCGATCACTTTTGATTCGAGATCGAAAGTGTCTGGTGACATCTTTTTGAGTAGTTCTGAGGGTTCTATGGTGATCTGGAAGTTGAGTGTCATTCTAAGTATGGGATTAGAAGTAGACCTCGTTTAGGAAGTGTAAGTTTTGATATTTTCATTGGTGTTCTGCTTATATACAGCTCATTTGTTTTGTAGTTCCTTTTAACCGATCTTTGTTCGTCTTGTGCGAAGACTCGGCCTTTTAATAAATATATTTTTCCGTTCAAAAAAAATTGTCACTAAGAGATGAGGCCAAATATATAGGACATATGGGTTGTTGACTGCGAAAGAGGCGGAACTAACTAAGATGGAGAGTAGGACCAATGGATCTCGCTCTAAGTCGTTATCTTTATATGTATATATGGAGGGTTTTAGGGTTGGGGAGATCATCTCATATCATCACCTAACACAAAACCTTCAAACTCAAAGAGATGGTGACCTTATTATATTTTATGAAATAACCAAGAACAAATACAAATAGGTATTATCTTAAGGGTCTTACCAAAAATAGACAATACTTAGATTGAAAATTGTGTTTAATGTTTTAAAAAAGTAAAATACACAAATTCTAAGAGTTTTTTTTACGACTTTTGTTTCTTTAACCATTGCCCTAAGAACAATGTTTATCATTTTCCTTATCTTAATATCTAGAATTGACAAGCCCAAAATATTATATGACTAGCTGTAAGATGGGTTGCTACATTTGTTTTTGCCCCAAAAGATTCTTGCATCGATGCATTCATCATCCAAAAATAGAAACATCAACCATATTCGATTGAAAAATATTTTGGATTGAACAAAGGTCTACCCCTGCGGATGAACCGAATCATAGAGGTATATGATATGGAGTCACGCTAATAACACACTCTATCAAAACCTATGATAAAGATCATACTAAAATAATAATATTTTGACTTAAATGTAATTTTGATCTTCTATTTTTTTTTTATTTGGGACATGTGTGTTATTAGAACACAAGTTAAAGATACTTTAAATTGTAATTTTATCTTAAAAAATAATGTTTAACTTTAAAATATACATAAAGGTATACGTTAACTATTCTCTTTTTATTTTTGAAGCTTTCTTCCCCTATTTAAAAATCAGTCTTTTAGTTCCTTTATAGTTTTTTTTTTCTTAATTTTAGTCCCCACCCCACACCAGGGTAATTTTGATGATGCAACAAATGTCACGTAACATAATGTTACATAGGAACAATAATTACATTCTACATTATTCTTTACTTCCTTCCTTCCAAAATAATTAACACAGTACCAGTTTACGTTTATCAATACACAATTTTGATCTTTAATATATTTAATTATGTATCTTTAAAAATTATAAAAATTTATATCTATAAAATACTCAACGAGACAAATCAAACAACATTTTTATGTGCTAATATTTGCATTTACATATTAGTAAAAAAATGGTCAAAGTAAATTATATGAATAGTACACATTGGTCGTGTTAATTATTTTGAGACGGGTGAAATATTATTTATCCACGTAAACCCCATATTAAAAAATCTTTATTTTAACGGTATGTTAACATGTGTCATATGTTAAATAAAGAAAACTTGTCTAACAAAATTGATGTATAAAAATATCGTCTTGCTAACGAGTGCTCTTAGACACTCTTTAAACATTTTATTTAACAATTATAAAAAAACATTTTATTTAACAAAATATTTTATTTAAAAAGTTAAACAACACAATTTCAAATATGTTGATTTTACCCATTTCCATAAAAAGTTTATAAAACCTTACTAAAAATATTACTAATGTTTAAAAAGTTGATTTATACAAGCTCCAGTACAAAATTGTGATATTTGACTCTTTAACATGCTCAACATTTTCCATATTTTGATGTCACAAAACAAAAAAAATCCTTATTTTAATGATTCTGTATGTTAGAAGTCTTCATGTGCTTTTATGTCTTATGTATCCTAAAATAGAAGATTACAAGTCTTTTTGGTATACAGGAGCAAGAGAATTTACTCAAAACAAAATGTACTACTCAAAATGGTGGCATTCATTCATTATACTACAGTTACAAGATATTGTATTGTATAGTATTCTATCTTGCAGATGGGTGTGCAATGGAATCATCAATAGCTAGGTAATTCTCTGTTGCAGCAAGATCCATAGAAACCATGTTAATGGAGTGAACTGAATTTCTTGTCATCATCATATCATCGTCATCCGAAATGCTTTCCGCCTCTCTTTCAATAGCAATTGCATCTTGAACTTCCTTCACAACTTATGATATTGATGGCCTCATGTGTCCATGTGCTTCAACGCACATCAACGCTTTCTCTGCTATCTTCCACATCGATTGTAAGTCATACTTCCCGTGTAATGCTGGATCTATTATTCCTTGTATATCACCTCTCTCAATGTGCATTTTGGCATATACATGTCGTACAATAAATAGACCAGGTGCATCAGTTTTTTTAACAAATTTAAAAAAAAAGTATCGTCTCTTATAAAAAAAGAACGGAGGTAGTAATAAATAAGATTACATTACAGATATCGAAAATAATTAAGACTCGCTCAGCCATTGGACTATGTTTCTGCAATTAGCACCAAAGCTGTCATTAGATATTGCTTCTTGACCAGATATGAGCTCAAGAAGAATCACACCAAAACTATAAATATCACTCTTGTCTGTTAGCCGCTGAGATATATAATACTCAGGATCAAGATATCCTACTGTACCCCGAACTATGCTAGAGACATGTGAGGCTCCGTCAACAGCGAGTTTTGAAAGCCCAAAATCTGAAACCTTAGCTCTCATGTGTCTGTCAAGAAGAATGTTGTTGCTTTTTAGGTCTCTATGGATAACTGCAGGGACACAACTTGTGTGAAGATACTCAATCCCTGAACCAACAAACATTCAGTTAATAAATACAATATTGTGATCATCTAAACTAAATGATAGTCTTAAATGATATGAACCTTTGGCAGAATCTTCAGCGATCTCAAGTCGCTTAATCCAACTCATACTTCGTCCATATGTTAATAGGCCTGCACCAAGTTAGGCATGCACATCATAACATAATTAAGTGAGCACATATATGGAAACTTAAAATCATGAAGGCTTGGCTTATCATAAAGATGTTCCTTGAGAGTTCCATTATGCATGAACTCGTAAATAAGTATACTATTCCCTTCTTCTCGGCAATAACCTAGAAGCTGTACCAAATTTTACGTGTTGTATCCTTGACAGAAGCGTCACCTGAATCACGAGCATAATATGAAAATGTAACTCGGAAAATTAAGCCTCCGGGAGGGATGGCTGCAATATTACTTAGATCACTTGAAGTGGTTAATGAAATGCTGTTACGGACCTCATTTGAGAACTCTTTTTTTGCCTTGATAGGAATTACTAGTTAAAACTTTAACCGCTATCTCTCTTCCATCATTCTGTTTCCCATAGTAAACAACTCCAAAACCTCTAGAACCAATTTTTTTCTCAAAATTATTTCTAGAGCCTTCAAGTTCAGAAAAACTTAAGCAGTGAGCAACTTCTGCATGACCACCACTCTTAGATTCAAGGTTTTGAGTAGAGAGTGAAACATGGTGGCCTACGAAGAGCGCAAAGAAATACATCAAGTACTACCATCTTAAATCTCATAAAGAAAAAATTATATGTAATTTTGGTTCATAACCCTACCTTGATCATTATATTTTCTCTTTCCTTTATGCATACAAAAGCAAGATATAATAGTAGCCAAAAGTAAAACTGTGGCCCCAAGCCCCCAACTGCTGAACCAATAATGACATACAATTGATTGTGCTTTATGCTTCCTTTATTAAGATCGTTGTTTCCGGAGAAACTGTTGAGGACCGATATAAAAGGAACAAGAATAAACTTAGAAGAAATATATCGGTCGATGTAAGTGATAGTATTTTGACTAAAAAAGTTTAATGTTGAAATGTACCGAGTACACACACACACCGACGTAATTGCTGACAGATACTAGCATTATTTTTTTAAGCAATAAAACATGATTCACCCAGTAGAAAGTCAGAAACCAAATGATTATGCTACAAATCTAACATGTAACTTGCTAGTACTTACTTAAACGCAAATATTTGCTCAAAAGTTCTGGTGGCATGGCTCCAGATAACATATTGTTATGGACAAACCTGCAACAGTTATAAACATGATATAATATCAAAACAAATCGATATTTAACCTGATAGCTTCACTATTATTTAAACATGACTTATGAGAGTCAACAATATTTGAGCGCGCACATGTATACACGCTATTGCTAAGCTCATAAAGTGATATTTGGATGTATCAAAGTATGCCAATTTCCAATTTGACTTGTAAATTCGAGATAACTTACAGTTCCTTCAAATTTGGAAGGCTCCCCAAAGAGGCAAGGAGCACACCCGCCAACAGATTGTTGTCAAGATGACTGTAAATGAAAAAAGGGTTGTGGTTAACTTAAAACTACAAAAAAAAATGAATCAAATGAATCCTGAGGGATGAACTTATCAGCCATTACATGATCTTTAAGTCCATGCATCCGGTGAAATCTGGTATTGGACCTGTCAGCATATTTCCATCAAGCCGTTTGCATCCACGAAACAAATTTGATATACAAACATTAGACATCAGAAATTTCACTGAAGCCAAATAAGAAATTAATACAAAACTTACAGTTCAACCAGACTAGTCAATTTAGTTATGTCCAAGGGAATATCGTCCGTCATGTTTTTCCCATACAACAAACTATTACCACCAACAACACAATGTAACTGTTATCAGATCACCAAATTAAGTATTCATTATAACAATTTTTTTTCCTTTTTTTTCACGGCTATGCTAGGAATATGAATGAATGTACAGACAAAATAAAACTTCAAGAAATATGAGCAATTAGCCAATTACATTGAAACTATTCTTGGCTATTGTTCTGAGCTACACCGGATCCACGACCATGGAACAGGTAAACATGGATCACCCCATTCTTGTGTCCAATCAGCTGAAGAGTAGTGAGAAAGTACAGTAAATATAGCTTCTCCTGCAAACCATCCAGTACATGAATCATAATGCTTCAAGAATAATCATAGGACATACTCTATAACATATCATGAGGGGTGGATACTTACCATCAGGAGAGCCATTATTTTTCTCTAGATACTTACTAATCTCCATGGCATTGAGAAGAGGACCCTTGGAAGAATCAGATGTTTTGGCTAATTTAAAGGATATCACAAAGGGTAGGGATACATTGTTAAATCCCGGCTCATAAACACGATATTTTCCTTGAGCATTCTCTTCGATATTTACCAGGGCCTTATTAACTTCAGGCTGGCCCAAAAGTACTAGCTTGAATTTTCGAGATTCATTTTTCGAAAAACTTTCTATCTCTGCAAGATAGCTGAACGCCCGTCTCGTAGTTGGAAAGCCATCCAAGTTCAACCGGTATGTTAGGGATCCATTTGTACCTACTACAATTGTCTGCATTACTTTCACCGGTGGCATTTCCTCTTTGTTAATATCAATCGATACATTGGTGGAAATTTTCTTGGTTCCATCAGCAACATCGACAAGGTAATTTGCTTTCATGACAGAATCTGACTCCCAAATTCTATCAAACGGATCATCGGGATACCTGATATTGCAGAAACACACACTTCCTAAGTAATGCAGTTTATGAAAACAATTAGTTATAGCTTATATGAAAACAGTTTGACTTTTATTTTTTGTTATAGAAATATTTTAAACATATGCATTTATTTGATAAGTGTTTACTCTATAAGCAGTTAATTTTGTAGTTTATCCAAACATGACCTAATTTACAACGGGGCAGATTACTAAGCAACATAGAGTCGGCTCATTACCTAACCGGGGCATCACTTTCTGCACCAAAATTTATTCTCGCAGAGACGCTGAGGTAAAAGTCTTCCTCAAACCATGTATAATAAACCGAACCATTGAATTGCCTAAGCTCGAGAGTAGATATGAATTGCTGCCCGGTTGTTGCATTCGATAGACATAAACTAACAGTAGAACTTGAAGCCAAAAATATAATTTCTCTTACTTCTATAGTGTTTGCATCAGATATAACAATAGTAGACCAATCAGTAGCACCAAAAGAAATGTCGAATTTCGGATAAACATTGTTGTTATCAAAATTTCCATACAAGAATGTTGCCCTCAGTAGATACCTTGTCCTACTAACAACATCAAGTGTGTAGCAGTATTTTCTAGAATCAACAGGTAAGTGTCGAAGTGTCTTGTATTGCTTCCGTGTCTCGTTGGCAACGGAAATAGTGCTTATTTTTCCATAAGTAATCTTATCATCAGGAGTCCATTTAAGTCCAATTTCATCAATGAAATATTTATCACCTCCACAGTCCAAGCTTACAAAACCTGTTTAACAAGCAAATCACATCACAAATTAAAACAATACATGAAGGAATTTAACTTTACCATAAATTCTAAAGCTCATGAAAAAAAACTCAATTAATAACTAAGATAAAGAAAAGAATAAAGAATAATGATACTAATCATATAAAGATTCACCTAAAGTTCCATGCATACTTCCATATAAAGAATCAAATAATCTTCATTCACTTAGGCATAAGGATTATGTTATCATTACTGATAATTAATCTATTTGGTACTTAAAAACTTAATCACTTTTGAATAAGTTATGTAACATAATCACTTTTCCACCTTGTAAACAAAGTAACACTTGTACCATCCTGACCTTTTTGGGCCCAATATGTACTAGGCCCAATATCTTACCCATATCTTCACATGCATATAATGAGCTAGGACTCATGGCAGTTATCCTAAGAAAGAGAAAAACGTGGGAGTGGGCAGTGCAACATAAGGCTTCAACCACCCCACTATCATGTGCCTATATAAACCTAAGTTTTATCTCATTAAAAGGACGAACTAACAACTGCAGAAACTTATGACTAACAAAGTTCAGATCAAGCTGAATGCTTACAATATATACCTCAGTTCTATACCGGAACATTTGGCGCCCACCGTGGGGCCGCGGTAAAATGATTTCCCGGCCACACACCTAGAAAAACAAATGCAGACGGCTTCAAGCAGACAGTAGATAAACGCGAACAAACTCCATCAAAGCCGGTACCGTCGCTGATAATACCGTCACAATCACTACTCTCCAACGGTTAACGCTTTACTAAGTAGGTAAACTCGGTTAGAAGGATCCTCCTCATCACCGCTTTACTAAGTAGGTAAACTCGGTTAGAAGGATCCTCCTCATCACCGGTTGTTTCTACGGCACCCCTACTCCTCCTTTATTTTTCATCTTCGGAAATTAACGCTCTAAGGTTAGTTTTATAATACCATTCTCAATCGCAGCTTCTAGTTGCGATCATCATCACCGTCGAAGTAGCTCTCTGTCTCCGGTGCCACAAGTGACAACACAATTAATGCGTTTGGAAAAACGAAGAGACGATCTTCCTATTTGGAGTCGCCATCAACCTTCTTGTTTGAATTGATTCATCGCTGGTTTTTCATATATATTTCTCTCCCTTTTAATCATTTTTAATCATTCAAATAGAATCTGGTTTACATCTGTTCGTTTTGTTAATTTGAAATTTTGGGTATAAACTTAGGATTAAGATTTAATAAAGCTGGTGATGTATGTTATATTGAAGTGGAAAATAAATCAGAGTTTTAGCAGGGAAAATTGTAAAATCAAACTATGAAGAAAGGTGTATATGGCTTTAAGTCTTGTTTTGGTCTGTGATCGGTGATGATAAAAATACTCATAACAGTTAGTAGTTGAGTTTAAAATTATAATATCTTGTTAATTATTAGGTTATATTTTGAAATTACTATTATCATAGAAACTGTAGAATATTTATGATCAAAATTTTTTTATTAGAGTCTTAAAAATTTGAACTCGGTTAGTGAAAGTGTATCTGTTAGACCTATTAATCGATAACACTTGGTCAGTTCTAATTTAGTTGTGTTGTTTTTAATGTCCTACTTAGTAGGAGTTAGTTTTTCAACTAAGCTTCTTCAGATTTTATTTTCGGGTACTATTTTCAAAGTGATTTTGGGTTGGTTGATCTGTTAATTAGATTCATGGTATGATATGTATTTTTCAGTTCTTTTATTTTGTATCTTGAACTTTCAGAGAACCTGATTCATAGTAAATTGAATATTTTAGTACATATTATGATTTATGAGTAACTGAGATTGTAGGTTGCACATGCTTTCATCTTGTGCTTATTCTATGACATTTGAATATATTCTACCGTCCAATTGTTTACAATTTAACATTAATAATGTAAAGGATTGTCACATTTGTTTGTTGCATATTGCACATATTATCTAATTTGAGTACATCTATTACTATATACAATGTGCGTTTTGTTATTTGAAGTAAAACTAATCTTTCAAATTTGTAATTGACGGAATTCTTTAGATTGTCCATTTGAATTTGTTAGTGCTGGCAATCTTATTCATGCCTACTATAGTTTGTTAAAAGACGGCCGATGCTGAGGATAGTCAACCCCTTGCTTGAGACAATGGAACTGGAATGGCAAAGAGGAGATCCGTCAAGAGTTCACGATGGAGGAAGACAATGGAAACGCAGCTCCCATGATTCCAGCAATAGTGACCGAGTTGACGCCGAGAGCTCATGACAGATCCTTTGAGTCTAGATCTGATATGGGAGTTCAATATAGAGAAGAAAAGATGTGGTTTATCATATTGATATGAAGGTTTTTCTTAATGTTCTTCTTAAATGATGCAATGGAACTTCGTTTAGTAATGGATTTCAAGCTACGGATTATGATTGAGATTACAAATCGAAGATTTTCCTAATATTTTTCATTGGACCATTGTAATGTCATCTAAGGTAAAATCTTTCCCTTTCTCTCTTATTCTATTACATGAATGCAATAATATTAGGAAGAAACATAATTTGAGAAGAAAAAAACCTTGAGGATAAGTTGTTTTTCATGTTATATATACTTTAGACTTTCTGCAACTATGCCATAATTGCATGTGTATGTGTTATTGATAAGTTGAACAAAACTCTAAAGTGAAAATTAATTTAATGACAACGGAACAAGGGAGCAATAGGTAGACAAATAATGAGATGTATCCATGTGTTCTTTGAATTTCATTCTCTCTCAGGATGTTGAATGCGAGTAAGAAAATCCAATTGTGTAGAACTTGGAATGATATTCTGGCTTTTCCTTTATATTATGTGATACTGATAGGTAAAATAGTCATTGAAATGTAAAAACAACAAAGTGCAAAGATAAAAGAATAGGCAAATAATTTACAGCATTTTAAGATCTGTGTAAATAAATTAGCAAATTCTCATTTCACAGTTGATTTTGTAGAAAATTTGGGAGTCCTTTTTCATTTTATGTTAAAGGAAAATGATTTAATTGCAACACTATGAACTATGGTTCTAGCATAAAGGTATTTGGTGTGAAATCAGGCTAGTAACAGGCATTGAGAATTTGAGATATAAATGAGGATTAGCAATATTAATTAATAAATGTAGTAACTAATTATTTTCTTTCTAAATCATATATAAGATATTTCTTATCTACATCTCTCACAATGAGTTTTTAAGAGTTGAGTCTCCCCGTTTATTGAGGAAAAAATTCAAATTCATTTAAAGGAAACTAGCACGAAGAAAATGATAATCATAGAAAAGAATAAATTTTAATGGTTGCAATTTTGTATGTATTTTGTCAAATACTAACGGTGTACTTAAATTGCATGAAACGTTGTAAATTTGTTTCAACACCAATATTGATATTTAATACTTCCATGAGTATGATATTTAATGCATTTATTTCTCCCTTACATGAGCGCTATCCGCCAATGTGAACTGATGAAGAAGGTAATCATAGTCGAGTCGTTAAGGAGATGAGTAAAAGGCCCCAGGAGTTCCATCTATTGTTGCAGCATTTCATTCGGTTTCTTACGACACGGAGTTTGCATAATGGAATCTGAAAGCATCGCCAAGAGATATCTTCAATTTGTTTATAATCATTTGTCCCACACATAAAACTAAACATGCATGTGATTGATGAGTTCAAACAAAAAGAAGAGTTGTACATTTGATATGAGAACGGCAACCGATCAATAACAGGTGAAACGGTGACCGAGTGTGATGGCAACACGACCAAGTTAATGATGACAATACGACCGAGTGGATAATGACAACAACGACCAAGTGTGTGATGGCAACGTGACCGAGTAAATGAAGGCAACGTGGCCGAGTAGATGACGACAACATCGACCGAGTGTGCGATGGCAACGGAGACCGAGTTGACGATGGCAACAATAGATCAGCTTACTAGCCCAGATTCTGTCATAAACAAATGTCCGACGCAAAGACCAGATAAGTATTTTGCTACTTCTCACAATTCTTCCATGTATATGTAAAACACTTTAGTTAATTTATTGGTTATCATATTATGATATGACTAGTTCTTATTCAATTACTTTGGTGAAAATTAAGCTGAAATTAAACTGATTACACTAAGTATGAGAAACAAATTAAAATTTTCTAATTTATTATTACCAATTCTTTTAGTGCATGAGATTCACTTTGTTGCCACAAGAACAAGGAGAGTAACTATAGTATAGAACAACCTATTTACAAGTTTAAAAGGAAAAAGAATAAAATTAGTTACAAAATATATATATATATATATATATAGGTTAGAAAATATCAAACCTTAATATTTATTATATTCAATATCATGATCTTCCGGATCATGTTTTTCTTCTACATGCACAACATCATCCAACAAAACTCAATATTGACATTACTACATCTCAATACTGTCAATCGCTATATCATTTGCATTAAAACAATTGATTGCCTGGTAGTTTTACTCTTTTTTGTATCTAATAAATGTATCAAGTGGATCAAATTTTCTTCAGTACTTTCAACTTCATTTCGAAATCAGGATTGACAACGGACCAATCGCCCATTTATTCACAATGGCAACATGTATTGCTCGAAAAGTAACAACGAGGGCACTCGCCCACATCTTCATGCTTATGCAATATCTTCACGTCTAAGCACTCATCTTCATGACAACATATATTAGCTGAACAAGTTAATAAAGGGGGCACTCGCCCATATCTTCATAACGGTGCATATTAGCTGAATAAGTTAATAAGAGGGCACTAATCTTCACTCGTATTAACTGAACAAGTTAATAAAGGGGGCACTCGCCCATATCTTCATAACGGTGCATATTAGCTGAATAAGTTAATAAGAGGGCACTAATCTTCATGGCAACATATATTTGCTGAAAAATTAACAACTAAGGCACTCGCCCATGAAGGACACTCGTCCATATCTTCAAAATGAAATAAGCTTCAATGATACTCTCCCGTGAATTAAGAAAGATTGAAAAACTTCAAAAGGTGCAACTTCAATGATACGATTAGCTTCAATGACTCAGTGAAATCAAAAGATGCAATTTCAATGATGTATTAGCTGAAACTTCAATGACTTGATTGAAAATATAAGTTAGTGGTAAGATAACGATGTATCTGAAAAATGAGTGGTACTCATCAAATTGGGCGAATGGTCTTCATACCAAATTAAGCGAATTGTATTCATCCAGAGAATAAAAAAACCGTGTATCGGCATAGAGATGTTTATCTCGAACGGTTATCTTAAGCATTTCACCCTTACAGGCCTCATGCTTGGGGGGCTGTGTACCGTCCTGACCTTTTTGGGCCCAATATGTACTAGGCCCAATATCTTACCCATATCTTTACATGCATATAATGAGCTAGGACTCATGGCAGTTATCCTAAGAAAGAGAAAAACGTAGGTGTGGGCAGTGCAACATAAGGCTTCAACCACCCCACTATCATGTGCCTATATAAACCTAAGTTTTATCTCATTAAAAGGACGAACTAACAACTGCAGAAACTTATGACTAACAAAGTTCAGATCAAGCTGAATGCTTACAATATATACCTCAGTTCTATACCGGAACAACACTAAAAACAGATTAATCAAAGTATACATAATTATGAAAGTGAAACACAGAAAGATTCAATCTTTTGAATTGGTAAAGTTGTTTTCATAATTAAGATTATAATAATAAGTCACATCACAACATGGAAAAAACAAAAAAAGCAGCAATATTAACAAGAACCAATGCAAGAGAACAGAGGAAACAGAACACAAGTACAAACATGAATTAAAAACAAGAAGAAATGCAAAAAATGGATGGTGGAAGAGAAAAAGATTGAATCTTTGTGGAAAAGAGTGAAAGAGAAAAAAAGGATTATGAAGAAAAAGAAGAAGAGAGTAAGTAGTACCTGGCAGAGGAAAATGGGAAGAGAAGTAGGAGGAGGATGAATGAGAGAAAGAAAGGTTCCACTTCAAGTTTCACGTATGGAGAAATCTTCAGCAAGAAGATTTAAGCATAAAAATGGTGGAAAGTAGAAGATGGAGTTAACTACTACTACTATATAAAGCAAAGCAAGGGTGGTGAAGTAGAATAGAAACTTTTGTTGTGTTCTGTTTTCTGCTGCTAAATAACCAATAATCCTACAAATATTAAATATACCTTCCTAATCTTATACTACTATAGTTTAAAAATTGTTATTTTATTTATTTAGCGCATGTTTGGTTAGAATTAATTTTGATAAAATTGATTTTAGTAGAATTAATTTTAACAGAATTGATTTATGTTTAGATATAATTATGTAAAAGTGAGTTGATAAAGTAAATTTTAGTGTAAAAATTGTAAATTCTAGTTTTTAGCATAATTAATTTTGTAGGCAAAATCAATTTTGTTTTAGAAGAACCAAACACCTTAAAATAATTTTATATCTTTAAAATTATTTTTTATTAATTCAAAAGTCAAACTAAACATACGTATATGGTGGGTTGAAGTTACATGACACCAATAGGATTTTAGATGAAATTGTTGGCAAAGCTTTAATGGTTCTTGTGTAAAAATCATGTGGTTAGTCACATCGCCATGAAAAATAAATTATCATTACTTATAAACCAAGAGAAAGTCATAGGAAAATATATATATATATATATATATATAACCAACAACTTAGAATAAAAAACCATAATAAACAATAAAAATACTAATCCTTTTTTTATGAAATGAATGAAAAAAAATTTGTCATTAGACAAATTTTTCTAATTTTCAAAATCTGCATTTTATTTATTTATTGTATGCAATTTCATTAGGCATTCTCCAAAATAAAATAAAAAATTTCTAACAAACACCCAAACAATACTAATTAATTTCTAGACCCTCATTTGGGTGAGACCTCTTTCCAGCCCCATTGGATGCAACTTAGACACCCCCCCCCCCACCCCCCCCACCCCCCACACACACATATATATACGACACATGGGATGAAAAATAAAAAATAATTTGAGAGCATTGAGTTCCATAGATGTAAGCATGACATCAGTTGTCTAAAACAAAAAAACTACACACACCATAAATAATCAACTACATACAATTATGACACCTTCTTTAATTTATTATCCTTCTTTAAAAATAAAAATAAAGACATATGACTCTGATTTTTTTTAAAACATGAATAGGCCAACATAAATCAAAATTTTTTTAAACAATTTTTTGTAATTTGCAAAACATGCATAATTTTTTTTTTAGAACATCCATTGTATACAATTTCATTGGTCATGTAAACAATGTTGATCACAATGCAGTAATTATTGACATATCCTCTAAAACTACAATATAAGTGTGACTTATTTTTTTGACTCTATCGCATGCAATTTATAGATACATACATGAGATCAAAACCCTAATAATCATCCAAAATGTAAAAGAGGAGTGTGATTTTTTTTCCAGCTCCACTGTATGCAATTTACACACACACACACTATATATATATATATATATATATATATATATATATATATATATATATAACATACATAAACATGTATA